>WEKY01007740.1:0-19608 GCA_013390045.1 Picathartes gymnocephalus
GACCATACAGGAAGTTAAGCACAGGTGGAAAACCAGTTAATACCAGACCTAACAGAGGTGAAGGTGTGGAATTAGCACACGGGACAAAATTCCACTGTGCAGACTGAGGGAAAAGCACAGATGGCAATAACAGGAAGATGCCAGGCCTGGTGAGGCAGATCTGGGTAACCTGTGTAGACAAAAATTCCCACCACGGCAAACTCTGAGAAACAACATGCCAACCCAAGCTGTGGGAACAGCATTTACACTCTGTGGATATCTGGGACTCAGACTGCATAAAAACACCTCTCCCTCCTCCCCCCTCTCCCCACTCAGAAGACCAGAAGAAGAAGGGCTGATGAGATGCTGCAGGAACCCAGGTGGTGGTATCTTTTGTTTACACACAGAGTCTCTAACTCTCTTCTCCCCTTTCTCTCTCTCCCTTCTCTCCTCCTCTGCTCCCTCCCCCCAACTCTGTCCTCCACTCTCCTTCCCTTCCCTAACCACCCTTCCTTTCTTCTCTTCCCATCTATCTTGCTACCTCACATTTACTGTTAAATAAAATCCATACTATTTACTTTGGCATATGGTCTTGCCTGCATCTTAATTCAGGCAGAGGCATCTCTTAATAATCCTATCCTAACATTATTTTGGAGTCAGAAGTGGGATTATAACAGGCTCATGGTTGTGATTGATGACCATATTGGCTATAGAAACAATAATGCAGTTGGGTTTATAATCTCTAGTGACAAGAGGAAAACTGTCAGGTAAACTTCACCTCTGGACATAAGAAGAGCGGATGCTTTTGAAGCTGCTGAGATTCGTCAGTGTTGGTCACTTTTTAAATGCCAGTTCCTTAGTGCACAGGAGTAGGCAATTCCAAAATGTCAAGCAGGCAAGGCAGAGGGCTGACCTGGTTGAATCTTCTGGGGTAAAGGTGAAAAAATAAAGTGTATGGCCAGTGAAAGCAAGGTCAGGTGACATAGGAGCAATACAGAAAGACTATTCGCCACTGCAGGGAGAAAATTCCTGTTGCCAAAGCTCAATTAGAGTTGAACCTGGCCAGAACTATGTGGGATAGTTAAAAGAGCTTTTTCAAATGCATTAATAGCAAAAGACAGTGCAAAATAACATCATCCTGTTGCAGCATGAGGATGATCACCTGAAAAACAGGGACATAGACAAGGCAGGGATGGTCAATGTTTTCTTTGCTTCAGCCTTAAACTCTGATTATGGGCTATGGGTTTCCCACTGCCCTGAGCTGGAGGGACTTCACTGTGAGTATGATAAACTCCCAGGAAACTCCAGCCTTATGTGGGATCTGCTGCTCCATCTGGATCACCGTAAATCTCTGGGCCTGGTAGGATTCATCTGAAAACACTCAAAGAACTGCCTGATGTCATGGGGAAAAGTCTCTAAGTGATTTTTGAATCTTCTTATGAATCTGGAGAGGTACCAGTTGACTGGGAGCTGGCTAATGCATCCCAGTTTACAAGAAAGGCAAGAAGGAAAACCCTGAAAACTACTGTCTGTCTCACTTCAGTGACTGGTAAAATTATGGAGAAGACTGTTCTGGGAGTTATTGAAAAACATCTGAAGGACAACTAAATTGGAGGGAGCTATCAGGAGCTATTAGGACAATGTGTTACTCCTCGATTATGTAACTATAAGCTTGGTCTGAGAAATAAGCATATAGGCAAACTAACAGATACCTACAATACAAAGAAAGCAGAATCCCTTTGGCCCTAAGGGTTACTGCTAGGCAGGCAGATCAGTATGTTGACAATTAGGTATGAAATATGTATAACAAAAAAAAGTCATAAACGATTATTGTAGGGAAAATGTGGATGGAATAAATTTATTAATAGCAGTTGCTAAAATACTAGTTTTAGGGATGAAGACAGTTTTTTTTATGTCTGTTACTCTGTTCAAAAAGTTAGTATATGCTTTTAAATCATCTTGAGATGTCAGTTTCTGAGATATTGTCTACAGAGAAGTGAAAGTAACTAGTAAAATGTCTTTCTAGACACCTGGAGACAACAGTACACTGTTGCAGTTAAAAATGTGATGAGAAGAATCTAAGAAGTTGGAGGTTGTTATGTGATATAAATGTTAACACCATTAAATCGATGATAAAAATTAATGTATAAGCCTGGAGAAAATGAAAAACCACAATTTTAACATTTGGCTGTCTCTCAGGTGAATTTAATTTTTGGAGTGTGTAGGTTGAGATCCTTGTGCCTGAGCAATAAAAAATATCAGGAAAATACACGAGAGATAAAAGGCATCACCTAATATTGCAGTTTGGTTAGCAGCAGTAAAACCTGAGTTGTGCATCATGCAGTAAGAAGTTATAACACTAGGGCCACTAATTCAGATTTATCCTTATCCCATTTTCTCCACAGAGAACACTAAGATAATAATGATTTTTTTTTTCCTCTTGAACTGGAGAAAGAAAGTATTACAATTTTTACAATTACAATTATTATAATCTTTATTATGATTAGAAAATAAGATTATATATATGTTAAAACTAATAGAGAAAAATTGCGTACTTATTTTAGGCTTCAAAAGAGTGTGCAGTAAATAAGGCAAAGGCCAACACTTGAATGATGAACTTAAAAATATTAAACAGCTGCCACATACTCAAGACACCATTCATCCAATGCAATGAAGGAGGCAGGGAGCCTAAGGGAAATACTGTGTGACTGTGTAATTAAAGACTATGCTAATGAATTCGCGCACAGAGGCTGAATTAGGTTTTCATGAGTAACTTACATACTGACACTTAACTTTTGAAAAATCAACTTTGCAAAAAGACTACCCTCTATAACAGCCATCCTGCAGTTTTTTAATTCAATTCACTCCATAGGTAGGTTAAGCTAAAGACAGAAACATTACATATTGTTTAGATAAACTTTTCACCTCTATCATACTATGTTTCACTAGTAGCTTTTGAAAATGAACTACTACAGCACAGACTGAATCAGAGGTCTAATGATAAACAGGTTGTGAAGAAATCCTAATTCCAACACAGTGGAAAAGAATCACTGTGACCTGTGCTGGTGCATCTCTTAAACATCACCCATTCAGGTGCCAAAATAACAGAAGTCTGGAGTGAATAAACAGGTTTTGGATTCATGCTTTTCTTTCTACAGAAACAACTCTGATTTATAAAATAGTACTGGGTATATGAGTTAGTTCTTTACTAAAATGGAGAGGTCACTTCAAATGCCTCAAAGCTGTAATTATGGACTCAATCAGAATTTAAAATATTAATTACACTTGAGCTTAATTTTCTAAACAGAAAGAGGGGTTTTTTAAATCATGAAAGAGATACTGAATTCTATATCAGAAACAAATCTAAAATGTCTAAATTTTAAGAGAAGGAGCACACAGCCTATCTCACTTCTGTTTAAAAGTACATTTTTTTTTTGTGACAGTTATCTAATGAAGAAATGGTCTTGCTTTCAAAACATTGTTATTCAATTACGTTGTGTATGCTTACATTAGGTATTAGTCACTCATCTAGTTAAGGCCTGCAAAGGAACAACATTCAGATGAAATCAATTTTTGGGGTTTCCATATGTTTTTTTAGGGTCAAGACAATTGAAATATTTTTATCAAAAATAAGTACTAAATATGATAAAGATCTGAGAAAAAGACGAGCAGTTATCAGGTAAGATCTACTTAGATTTTGTAGTTAAATTTTTGTTATGTGGCAGGATATTACCAATTAAGATATTGCTCATTTTAATGGTTCTAAGGACTTAAAGAGTACAGTTGCCTTTCTTAAAACACTGTGAAGACCACAGAAGGAACTTGCCATAAAATAAGCCACCACAGCAGGAACTTGCAATAAGCACAGAAGGGAGGAATTTGCAACAGGAAGATGCTGATTTCAGGCCTGATGGAGGTAAAATCTGGTTAGCACATCCTGGTTAATGCACACAGGCAAAAATTCCCACTGTGGCAAACAGTGGAAAAGAAAGTAACTGCTCATACAGAGAATCACAGAAAATTCTGAGTTGAAACAGGCCACAAGGATCATTGACTCCAACTCTTGAGTGAATGCCATGTACAGGGATTGAATTCACAACCTTGGCATTATTAGCACCAAGTGAGCTAATCTCAGGGTGCATGGATTGCCCTAAATTATGGGAGCAGCATCGGCACCCTGTGGATACCTGGAACTTGGATTGTATAAAGGCGGTAATCCCAGAAGAACAACTCTGGGAACGCCACCACTGAGAAGCCTAGGGTGAAAAAAGGATGCTGCTGGATCTACGGGCGGTAAGTATTTTCTGTATTTTTTACTTTGGCATTTGGTCTCATGTACATCTTAATTTGGGCAGAGGCATCTCTCACTAATTGGATCATAACAAAGGTTTATGGGGAGAAAGTAGATATCAAAACTACTGCCAGAATATTTATGTAAATATGTAATATGTAAATTTAACTTGTGTTGTCAGGATTTTTTAAATGAATGTGATATTTTTTGATGTGTATAATGTAGTATGCACAGTCTCTTCAGTCATGTATAAAAAGTTTACTACAACAGGACAGAATCTCGCTTCATGGACCACCTTTTGAACACAGACTGACTAAAAAGAAAGTAGCTCCTGCTTTTCAATGACAGGCAGAATCCAGTTATCAATTTTTTTCAGAGAATCCCAATTTTGTCATAAAGGTTGGCAGACAAGACTGTTACCATGACTCAGACCTGTCAGAGAGCCCTCACAGTTTTTAGCTTTTCCATGTTTCCATGGAAGTTAAGCAGATTAAGTAGATCACTTTTTAAGAAGGACATGTGAGGTACTTTGAAAATTATGCAACCTGCAAACCATCTTCATTTGCTAGAACTGCAAAATCATAGATCATGTATTTTTCAAAACAAAAACTAAATGAAAACCGTGTGCCTAATTTTTCAGCCACATAACAGAAAATCATTTACACCAACAGTAAGGATGAGGGAACAAAAAAGTGTGACATAATTATCTCTACGTCATTCCTGCAATTTCAAGCTCAGATCATTAACATTTGCAAGTCATGGAGTCATGACAAGGAAATTAAAAACAATGACCCCAAAGACAAAGTAGGGAAAAGCATATAAAACAATGAATTGCAACAAATAGCATGTGTTCCTCTTCAATTTGTTAAAAAAACTACTCACTTCATGACCTCAAGAAATATATTGAAATTCAGGTAATTTAGACTTTCTTGCATCCCTTTGAATTCCTTTAAGTGCCCTTACTGCTTCTAGTGATTTGAAACACATGCACACAACCAAAGTAACAGATTTTAAACCAGCCAGAAAACAAGTGCTGAGTATTGCATTTAAGTTTAAAAAATTCTATTATAATGAGTTTTATTAGTGACAGCTCCCTATAATTTCTAGATATAGAAGTTACATGGGGATTCTTAAGTCTCATTGAATTACATTCACTGATTCAAGAGGCAGAGCGTAAACTGGGCTTGCTATGGGTTTAGAGACTAAGAACATACCATGTATATGTCCACTGTCATCTAACGGAAGCCTGAAAATGAACTAAAGAAATAGAAAATGAAAGAGTGAGAGAAGGAAAGACACCATATTATCATAAGTTGGTCCTCAATGTCACTTACAAATTCTGCAAGACATAATTCCATTCCCTTTGTGAAGACGAGTGTTTTAATGAAGCTGGCAGAAGAAATAAGAAAAGTCCTTTGTTGAAGGAAATCTCTATGGACAGAAAGGAATGAAATTTGGGATTCTTTGTGTTCTACAGCTGGAAACTGTTTGGCCTATTTGAAGACTGACAAGTATTAGAGAAAAAGCGCAAGTCAGATACGTTCTAGCAGGTGCCAGTTACTCAAAAGCAGGTTCAGCAAGTCTAAGTGAAAAATAATACTCCTACACATTTATTTAGTTTCATAAAGGCAAGTGTTAAATGCAAACTCATGATGGCAGTATTGAACAGGCCAAACTTTCACTTGAAAGGTCTGTCTAATGTGAATGACAATGGAATCTCCAACAAGATTTGAAACCCCTTAGTAAGAAAAATAAATGTTCACTTCATCAATAATCAGCTCATTGCTACTACTGAAAGTAGTGGTGTAAGTGGTGCTTAAAAATAGGAAAGTAGTGAAAATGAAATGACACTAGAAATCATGAAAAATTAGAAGTCTAAAGAGTGACATTTATTCTTGGATCCATTCAGAAGAGACCTAATGGGATGTTACCCACACTTAATTATTTCACTAAAATACACAGTAAATTTCCGTTCTGCAAGATAGGTGGACATGGAACACTTCTCTGCATAAAATGCTTTGTGATCTGCCTTTACTGATAATTCACCTAATCTCTTACGTTTTCCATTCCATATCCACATTATGATTTTGAGAGGTTGTGCTTTTTTGGGGGGTGCCACCCCTGATTCTCAATAGACAGTTCTATGAAACTGCTGAAGATCTAAATTTGATTGTTCACACCAACTCCATTACTTTAGGAGGAGTTAACTTGCCTTTACACTGACCCTCACTTTTTAGCAATCGTATAGATGAAATCACAGTAATTTGAAATTAGGTCTTAAGTCAAATGTTAATTATTTCCCTAAAACAGTATCTGCCACTAAATATTTCCTTTCACAGGAAAATTCTGAAGACAAGTTGCCATAAAAAACCGAAAAGGAGCTAAGAAAAACTCAACAAAACAGCTACCTCATTTTATCCTTTAGTCAAGTGACTGAAGCTCTTATCTCATATGGAAACTGTATGTATAAATGCATTTTACTGAACAAAAGAAACATAGATACAAAGTAAATTTATATTTGAAATACACTAAGCAATCTGCTCATTAAAAGAGCTTTCTTTGGCAACAAAACCTATCATTACTGAACCACATTCATTTCTCAAGTATATCAAGCATATTACTGGTAGTTCAGTAGTGGTGGAAGAGGGACAGGAGTAACGTGAAGTTGCAGCAGCACCCAGATCACGCTATGTTGCTATGATTCATCTTCACTATCAGCTTGGGACACAACACAGCACCAAAATCTTCATAAGCTATGTTACCTCCCCACAATAAATCAGTCTAGGGTTCAACCGTACCTTAGAATTATGGCTATTTTATAAAAGGAGCATTTAAGTCTGGAAAGAATGTTACTTGAAATGCTCCAGAAAAATAAAATAATAGAACTACTGTGTTAGCAAACAACAAGAAATCTTCCCTATTTACAATAAATGTGTCTTTTCAGAAATATCATAACTATTAGAAAAGGTAGAAAAATGAAAATTTTTGTAAACAGATGCATATCATATATAACAATAAGTACATCCTTTAGCATGGAAATATTAGATTTAAATGCATTCTTTTTGATTGCATTAAAGATTGAAAACTAGATATAGCAATGCTGATTTTATGACCAAATCATCCATGGGCATAAAGCCAACCAGAATTCAATTGAAACAAAAATATCTTCGGTAATATTGTGTCTCTCCAAATATCTTAGGCAAAAGCCAAATTTTTAGGTTTCTTTTTCTTTTTAAATTACTATCTAAGAGTGGGCTCCCCCCTCCACCACCTTGCTGAATGAAAAGTATAGCTAAACCAATAAAGATGTCAATTTAAAACATTTCTCATAACATATTTAAAGGGAAAAAATCCTGTATTTTTAGAAAACCTCTGATACTCAATGGGAAAAGAATGGAAAATATATTTATGAGAGGCAAAAGGAACAGAAAGTAAAACAAAATGCTTTCATGGTATTTCTGCTTGATTTCTATTGATTTTGAAGAAAATACTAAGTAAGACAGTGTGGTGAGATATTAAGTTTTTTCAATAGTATTGGTCTCACAGGAAACAGGAGGCTTACAGTCACTGAGGAAGACTCTGGAATGGTGATCCTTTTGGTCAGGTTAGCTCTGGCTTGCTAACCACAGAGACTAAAGAAATAAGCTAGTTTTGTGTTGGCTGCCTATACATTAACTGCACTAAGCTTCACTAACAGAATATAATATTTTTCCACTTTCAAGTCTTATTAGACTAATATCTAAATGAAAGTGTTTACTCCAGAATTTACCTAGCAGATGGTTCTACTTTAGCAGACACACCTATAAAAAAAGAGGGTATCTGTGGGACGAACTCAGCATTGGTGAGGCCTCACTTCAAGTACTGCATGCAGTTCTGGGCCACTCACTTGAAAAAGGACAATGAGGTGCTGGAGTGTGTCCAGAAAAAGGCAACAGGGCTCGTGTAAGGTCTAGCAAATATGTTTTAGCAGGAATGGCTGAGGGAGCTGTGTTTGTTTAATCTCAAGAAGAGGAGGCTCAGGGGGGACATTGCTCAGGGTGTAGCAAGGTGGGGGCCAGTCTCTTCTGCCCTGCAGTGACAGGACCAGAGGAAACCATCTTAAACTGAGATAGGCGAGATTCAGATTAGCTACTAGAATAAAAATGTCACCGTTAGGGTTGTCAGGTATTGGAATAGGTTGCCCAGGGAGGTGGTGTAGTCACCGTCCCTGGAGGCGTTTAAGAGGTGTTGGGATCTGGAGCTGGATGATGGTGCCGGTTTGGTCGTTTACTGTTTGCAATGGTAGTGCTGAGTGAACAGTTTTATTGGATGATCTTGAATATCTCTTCCGACTGTGATGATTCTATTCTAAGAAAATGTTGCCCTGGCATGAAAGGTAATAATTAGTTACTAGTTAGAGAATAGAGAAAACAAAACTCTTAAAAATTGCGAACACACCACAAATGTAATGCCTTTAATTATAGTTCATATGTCTAGCCAGATATCCTATATATAGCCATTGTAAGATTATTGCAAAAGACACTTAAAAGAACTAAATAAACTATAGAAATAATGGGGGAAAGATTTCCAGGACCAGTCAGCTGGGTAATAAGTCCATGTTAAAGCCAATTAATTTTCTAATCCTTAATAGCTGGTTGAAGAGATCACAACTAGCAACCTTCAGATCACTACTTTACATCTTTATATGATTATTTCTAACTTACAGATGCATTTTGGATAGATAAACAGAGAAAAAAAAAAAAAACCAAAAACCATGATACTTGTATAAAAACCCACAAAATAAAACCAGTTTTAAATATTCCTTAGAACAAGGGTGGAAGTGGGGAGAAAAAGCAAACAGTTTGAAAAAGGCATTGACAATCTTTTTGCAACTCCCTGCTGGGTCATATGAGCATATCACCAATAGGTGTGGGACCTAAAATTGTTGAAAGTGAATAAAATGACCCACTATCTGTTTTTTTAAAAACCAGACAATTAACAATTTAATTGACTTGGCACACCATATATTACAGTACATATGTCACACTAGATGAAGTGATTTGGTTTCTACAAAGTTGTAGAAGAGGTGCCTTGAAGCTTTTAGATTATTCTTATTTCTTGGTCGTAATATTTTAGAGACACTTTTTTATTTTGAGAAAAAACTATGCCCAGGGCTTAAATTCTGTCATGTGCAGCTTTTAGTCTTTTTTTAATGCAATGTTAAAGCAGGAAATAATGTACCATACCGCTATGCCAAATGTTATTTATTACACTGTGTCTGTGCTTTCATTTTATGAAGCCTGCGGCTGGACTGTCAGGTGTCATTTACGTTGAAATAAAAAGTTAACAGTAGTAATTGCGGTGTTAACTGAATTCCCCCTTTTGAAATTCCTAGTTGTTAATGCAACCATTTTCTCTATGCACCTGTATGTATTTACTGTAAATCTGGTCTTTGAAAACAGTAATTTCTTTAATTATAGTGACCTTTACCACTTGTCTGGCTTTTCCTTTATCCATAACTCATCATATGTGAGATGTTGATTACTTTTTTTTATCCCCTCAGACTGAAGAAAGGATGCATTTAACATCATTTTTGTCCACATAACTAATTCAGACATCTCTATGTTTCACAATTTTTAATATCTAGCTATTATATATATATAAAAAATCTATATGTGGCCTATTCGTTAGCAACACATAGGCAATAGCCTGGAGGGAACTCTGAATTCTGGAGGCCTAGTCTAGAAAGCATTTAAAATTTCTTTTTAGGAAAGTTATGTAATGCAGTTCCTACCCCATTAACATTAAATGGCCACAAGTGTTGCAATGACTTGCCATGGCAGGGGTCAGTGTTTGACTGGGTTTGCCTTGGCCAGAGCTGCTTTTTACTGGTTTGAGCCAAAACAGAAGTTGTTTGGTAATGGTGTGACCTATTACTTATCCTGTCTGAGCTTTTGTGACAGTCATGTGCAGTGAAGCTCTGACTAATGGGGGTGTTGCCTTTTTCCCAACCTGGAAATGAAACTCAAGATAATTTTAGCAAGGAGATAATACAAAAGGGGATCTTTATTTGAAGGCCTTCAGAGGCAGTTATGGAAAGATGTCCACAAAAATCTCACCCCCACAGGGATGAGTACATATTTATCGTTTTAGGAAATTAATATAATTAATAAAAAGCACCAATTAGGAGGACAAGTGGTGATGCAATTCCCCCCTCAGGTCTAGCCCCTTCTCTGGACCCCTCCCTCGGCACGGGCTGTACTTTGTCCATTAAAATGTATTTCGAAGGGTTGTTCTAGGCCTTCGTTATCAGGAAGAACCAAGATAGCACTGGGGCTCTGTACCTCCTGGGGCTTGGAGCTCTGGAATTTGTTTTGTCTTTCTGCCTAGGGGAAGGCCACAGAAAAGTATTGGGAAAACTAGCTTCTAATACAATAGGCTACAGAGCTACAGATATAGGTGTGAAGAATACAGAGAACATATAAAAGAAAAAAGGCAAAAACCAAATGTCATCATTGGTAGATACTGTATAATATTCAACAGCCCTTGGTGGTTGTGGAAATGGGGGTGCAAAGCATGGGAGTGTATTCTGAAAATTCAAAACAGTAAATGGGAATCAATAAAGAAGAAAAAAAAAGAAACAACACAAAAAACCCAACCACAAACAAGCTGACTGAAGAAGTATGTAAGGATAACTGCCTAAGGAGACCCAGAGGAGAAGGGAATCCCCACTAGGACCATCATACTCCTCCAAGCACTGAACACAGAAGGCTGATAAATTGTAGTACATTCCTCCCCACTGCCCTTTGCAAGTAGAAGGCAAATGTTAATGTTAAGGCACAAAAAAACACTAGAAAGGTGAACTTAAGTCCAGGGAAAGGAGGAGATACTGGGAAGGTTATGTGCCATCTTATCTGTATTGCTAATAAGATTTCTCTGTGTTAATTAGACAATCTGAATGCTAGATGAAATGTGAATTAGACAAAGAAGAAATTCTTAGTTCTTTTTATATTATGCTCCCTTTTGCTTATGCTTAGACTGAATGTATCACTTCACTGAAGTGCGAGTAGCTCTTGTATCCCTTTCTTTGGTTATGTCTGGATGATACAGCTCTCTTCTTACTTTCTTCAGATCATCTCTTAAATGCCTCCTCAAAGATGAAGAATTTCAAACCCCACAATTTTAGGGACAAGGTTTTCAAAATTTCACCTAGCAAAAATTTTTGAAATTCACTTCTTTAAAGTTGGAATAATATCAGTTTGTGTCCCTGACTATTTCCAAGAATTCAGTTGAGTTTAAATAACATCATCAACAGAGCTTCTAATTTCCATTATTATTAAATGCCTACTAAAATCACCTTCTAAGGCTGACTTGTGAACTCACTTGTTTCACATCATCTAATTAATTTCATCAGGTTAGCTTCTGTATTTGTTCAGTAATTTATATTATTACTCAGAGAAAGTTGTTATAATATCTATTTAATTGTCATTTAATTAAAATATGGGTCACAACACCTATTTAGTAAAGTTCATTTTCTTCACAAATGGGTCTCTGTGATAATCCAAACAGTTCAACTTAAAAGTCTTACGTAACTAACAAAAGCAATAATCAAGATTTGTTAGCTTAGAAGCACATGCTCATATCTCTAGATTTTTCCAAATAATTTAAAATGCAGATGTAGTTGACATTATACTCTATGGTTTTATATGTTTTTCCATATTTGTTAATCATCAAAAAAAACCCACAAAAACAAGCCCACTACCATCTCCAGTTCCATTGAAAAAGAAAAATACTATAATCTGCAGAAATTGAAACTTAAATGCTCTTCTGTATCACTGAAGTTTCTTGAAACAATTTCAAATTTCCAAAACAAGTTAATTTCAGGTGGTTCTCTCCTAAGCCCCAGTTATAAGTAGTTGAAAACAGCATCCCAAGACTCTGTTTAGTTGAGAAGTCAGCTGTGGTGACTTCATTAGCTGTCTCCATCACCTGTCAATCAGCATTAATAAAGTTTTCACCATAGAATTACAACTTGATTCAGTTTTACCTTCACGATGCAGTTGTACTTTCACGTAGGTAAAATAATTGAAATTGCACACACATTATTCTTCTAGATTATTCAACTGCAAAAATATGTCTCTGTGTGTGTGTGTATTTTTATATTGAAAGGTTCGCCCTCTTGAGGGAGTCTAATTTTTTTTTTCCACGGTAAAGAAAAAATATAGAGCTCTGGTTGTTACAAACCATAAAGGAACAAGTATTTTCCTGGTAGTTCTCAATGTAACAAAACTAAACCACAGAAAACTCTCTCCAAGGGACACTGGCTTGATATAAAATGTTTTTATTGTCAGTATTATGACAAGAAATTTAGAACAAGAAAAAACTTAAAATAATCTATAGAGGAATGACATAAAAAAAAAAGAGCACAAGTTTATGTTCCAAAATCCTCATTTTTTCCTGCTTACAAAAAGCAAAAAAAAATTTGTTTCCCAGATTATTTCCAGAATTACATAGTATATAAATGTTGACAATTTTAACTGGTGTTTTGTGATACCTAAAGTCAAAAACAGAGTAATAGAAGGAAGCTATCATGGAGAGCATAGGGAAAAAGTTTTTTTGCCCTCCCATTACTATTTTTTTCACTTGGAGATTCTAGAAAATAAAATTAATTCTGAATATTTGCTGTATTTTTAGAGTGAATGGGACCAAAGACTGCATCAGAAGCACTAAACTCCCTAGCATGTTGTCTGGAAAACCACTACATTTTCCGAGTCATATCACCTCGGAGCTTCCTTTCTCTGCCACCCACTTTCTCAGGTGTTCAAACAGACTTCATGAATATTCCTGAAATTATAAGGAATTTCAGATCAGCTACTCTCATCTTGTGTGACTTCAGCTTAGCAATTCACTTTTTACATGATTTGCAAGAGTTTCAATATGTGAAATATTGCAGGCTAGAGGAAGAGGAGAGGAAAAAAAGAAAAGAAAAGGAGAGAAGGAGTGGGAGAGAAGGGGAGGGTAAAGGAGCGAAGAGAGTGGCCCTGGCAAATAGACCTTTTTGTATCAATGGAAGTACTTTTCTACAATATCTGGAGAATCCATTAATTGCATATGAGAAAAGATATGGCCAGACATTAAAACACAGAAATGTAATAACAATAATAATGACAACAACAACAACATATGTATTTTGAGCTGTTGCTGAGAGAAAATAAAGACTCAGTGTTTAGACACCATAGCACCACTTCAGAGCACTGGCCAGTCAGTGCAGTATTTTGTTTTCTGATAAAACGAAATCTTTCAGCATTTTGCACATTTGCTAGTAGTTAAATAAAAAACCAACAAAAAGCAAAGACAGATGCCACCCTCTTTTTTTTTAATTAAAAAAAAATTAAAAGCCTAGATTTAGAATTCAAGGATAAAGATGACTGTCTATATTTTGATGTGACAAAACAGAAACAAAAACATCCTCTCGAGATTAGAGATTGGATTTTTGCCTTAGTTTTAAGGAATGCAAATTCACACTATACATCTCACTTTAATAACAGATTTGCACCATGGGGATCAACAATGTGCTATTCTAGCATTTTTCACATGTCATGAAATACTTTATGCATAGAAATACACCACACAGGACTAAAAGAAAGGGGAAAGGAAAAAAAAGCATTATTATGGATTTTTAATTGATAAATGCAAATTTTATATTTCTATTCCATTTCTTATTTTAAATATAATCATGAAAGGCGATGTTCAATATATATTTCAGATAACCAACATGAATTATCAGCACAAATAAGCCTTATTTTAAGTTAAAACTCTCTTTGTAGAGTCTTTCATACAATTTTCAATTAAAAAAATTAAAATTTAAAAAAATCTATAAAAACAAAAAAAGTGAACATCAAGCAGAAATTCACATCATGTCCTCTGTGCCAAAGAAGCTAGCCTTCAGGAAACTCTTGCTTCAGCACCAGAAAAATATGATGAAAAATTACCAAAAGGTTGGCAACAATATCAATTACAGTGAAAGTACAGGCTCACAAGTTCAGAAAAATATTTAATGAATTTAGTGCAAGGTAATTTAATGATTAGTGCACTGTCTGTGCACCATCTTTGGAAGTAAGCATCGTCATGTAGTAAGGTGGCGTAATAGTCGTGCCTGGGGTAAGGGGAAGTTTTCTTCGCAGAGGCTCATGGTGCTGTTTTGGATTTGCGATGAAAATAGCATTGTAAGACACTGATGCTTTACCCACTGCTGATCGGTGCCTGCCCACAATAGAGGCCTGTACCGTCCCTCACCAGCCTAGCAGGGAGGGGGCTGGGGTAGCACAGGCAGGACAGCTGATCCCAGCTGACCCAAGGCCTGTACCATTTGATGCCGTGCTCAGCAATAAGAACTGGGAGAAGGGAGACAAGGACTTTCAGAGCTATAGAGTCTGCGTTCCTAAGTAACCATTATGAATAATGTTGCTCTGCTTTCCTGGAAGTAGCTAAACATCTTCCTGACAATGGGAAATGGAAAATTAATATCTTACTTTGTTTTGCTTGCATGTGCAGCTTTTGATTTACTTACTAAACTCTATTACAGTCCATGAGTTTTCTCACTTTTTCCCTTTGGATTCTCTCCCCCATCCTGCTGCAAGGAGTGCAAGCACATGGCCATGTGGGATTTAGCTACCTGCTGAGGTTAACTGCAACAGTCAAGCAAATCTAAAACATTATAGCGTTTAGGCATTTTCTCTGGAAATATGTTACAGAAGATGCCAACCAACAGCAAACCGAAATAAAAAGCCAACAATGAAGGCAAGATACACTCTAATCTAATACAATATAAATAATTAATAGAAGTTTCTCAGAACAGGGAAATATATGATGAAAAGGCCCACTGATGTTGTTTTCTAGCATAATAGCACTCACAGAAATTAATTATTGACTTGGAGGAAAAAGAAGGGAAAAAAAGAATATTAGGGCATATGCTTGGCAATATGGAAAATCCAGAAGTCCAAATTAGAGAAGTGCAACATCTCAATCATTTATGCTTATTCTTTTGAGCGTTTCATCTGGAAAATTTTTGAAAAAAAATTCTATACATACACATACTTTAAGTTCTGACTATATTTTAAATATAGTGCTGACCTGCTTGCAGCTACCCAGCATTCTGAAGTACACAAAACAACTCGCTTCACTCTTCATCAAACAAGATACATTTTTAGCCCTCTGTTCCATGCAATGCCAACAGATGAATAAATTAAGCAAGTACTATGCCATGATGTTACTTCAGTATACAAACAGATGGAAATCTTACTTCTGTCTCCCTTTCACAGGCTGATGTAGCAGGAAATGCATCTTAGTGTTTTGAAAGTAGACATCTCCAGAGACTGCCACACACAGACCTTGAGAAAATTGATGCAGTGCAGCCAGGAGGGGAACCTCCATCAACTCAAATTCCAGTGTAGTAAAAGGAAACTAATCAGGTATGGCAAATTCTCAGTGTTGTAAAATGTGTGGAGGAAAGAGTCAGGTTTGAAGTCAGGAATCACAGCCAGTTGGTGGAGAACACAAACATCATGTACTGTTAATAATGAGGTAGATTCACTCAGAGATAAGAAAGATATTAAGTATGGATACAGAACTCTATATTCCTGCCACTTTTTAGAGCTCTTCAGGTCAAGATATCCTAACTGCTACTCTGTCATATTGGGCTTTTAAATTCTACCCCTTGCCCAGGAAAATTTTCCAAAAGCCTGAATTGCTTTATTATTTGTGTATTTGTTTTAGCTTTCAGTTACAGAGATAAAGTGCAAAAATACTTGTAAGAAAATTCTAAATTAAACAAGCTCTTTTGAGTATATTTTTCACCCCCAAATAAAACAGTTAGTCTCCTGTAACATAGATGCTTAATGCATAAGACAACAAAACCGACTGCAGTTAAATACACACTGAAATACTGCAGAGGACAAATCAGAGTAACAGCCATTTAGCCCAGTGTCCTGGTTTAAGCAGTAGCTACTACTTAGGGACACAGCAAAAGATGACCTTTCCACATGTAATGTATTCATACTGCCCAGCAGACTAAGGTCAGAGCAGTGAAAATCCTTCGGCTTCTTTATGGATAACACTACCACAAAAGGTTGGATTGCTAAATGCTTTTAATTAAATATTGTAAAGCAGAAAAAATGACCTACAATTTTATTGAACAAAATTAAAAAGTCCAAGGAGTCACCTTCAAATAAAAACTTGTCTGACCAGTTTCCACTGACAAGAGAGGAATTGTAGAAAAGGATCATATGTCATATGCCACCTTATTTTTAACCAAAAAACCAATTAAGTAGAATTATGAATATTAAATTGACTTGTTGAAGACAAATAACCTCATTTCTAAATCAACTTGGGGAATATAATATTAAACAGCACTAACATGTGGAGAATCAGAATAGTTACGGAAGGAAGAGAAGTCTGAAGATGGCCTAGTCCAGCCTGAGATCATCGAGTCCAATAGCCAAATCAGATTTAAAACTCAATACTCAAAAAGAAGCAACAATCACCAGTAAATAAGTATTTGGGGACACAGAGAAGTGAAATGGAGAAAAAGCATACAATTTCATTTTCTAAGAAATTGTTTTTAGACTGAAAACCTACTTTCACTAATTTGGGAAAGTTAACAGAAAAGTGAAAGTTTCTCAATACCAAAAATATACATATTCTAGAAATTATTTCAAAAGACATCCAATAAACCCCACACTCAAATAGATTCTGATGCAGCTGGTTTTAGAGACACAGCTTGTTGTTAGTTTTAAATGACCTGAGACCAATATATTTGCTTTAAAAGATTGCAGAGTTACAAGAAATACTGGTAAAAAAATTATTGAAAGGCTAAATTCCAGTGGCTGCATAAAATGTTGTAATTTTTTAACCCACTACTACATGAAATTTTTAAGACCTTCTCTATAATGTAACCTGCATAGCCTTTTAAGTACAAAGAAACACCACTTAAAGTGTTATGAAAGATCAAATCTGACGCAATATTGATTTATGTCTCTATAAATATTATTAAGTATATAACTTTGAATATTTAAAAATTACAAATTCCATAGTAACATTTTACTATTTAAAGTATATTTGTGTGTGTTTAAATACAAACACACACAAACAAATTGCACGCAGTCTCTTGACTAAGGGTAGAAAATGGCTAGTTGAGCAGCAGTAGTCTTTTTATTCAAACCCAAATGCAAAACTTACATCCTGATAAAGATTCCTTGTTTCAGCAGTACAACAAACATGAACTTTTCTGATAATGATGATGAACTACTGAAGACTGAAATGTTAAAACACTTGCTGGAAGAAATTAGTAATTAAAAGCTAATACCCCAATAACATTAACAAAACAAGCAAAAAGAACAACAACAATTAAAAAACCAAACAAAAACAAACAAAAAAAAACCCCCAACACAAACCCAAACAATCTAACAAAAAACTCCCAAAAAACAAAACAAAACCACACCACAAAACCTGCTCTTGATGTTATGCATCAAAGTTTTGAAAGAACTTAATTTCTAGGAACAACACACAACCATTTGTAAACAGCCCTCTCATAACCCGCAAAACCTACCGACAACTAATAATCAAGTCACATAGGTACTCCATCAAAATAAAAAGAACAAAAACTTCCAATTTGCCTAGCTGCCATAAAGCAATAACAGTAAACATAAGCAATTTTTCTGCACCCATGATGCTATGATTCAGAAAGAACTTGGGTTGTGACTCAAAGTGCAGGTCAAAAAGCTTGAGTAATGTCCAATTTCTTAAGGTGATTTTAGTAGTGTAGGACAGAGATGCAAATACAATTTCTGTTTTCAGAAAGAGTTCCAAAGACATCTGAAAAGTACAGAGATGTAAGCCTGAGACGTAACAAGACCGTAGAAATTATAATTAAGCTTATATTCAGCTGACACATGGATAAAAATGACATCCACAAAGCAGCACAGCTTTTTTAAAGCAAAGTCCTGCATTATAAATCTACCAATGCTTTCCAGCAAGATTAGCTGGCATAGAGACGAGAGAAATCCAGTTTAGGTATACTATTTGCAGTTTTAAAAGGGCATTTGAGGAAGCACAAATGAAAGGTTCTTACAGAGATTAGGAACTCTTTCATAAAACGACAGGCTTTTTCTGCATGTTTGCTTAAAATATAGTTAGTTGATGGTAAAAGTAAATGGTCAGATCTGTCAGAGGAGAGAAGTCACTAATGGACTTCTTCAGTATCTAACCTGTTTCATAGAATCACAAAATGGATAAGGCAGGAAAGGAGAACAATGAGTCACCTGGCCCAACCTCCCTGCTTGAGCAGGGTCATCCCAGAGCACATGGCACAGGAGCAGGGCTCTTGAATATCTCTGATGAGGGAGATTCCCCAAGCTCTCTAGGCAATCTGTTCCAGTGTATGGTCACTGCCTTTTAAAGAAGTTCTTCCTCATGTTTAGGTGGAACTTCCTGTGCATCAGTTCCTGCCCATTGCCTCTTGTCCTATTGCTTGGCAATACCAAGAAGAGCCCGAACCTATCCTCTGACAGCCGCCCTTCAGGTACTGATAGACTTTGTTGAGACCTCCTCTCTAAGACCAAACAAGCCCAGCTCCCTCCATCTTTCTTCATAAGAGAGATGCTCCAGTCCCTTAATTATCTTTTTGGCCCTCCACTGGACCTGCTCCAGGAGCTCCAGGTCTCTTTTTCACTGAGGTGTCCAGAACTCGACACAGCACTCCAGATGTGCCTCACTAGGGCTGAGTAGAGGGGCAGGATCACCTCTGCTGAGCTGCTGGCCGTGCTCTTCCTAATGCACCCCAGGACACCATTGGCCTTGTTGGCCACACAGGCACATGCTGGGCTCACAGACAGTTTGTTTTTCACCAGGACCCCTGGGTCCTTCTCCATGAAGTTGTTTCCCAGCAGGTCAGCCCCCAGCCTGTACTGGACCATAGGTTATTTTGCCCCATGTGCAGGACCCTGCACTTGCCTTCACCAGGGTGAAATTTGCTTTTTTCGAGTTCCCAGGCACCTCTCCAGATCACCACGACCTTGCAAAGATGACTGTGAGTGACCTCGCTGCAGTGTCCAGAAGCTCTCTCAGCACTCATGGNGATGACTGTGAGTGACCTCGCTACAGTGTCCAGAAGCTCTCTCAGCACTCATGGATGCATCCTGCCAGAGCCCATGGACTTGTGGATGACAAGTTTGCTTAAGTGTTGTCTAACTCAATCTTCCATCACTAAGGCAAAATCTTCCTTCCAAGACTCCTTTACCCTGGTCTGTGTCAGAGAACCCTGAGGGCTGACCATGTCATTGAAGACTGATGCAAAAAAGGCA
>WEKY01007741.1:0-23556 GCA_013390045.1 Picathartes gymnocephalus
TTGGGATACAGGCAGGGATGTGGAGTCCAGGATGGGGTTGGGATGCAGGATTGGGATACAGGGTTGGGATGCAGGATTGGGATACAGGGTTGGGATGCAGGATTGGGATGCAGGTAGGGATGTGGGATACAGGGTTGTCTTTCCCAGGAATATCGACAGCGTGGCTGGGCCTGGTTTTATCCTGGGGCTGCCTCCTTTGGTCGAGGTTTTCTGGGATTTTTTGGAATTTTCTGAGATGCGACCCCAGGAGCAGCGGGTTTTCCTTTCCCTCGTATTTCCGGGAAAGCCAGGATAAGGCGATGTCTCCGGGGGGGATCCATCAAATCCATGCCCAGATAAATTGGGATTTGATTCCCAGGCCTCTGGAACCAGGGCTTTTCCCAGCGGATTGGAGGCAGGGGGAGAAGGGAGGGAAAATCCAGGAATTCCGGCAATTCCTGCATTTAACTGGATGGGTTTCGGCACAGATCCAAGCAGAGCCTGGTTCCTGTCAGGGAGGTTTTTCGGGAATCAAATCCCACCAGTTTGGATCAGACTGGTGTTACTGGTTGGGCTGGAATTCCGGCTGTTCCCCATCCCCAATTCCATGGAAAACTCCTCAGTTTTCCCTCCCAGGATCCTCTTTTGGGGCTCCGTTTTGGGAAAAGACACCGGGACAAAGTTTGGGAGTCACCCATCCCTCAGTGCCTGGAAACCAAATCCAATCCCGGGTTCCCGAGTTCAGATCCTTCATTTTCCCCGCTCACCAGAAGTTTTCCATGAAAAACGGAGACACCAGGAGTTTAAAATTCCCGAATCCCTCGCCATGGGATGACCCAATCCAGGGCTTTTTCCCTTGGCCGCTGGAGCCCAACGTCTGCGCCTTCCCATCCGTTTTTCTATGGAAAACCAAAGCAACCACATTCCCAAAATGCAGCTTTCCCAGCATTCCTGCTGCCCTCAGCCAAGGCTGGAATATCCCATGGAATGGGAGTCACCCCTGGAATGTGTTGGGTGAAGATTTTAGGGAAGCTGGGAATCGTTTCCCAAAGATTAAACACCTCTGACACCTCCTCGGAAAACAAAAATAAACCAGGATTTTTCAAAAACTCCCCACATTCCCACACCTTCCCAACGGGAATCTTTTAGGCCCTTTTAGCACGACCTCGCCCCGTGATCCAGCGGGAGAAGGAAAAACGGGAACAACCCGGAATGTTGGGAGTGGGATTTCATTTTCCAAAGGCAAAGCTTCCTTGGCAGCCTCCAGATTCCCGCGGGGAAACCCCGGGAGCGGCTCCGGGCCCATCAGGAGGCTCCCAGGACATCGGAGCAGACAGGAGGTGACGGAAATCGCGGGACGCGAATCCCGCTGCGTCCGGATCGCTCCGATTTCTCCCAGGGCTTTTAATTCCCTGTGATTCCGGCGGCTGGTGGGAGATCCCTCGGAATGCCCCAGGGAATTCCCAGCCTTGGGAAGGCAGGGAAGGAGCCAAGCTGCTCCTGCCTCATCCAAACTCATCCAGCAGGGAGATTATTCCCAATTTTTTTTTTTCCCGTAAATAAGGATTTGCCTGCATTCCCTTCCCTTCACTCCCTAAAATAATCGATCCCTGGTTTTGGATGGAGCTGGATCCTTCCTGGATTCCCAAGGGATCCATCCAGCCTGGAAAAACAGGTCCAAACCTCATTCCTGGCATCCTTTGGGAGCAGTCGGAATCCAGGGCAGCACATTCCGGGTGAATCTCCTCCGTCCGCCCTCAGCCGTGGGAATTTGGGCCTGAAAAAGGCTCCCAGAGGGAAAATTTCCCAGTTTCTTTCTTTTCTCCCTGACCTTTCCAGAACAAACCCAGGTGTTGAGTCCCAAATTAGAGGAGAAACTCCCAAATTTAAAGAGAAATCCCAAAATTCAGGGAGAAAGCCACAGCTTTAGGGAGAAAAATGCCAAATTTAGGAAGAAAGTCACAAATTCAGGGAGAAAGTCCCAAATTTTGGGGAGAAACCCCCAAATCCAGAGAGAAATTCTCACATTTAGGGAGAAACTCCAAAATTTTGGGGAGAAAGTCCCAAACTGGACGATAAAGTCGCAAATTCAGGGAGAAAATCCTGAATTCAGGGAGAAAATCCCAAATTTAGGGAGAAAATCCCAAATTTTGGGGAGAAAGTCCTAAATTGGACGATAAAGGAGCAAATTCAGGGAGAAAATCCTGAATTCAGGGAGAAAATCCCAAATTTTGGGGAGAATATCCCAAATTTTGGGGAGAATATCCCAAATTTTGGGGGAGAAAGTCCCAAATTGGAAGAAGAAAGTCCCAAATTGGAAGAAGAAACCCCGAACTGGAGGAGAAATTCCCAAATTCAGGGAGAAAGTCCCAGACTGGAGGAGAAAGGGCCAAATTTGGAATAATCGGGACAAATCTGAGGAGCCGGAAAAAATTGAGGAATTGGGAAGGGGAAAGAAGGGAAAACGCAAGGATCTAAATTATTTTGGAATTTTAATGGGAATTTCCTTGGAATTGGGGGGGGGTGAAGGATGGAGTTGGGTTCCCTGGGAATTCCCTGGGAATTCCCATGTGATTTCTGGGGATTGAGCAGGTTCTCTAGTGGAAAAGCCTGGAAAAAAAGCGGGAAAAGGGAGAATATTCCCAATTCCAAACATGACCCAGTGAGGGATGAGGAGGAGCCAAGTCCCAAAATTCCTGCCCGGATGAGGGAAGTGGATTTGGGATTTCAGCGGGATTTGGGATTTTAAACCGAATTCTGGGAGTCAGGAATAATCCCGAGTTATCCTGGAGGGATCCAGGGGGGCAGGTGGGAACAGGGGGGTCGGTTTTTCGGGAAGAAGGGCCAGAAGTGCTGGTTCGGGAATGTTGAAGAATAAAACGGGTTCGGCGCCTGGATGCGGAATTTTCGGGATGGAGGGGAAGGACGGGGGGATCCCGAGCCTGGCACCTGGCAGCTCCTAAAAATTCCCAAAAAATTGCCCCAAAAATTCCTAAATCTCCTCGTTTCATGCTCAGGGCCACTTCCAAGGGGGAAATTTCTGGTGCAAATCCCAAAAAAAAAACCCCTGGCTGCAGCTCCAGACAATGGGAAAGATCCCTCAGAGCGTTTTCCGGCCCCAAATCCATGGAATGCTGGGATTTCCATGACCGATTGGGATTTTAGGAAATTTTGGGACATTTTGGATATTTTTTGGGCGTATCCCTGGCTTTGCACAGATCCCTCCTTCCCGCTGCTTGTTTTTCCCAGTTTTTCATGGAATCTTTTCCCTGCAGGTGCCTCCAGGCCCCTGAGCCTGGCCCCGCTGCCCTCTCATCCCAGACATCTCCGGGAATTTTTTCCGGATGTCCATCCCGATCCTTCACTTTCCGAGGCCTGTCAGGTCATCTTTGTGTCCGGCTCCAGGAGCTGATCCCAGGTTTATCCCGGATATTTCCATGGGTAACAGGACAGTACATCCCATGGAAAACCACTCCTTGAAGGGTTTTTCCTTGGGAATTCACCGGATTCCCGCCCTGAGTGCTGGAACATTCCCAAACTGGGAATGCCATTGGCAGCCGGAATTCTTCCAGCTCCATCCGCTCCCTGCCCTAAACCTTGGGAAGAGCCAAGGTTGGGAAGGATCAG
This sequence comes from Picathartes gymnocephalus, assembly GCA_013390045.1. Taxonomy (NCBI): domain Eukaryota; kingdom Metazoa; phylum Chordata; class Aves; order Passeriformes; family Picathartidae; genus Picathartes; species Picathartes gymnocephalus. The sequence goes on from WEKY01007741.1 coordinate 3,607, forward strand.
TGGGATAAACGGGGTTGGAAGGGTCCCTGGAACTCCCAGGAATGTGGCAGGAGCGGATCCAGCGGGATTTTCCCGGGATGAGCGGCTTTTCCAAACATTTCCCACTCCAAAGGAGGCTCGGGAGCAAACAGATCCGGGGCTGTGCAAACAGCGGTGCCCTGGGATGGATCCTGGGATATTGAAACTCCTGGAAAAACAATCCCGCCTTCCCGGCACGGCTCGTTCCTGATTCCCAAATTCCCGGCCATCCCGCATTCCCAGCTTGGCTTCCCATTGCAGAATTCCTCCCGCATCCAAATCCAGGAGGGATTGTTCCATTTCCTTTGGGAATTCCACAGCCAGGAGGGATTGTTCCATTTCCTTTGGGAATTCCACAGCCAGGAGGGATTGTTCCATTTCCTTTGGGAATTCCACAGCCAGGAGGGATTGTTCCATTTCCTTTGGGAATTCCACAGCCAGGAGGGATTGTTCCATTTCCTTTGGGAATTCCACAGCCAGGAGGGATTGCCCCATTTCTTTGGGAATTCCTCAGCCTGGAGGGATGGCTAACAGGGATTTTTAGCCAGGATTTTCCTGTTGCTTCCCAGATTTCGGAACTCTTGGGAGATCCGGGCAGACGCCCTCATTCCAAGGGGACATCGGAACAGGATGAGGAGCAAGGAGCCCCCACCAGGAATATCCACCCCGGGGATATTCCTGACCCTTCCAAGCAAAACCTTCTCCTGGGAGCTTTTCCAGCTAAAAAAAGCCGGAGAGGGAAACGTTCCGGCTGGGGGGAGGTGAGGATGAAGGACGGAGCGAAAAGCGGGAGAGGAGCAGTGGAATTTTAATGAAAAATCCTTGGATATCAAAGGGAAATAAAACCCCCCATCAAATCCCAAATCCTCCGGCATTTGCTTGGAATGCTGCCAGGAGAAGGAACTTGGGAAAAGGCCACAGAAGGAGCTGCCCATTCCCAATCCGGCCTCGGAACTCATCGTTCCCAAAAAGACTCCCTGGGAAGGAGCTGGAAATAAACTGGGATGTAGGAAAAGGTTCCAGCTCCGTGTCCCTCATGGAGAAATCAGTGGGAATTGCCAGGCTGGGAATGTCAGGGATGGGGGAATACAGTTGCCTTCAGGGCAGGGCGATAATCCCAGGAAAATCCAATGTTTTCCAGGTCCAAATCCATCTGGGAACTCCTTCTCCCAACTTTTTCCCACTAAACACCCTGGGAATTTCAGGAATGGCCCAAACTCCACCTGCAAATCCCAAGCAGAGACTTGGGAAAGGGTGGAAAATCCACGGAACAGCCGGGAATGACCTTGGAGACGTCGGCAGAGAAGAAACCGCTCGGAAAATGGGGTCGAGTCAGAATTCCGACCTCTCTGGAGGAGCTCGGATCCATCCAGGATATCCAGGAGCACCGGGATGTGGTGACCTGGATAAGAAGCCTTCCCTGCAGCCAACATTCCAAAGAATTCCTGGAATGAGCCGCCACTACCATGGCACTGGCAAATTCCATGGGCAATTCCAGGATCCGGCCCCTCCACATCCCAAGGGATCGTTTTTCCAAGAGATGGGAAGGAGCTGAGGAGATCCTGGATCTCCCAGGATCCAACCCAATCCCGGGAAATGCCTGGGAGAAGGCAAAATTCCAAAGAATTCCTGGAATGAGCCACCACCACATAGCCCTGGCAAATTCCATGGGTGATTCCAGGATCCAGCCCCTCCACATCCCAAGGGATCGTTTTTCCAAGAGATGGGAAGGAGCTGAGGAGATCCTGGATCTCCCAGGATCCAACCCAATCCCGGGAAATGCCTGGGAGAAGGCAAAATTCCAAAGAATTCCTGGAATGAGCCACCACCATGTAGACCTGGCAAATTCCATCGGCGATTCCAGAATCCAGCTCCTCCGGATCCCAAGGGATCATTTTTTCCAAGAGATGGGAAGGAGCTGAGGAGATCCTGGATCTCCCAGGATCCAACCCAATCCCGGGAAATGCCCAGGAGCTCCAAAAAAATGGGAAAGAGGGGAGGAAGAGGAGGAAGGAGCCATTTTCAGGTGGGAAAAATCACCTGGAATTTCCAACTTCGGAGCTTCACCGGAGGACGAGACTGCCCTTGGATCTGTTTCAGGAGGAATTTCTCCATCCTGGGAATGTCGGGCTGTCGGGAAGCTCCGGAGTCGTTATCTCCACACGATTTAATTAAAGTCTGGCGTTAATGACACAATGGCCACTAATTAATTTAATTATTTTAATTATTTTAATTAATTCTCACTCCTCCGCAGGAGATTTTGGGGGGGGGGTTGGGGATGGGGTTTTTTTTTGTTGGGAAGCAAAATTGAATTCCAACCCCGGAAACATTTTGGGGGGGACAAAGGGAAACGAAGGGATTTGGGAATGCTTGGGGAGCATCCGGGTCTGCCTGGTGGGGACTGGGAATCTTGGCTGGGAACTGGGAATATCGAGTGGAAAATGGGAATCTTGACTGGGAACTGGGAATCCTGGCTGGGAAATGGGAATATTGGCTGGGGAATGGGAATCTTGGGTGGGGAATGGNGAATCTTGGCTGGGAACTGGCAATATTGAGTGGGAACTGGGAATCTTGGCTGGGAAATGGGAATATTGACTGGGAACTGGGAGTCTTGACTGGAAAATGGGAATATTGGCTGGGAAAATGGGAATCCTGGCTGGGAACTGGGAATCTTGGCTGGGAACTGGGAATACTGAGTGGGAAATGGGAAACTTGGCTGGGAACTGGGAATCCTGGCTGGGAACTGGGAATATTGAGTGGGAACTGGGAATATTGGCTGGGAAATGGGAATCTTGTCTGGGAACTGGGAATATTGAGTGGGAACTGAGAATCCTGGCTGGGAAATAGGAAACTTGACTGGGAACTGGGAATCTTGACTGGGAACTGGGAATATTGGCTGGGAAAATGAAAATCTTGACTGGGAACTGGGAATCTTGACTGGGAAATGGGAAACTTGGCTGGGAACTGGAAATATTGGCTGGGAAAATGGGAATCTTGGCTGGGAACTGAGAATATTTCTGGGAACTGGGAATCTTGACTGGAAAATGGGAACATTGGCTGGGAATTGGGAATATTGGTGGGAGAAAGCAGCACCAGGCAGGGACATCTCCAGCTGGATCCATTCCCACTTGGCCAATTGGTCATGGAAAGCTGGGAACAGGCCGTGAGGAATCTGGAATTTTATCGGATGTGTTGGGAGGGAGCTGGGAGTTGATCCCATTCCAGTCTGCTTCCCACAATCCCAGAGTGCTCCAAGCCCCATCCAGCCTGGCCTGGACACTTTCATGGATCCAGGGGCAGCCACAGCTTCTCCGGGAATTCCATCCCGGGGCCTCGCCACCCTCCCAGGGACGGATTTATCCTGTCTAACCCAGCACATGGAATCCTGGAATGCTTCGGGTTGGAAAAAATCTCTCCCAGGGTGCTCCAAGCCCAGTCCTTGGACACTTCCAGGGATTGGGCAGCCCCAGATTCCCTGGATAAGCTGGGCCTCCCCATCCTGGTTATTCCCATGGCATCAAGCAGGAATTTCGGGATGCAGCAGAACCGTGGGATACGAACAATTCCGGCTGCTCCAACTCCAGGGATGGAGTTTGCCGGTGGAAAGTTAAACTCCTTGGAATGACACTGAAATCCGCCTTTTCTCCCAAAAATAACTTCCCACGCAGCAGCCGAGCTCCGAGCTGTCACTTTTTTGGGAAAAATCCCCTTCGTGCCTGGATCCGGCTCTTTCAAGCGGAATTATCCTCGCTCGGAGCCTCCGTCGCTCCGAAGGTTCCGCGGCGATTTCGGCTCGGCGCTTTCACCTCGTCAGCAGAGCAGGGATTTGGGAATTCTGCTTTCCCTCCCTGCCTCCTTCCCAGCTTTTGGCTGCTGGGAGATTTCCCGGCTTTCAGCCTCAGTTTCCCTGGAATTTGGAGATAAAGAGGCGCAAATTCCTTTGATCTCTTTAATTCCCCCGCCCCGGCTCTGCTGCTGGTCCTAAATCCACGTGGGGGGGAATTAAACATGGAATATTCTCATCCCAAGGCAGAGACTGGAAGTTCTCCAGGGATCTGGGGAAGTTTTCCGGCTTTGAGAAAATCCCTGGAATTTTTGGGTCCGTTTTTTATGGATTTCCCCCCCCCCACACACACACCTCCCTGATATCCAAATAAATCTCCACAGTCCAAAGGGTTTCCTGTAGGGAATCTCCAGCAGATCCCGTTTTCCCGCAAGGAAACCCCACTTTGGAAAGCTGGGAATGGTTATTTTCCGGAGATGTCGGAAACACCCGGCAATTCCAGCTGCTCCAAACACGGAATTGCGATACCGAGATCCCGGACATCCCTAAAAAAGTCCAGGTTTGTCCCAGCTGGTGGATGAGGAATCCTCACTCTCCCCACGGATTCCTCGGAGCGGCATCTCCAGAGGGGGTCCCGGGGGCTTTAAAAGCATCAAATATCCATGAAATATCCCAAAATTTGGGGGAAATCCTGGCGGATGCTTTTCCCAATGGCACGACCTTGCCTGGGAATGTCGCAAAGACATCCCGGAGAATTTGCATCCATGATTTTCCTCCTCCTCCTTCTCCTCCTCCTCCTCAGCCATCTGCTCCCCTGGAAGGGCTCCGGCTCCTCAGAGAGGAGTTTTCCAAGGTTGGAAGGAGTGGGGAAAATCTGGGATGGGAGCAGGAAAAGCTCCAGGAGGGATTGGGAGGGGCAGGGATGGGGCCAAGCCTTTTTTCCATAGGGATTGTCCCAAGGTTTGGACGTGGAGAAAAGGTAAAGGAAAAAGGAGGCGGGGGGGAAAGAGGAAAAACGGGATAAAAGGAGGAAAAAAAAGAAGAAAAATGAAGGGAGAAAATAAGGGGGAAGGAAAGGAAAAAGAGGAAGAAAAAAGAGGAAGGGAAGGAAAAAGAGGAAGAAAAGAAGAAGGAAAGGAGGAGGAAAAGAGGGAAAAAGGAGGAGGAAAAGAGGAAAAAAGGAGGAGGAAAAAAAGGAGGAGGAAAAAAGGAGAAAAAAAGGAAAAAAGGGAGGAAAAAGGGAGGAAAAAGGAGGAAAAAGGAGGGAAATAACAGGAAAAAGTAAGGTAAAAAAGGAGGAAAAATGGGAAAAGTGGAGGAAAAAGGAGGAGGGAAAAAGGAGTGGGGAAAGGAGAAAGAAAAGCAGGAAAAAAGCAGCAAAAAAGGGTGGGACAAAGGGGGAAATACCGAGAAAAAAGGAGGGAAAAAAGGAGGAGGAAAAATAGGGAGGAAAAAAAAAGGAGGAAAATGAGAAGGAAAAAGGAGGAAAAAAGGAGGGGGGGGAGAGGAAAAAAAAAGGACAAAAAAGGAGGAAAAAAGGAGGAAAATGGAGAAGAAAGGAGGAGAGAAAAAAAGGAGGAAAAATAGAAGGAAAAAACAAGGGACAAAGGAGGAAAAAAAAGAGGAATAAAAAGATGGAAAAGGACCAAAATGGATTTAAAAAGAGGGAAAAGAAGAGCAAAATTCTTCCCAGGAAAAGCCTCCTTTTCCCAACTCCCACCAGCGGGCGGGTCCGGGAGTGGCGGCCACGGGAGCCGATATTTTGGGAAGAGAAAAGGTTGGGATCCTTCGTGGATCTTTTACACATTCCCCAAAAAAAATCTTTAATAAAGCAAAGCAGAAGGGCTCGGGAAAATTCCCATTAAAGCTTCGGCTGTGATTAACAGGATTGGAGAGGAATTAACTTGGAATTCCTTCGGCAGCCAAGGAAAGAATGAGCCAGGTTTTCCTCGGAGTTGGAAAACTGCTCCATCCTCTCTTTGCCTGGAAAATTCCAATATCCAGCAGAAATCCCCCATTTTCTCCCTCCAAATTTGCTTTTTTTTTGCCCCAAAAGCAAATTTCCCATCTTTTCCTGGCCAAGCTGTCCCATAAAATCCAAGCTCATGGAAAAATTTGGGCTGGAAAGTCTGATTGAATGGAACCCTGCAATGATTGGGAATGTTTTCAATGGGATCGGGATGTTTGGAGCCCCTTGGATGATTCCCGGGATGGAGCAGCTTCCGCCTCTCCAGGTGAACTCCACCAGAGTTTTCCCACCCAATTCCCACTGGAATAAAATTTCCTGTTGGAATAATCACAGTAATCATCTCCAATTCCGTATTTCCTCTGCAAATAATCGGGATAATGATCCACGGGAGTTGGGAATCGGCCTGGAGCAGAATTTTTTGGTGTTTGTGGGGAATTTGGGGCAATGCCAGAGTCCAGGGCCTCATTCCTGGCTTCACCCAAAAGTGAGGGATCATTGCATATTCCAGGGTTTTGTGTTTTTTCATCCCAGCTCTGGGAATCTCGCATTAAAAAAAAAAATTGAAAAACTCGGGAATAAATTAAAACAACAAGGAAAAAAATCCCACCGGGGCCGGCCAAGCCGGAGCTTCCCGAGGGTTGGAAGCGGAGCCATCCCAAATCCATCCCTTTGGAGAATTTTCCTTCCCCTCTGGAGCTTCGGGAATTCAGGGAAAGGGACCTCGGGGGTGGCTGAGCCGATCCCGCGTGCTCTGAGTCATTCCCGGCTGGATTGAGCTGCTCTCCCACGCACATCCCGGGTATCCCAACTCCCGCTGAGTCAGCACCGCTCCCATCCCACACAGCCAATTCCAGGCCATTGGGAACAGCCCGGATTCCCTGGAAAACTGGGGCTCCGGGGATGCTCCCTGTCCCGCTCCAGCTGCATCCCAGGCAAATTTTCCCAGGAAAATGAATCCCATCATCCTCCCAGCAAAACTTCACTGCTTTGCTCCTGAACCATCCCGGAACCCCCCGAATTCCCAGGAATTCCCATCATCCTCCCATCCCAACTCCAAGTTTGGTCCAGCAAAATCCCAAAAAAATCCCAAATTCCCAAGAACACAAATCCCGTCATCATCCCAACGCAACTTTGGATGCTTTGCTCCTGCAACATCCCAAAAAACCCCAAAATTCAGGAACACAAATCCCGTCGTTATCCCAGCACAACTTCACTGCTTTCCTCCTGCAACATCCCAAAAAATCCCAAATTCCTGGGAATCTGAATCCCGTCGTCATCCCAGCACAATTTTGGATGCTTTGCTCCTGCAACATCCCAAAAAACCCCCAAAATTCAGGAACACAAATCCCGTCGTTATCCCAGCAAGATTTCACTGCTTTGCTCCTGCAAATCCCCCCCAAATCCCCAAATTCCCAGCAAAACCTCTCCTGGATGCTCCCAAAGATGTGTCCCAGGCAGAGGAATCCCATGGGATTTTCCCACCAGCCCAACTCTGACCTTTTCTTTCCCCCACTTCATCATTCCCTTTCCAATTCCAGCTTCATTCCCTCATTCCCACCCTTCCCAGCCCGTTCCCAGCACAACTTCACTGCTTTCCTCCTGTAAACCTCCAGAATCCCCAAATTCCAAGGAAAATTAAGCCCACCATCCTCCCAGCACAACTTCGCTGCTTTGCTCCTGAAACATCCCAAAACCCCCCAAATTCCCAGGAATTCCCATCATCCTCCCATCCCAACTCCAAGTTTGGTCCAGCAAAATCCCCAAAAAAATCCCAAATTCCCGGGAACACAAATCCCGTCATCCACCCAGCACAACTTTTGATGCTTTCCTCCTGCAATATCCCAAAACCCCTCAAATTCCCACCAAAACCCAACCTCTCCTGCTTTTCCAGCAGTTCCTTCCTTTGGCTTGGCCGGGAACGGATCCAGCGGGATCATCCCATCCTGGGAAAACCAACCTGAGCCCGCAACAGGCCCGGGATGGGCAGAAATTCCCCCAAAACTCCGGCTCCCCTGGCACCAGTGGCTGCAGCTGTTCCCACCTTCTTCCCAAAAAACTCTGGAATTATGCAATCCCACGGAACAGAGCTTTTTCCCCAGCCCCCGCGGGATCTCTATAAATATAAAAAATTTAAAAAAAAAAAGGTGGAAAATATTCCCAGTGCGAGGTGGTGATGGAAAAATCCACCCCCGGCTCCCATTCCCCAGGGAAACGTGGGAAGCTCCTCCTTCAGCTGGAAGGATCCCGCCGGGAATTCACGCCCCTGGATTGGGAATGGAGCAGCTCCCAAAATTCCGGGGGATCGGGGGGAGCTGCTGCTGCTCTGCTTCCCAAGGTGAGGAGCTTTTCCTGCCCCTCTGGAGCCAAAAAGGCTCTTCCTGAACCCAAAAAATCCGTGGGGAGCTTTCCCCAAAAACTTGTGGTTATCCATGAAAAAGCTGGAAAATCCCACCCAAGCTACAATTGGGAATGATTTTGACGATCCCAATGGAGCAGTTTTGGGATTCAGCCTCTCCAGCTGGTCCCAAAACTTGGGAATTCAGTCACCGTTATCCCAATGTGGGATAATTCCCATATCTGGGAGCCGGGATCATCATGGTTCTCCCATGGGTGCTCCCACGGATGGGCCTTTCCTTAAATCCCAAGAAAAGCCAATCCCAAAGAAAAACGAGCTTCCCAATCCCAGATTTTATCCCATCCCATCCTCCAAGCTCAGCCTCAGAAGCTCCAAAGGCCTTTCCCTTTTCTGGGAGCTCAGAGCCGACATTTCCAGCGAGGAAAAGCTGGAAAATTCCAGATCATTCCCGGGAAAAAACACAAAAAACCCCGGAATGAGGGGCTGCCCTGCGGATCCTGTTTTCGAGGTTTTGTGTCTGGATAAAACGGGAATTCTGGCTCCCTGCCAAGCTTGGGAAAGCTTTTCTCTCCACCCCCCCCCAAAAAAAACAGGGAATGGGTGAACTTTAAAAATCCGGGATCTTTCCCACCCCTTCCTGCCTTTTCCCTCCTCCAGCCAGGTCTCCTTTCTTCGGAGCGAGCTCAGCACTGGAAAAAATCTGATTTTTCCAGCTTTTTTTTCCCCTCCCCTCCTCCTTCCCCCCCCCCTCCAATTCCTGATGCAAATTTATGGAAATCAGGCGGCACCAGCTCCCAGCCAGGGATAATAAAGGAGAGGTTTGAAAAGAGGGAGGAATCCCGGCACGGGAGGGCTGGAAAAATCCATTGTTCCATGGAAAAGGGCGGATTTATTTTCCTGGTAAAGGCAAGGTTGGCTCTAATTAAATTTGTGTTCTCCGTGCTTTTTAATGAGCTCCATTGCTGGGTGGCTCCTTCCCGGGAAATTGCGGCGGGAATGGGAAAAGGGGGACCCAGCAGCCAGATCCGGCTCATCCCAATCCCAGCAGAGCTTGGCCGGGGATGGGAAAGGGCCAAATTGGGGGAAAATCCATTAAAAATGGGTTTTTTTCCTGGGAAATTTGACCATGATTCCCACTTGAGCCTCATATTCCCAAACACGGCATCTTCGGAGAATCCGAACATTCCCAAATCCCTCATATTCCCAAAACGCCTATTTTGGATGACGCAGACATTCCCAGATTTCTCATAATCCCAAAAAACGCCACATTTGGAGGATGCAAACATTGCCATATCCATTGTATTCCCAAATGTTTCCCACAGTATTCCTCATGTTTGGAGGATCCAAACACTCCCAAATCCCTCATATTCCCAAAAAAGCCATAGTTAGAGGATGCCAACATTCCCAAATGCCTCATATTCCCAAAAGTGCCACATCTGACGGATCCAAACATTCCCGTATTCCTCGTAATCCCAAAAACGCCACATTTAGAGGATCCAAACATCCCCGTATCCTTCATATTCCCAAAAACCCCATTTTGGAGGATGCCAACATTCCCATATCCCTCATATTCCCAAACACGGAGCCTTTGGAGGATGCAAACACATCCAAGGAACTCTTGGAAAGGAGCACGGAGCCAAATCCTGCCAGGAATTGTGGCTGGAATGGGAAAAGGGGGGCCCAGCAGCCGGATCCGGCTCATCCCAATCCCAGCAGAGCTTGGCCAGGGATGGGAAAGGGCCAAATTGGGGGAAAATCCATTAAAAATGGGTTTTTTTCCTGGGAAATTTGTCCATGATTCCCACTTGAGCCTCATATTCCCAAACGCGGAGCATTTGGAGGATGCAAACATTCCCAAATCCCTCATATTCCCAAATTTGTTCTGTTTGGAGAACGGAAACGTTCCCATATCCCTCATATTCCCAAAATTCCCATTTTGGATGATGCAAATATTCCCACATCCCTCGTATTCCCAAAAATGCCACATTTAGAGGATCCAAACATTCCCAAATGCCTCATATTCCCAAAAAAGCCACATTTGGAGGATGCCAACATTCCCAAATGCCTCATATTCCCAAAAGTGCCACATCTGACGGATCCAAACATTCCCATATCCCTCATATTCTCAAAACCCCCATTTTGGAGGATGCCAACATTCCCATATCCCTCATATTCCCAAACACGGAGCCTTTGGAGGATGCAAACACATCCAAGGAACTCTTGGAAAGGAGCACGGAGCCAAATCCAGGCGGGAATTGGAGGAAAATCAAATCCGAGGAGAAGCAGCCCACGGAAAGCTGGAGACACTCCGGAGAACCCCATTCCCACATCCCATTCCCGCTCCAATTCCTTCCCTCTCCTCCTGCTCCCATCCCCTTTTTGGGAGGGTTTTCCATCCTTTCCTCCTTTCCAGGGAATGCGGTCGAGGCCGGCGGGCGTTTCCAGCCCTTCCCGCCCGCTCCGATACCATCTCGGATCGCTCCATTCGCACTGCTCCAATAATCCCGATCTCATTTGCCTGGAAGCCGGCGCCGACTTCCTTCGGCACTTCATTAGGGAGCGTGAGCAGCATCTCATTATCCCAACCCCGCCACCATTCCCGGCGAATTCCCTGCCGGAAAAACCCAAAATCCAAGCTGGATTTGCGATCCCCTGGGATGGGGGGAATTCCAAATCCATCCTTGGTCGCGCACACGGAGCGGTTTCCGCTCCGCATTCCCAGATTTGACCTTCGGGAATCCCCCAGGCTGAGCTCAGTTTTAGCTTTTCCCAAAAAATTCAGGCGCTTTCTTTGGGATAATTTTGACTTCTTGGAGCTCTGCTCTCATCCCGACCCAGGAATTATTTCTGGAATTCCCACGGGCCAAGGGATCCTGTTCCCAGCCATTCCCTCCCAATCCATTCCAACCCCGTCGTGCCCAAAAAAAGGCTGGAAAACATCACCGCCACCATTTTCCTCCAGCAAATGAGCAAACTTTGGGATATTTTTGGGGCGGAGACCCAGCGGCACGGTCGGGGCGAATTTTTAGGGAGCAGCTGCCTGGATTTGGGATAAAAAGGAAATACGGGAATTAATGATGGGGGATTGAGGAGGAAATTGAGGCGGGGGGGGTGGGGGAAGTTGCATCAATCCAATTTTAAAAATTCCACCCATGTTCTTCGGATGCAGCCGATTCCAGGGACGAGGGGGACATGGATGAGCTCAACCCCCACTCCTGGATTTTCCGGCGGCTCCTCCCAGCAGGAGAAGGGACAGACAAGGAGAAAGAAGACGGATCCGAGGGAAGGAGGGAGGGAGGGAGGGAGGGAGCGAGCACGAGCCGCGGTTATTTATAGGAGCCGCGTTTGTGCGGGAGGAGGGAGCGCTGCCAAAAAGAGATGGGAAAAATAATCCCGGAGCCAGGTGCCGCTGCCTCGGGAAGAGCCGGGGGGGGAGCTCAAGGTGAGACAGAAAGGGAAAGGAGGAAATCATAAAACCGGGAATTTGTTTGGGTTCCTCCGTCGGCTCTCGGCAGCTCCGAGCTCTGCGACCCCCGCGTGCCACCGAGTCGGAGGCTGGACATGAAGGATTTTCCTTCCGGATGGGAATTTGGGATGCAGCCGTGCCTCTGGATTGGGGTCTGGGGAGAGGACATCCCCGAAATCCAAAGGAAGGGCCTGGGATGGGATTAGAGCCAGAGCACAGCTGGTAACTGATTCCCAAGGGAATCCTAGGGAAAACAACCCCTGGATCTGACCGTGAGTCCCAGCCCGCTTTGCCACACGGATGGAAACCCTCGTCCCAAAAATCTGCATCCCAAAAACCCTTTTCCACAGTCAGGCTCCGGCCCAAATTGCACGTTAATTAAAAACGAATGAATTCAGCCTGCAAAGGTCTTACCCTCGCCTTGGGGGGAAAAAAAAAAGGGGAAAACTCCACATTATTTTAGGGAAAAGACCCACTTTCCCTTAATTTTGGAGCCATCCTGGAGTTCCTTCTGCTCCAGGTTGGATGTGGGAAGCGACAATCCCAGATCCACGTGGGTCCTTCCACGTCCTCACATGGCACAGCGCCGGGATGACTCCTGATTTATTTATGGGAAGAGATAAATATAAAATATAGAAAATCTACAAAAATAAACCTGGGAAAAGCCGGGAGAAGTGGGGGAGGACGCGAATCCCATCTCCCGGGAAAGGGGGAGGCAGATCCGGCTCCAAGGAGCCGGGATGGGATAATGACGGCGAGCGCGAGCAGCGGAGTGGCATCTCTGCATCTCCTCGTTCCTTCCCGACCTCCTCCCTTCCCTCCCTCCCTCCTTTTCCCTGTTCCTCCACACGAATCCATCATCTCCCCCTCTTTTCGGAGCCGCTGTCATCACGTTGTCACCCGGCGATGCCGAGTAGGGCTCTGAGCGAGATGGAAAAGAATCGGGAGGGAAAAGGAGGAAAAAACATCGGAATGTTCCAACTCTCCCCCCCCCTCCACCCCAGAACTTGATTTTCATCCCAAATAACACAAAACCTGGGAATTTATTCCTAAACCGGAGGCGTTTTCGGCAGGAGGAGCTGAGAGCGGCACCCGAGCCAGCAAAGGGAAGAGGGATCGTGGAATTGGGGAGGTTGGGAAAGATCTCCAAGGTGGTGGAGTCCAACCGTGGACCCGACAATGAACACGGCCCCAAGGACCACATCCGCAGGGTCTGAGCGCTTCCAGGGATGGGAATTCCATCGTTTCCTGGGAAAAAACAAGGAGAAGAAAGACAGGAGTTGGGCCAAACCTTGCTGGGGGCTTTAGGAAGAAAAGGCCAGGTTGGGATTTAGGAAGGAAAGGCCAAGTCAGGCTTTGGGAAGGAAGAGCCAAATGGGGATTTAAAAAAGAAGAAAGAGCCAAGTCAGGCTTTAGGAAGGAAAGGCCAAATTGGGCACTGGGAAAAAAAGGCCAAGTTGGGCTTTAGGAAGAAAGAGCCAAGCTGGGCTTTGGAAAAGAAGAGCCAAGTCAGGCTTTAGGAGGAAAAGGCCAAGTCAGGCTCTGGAAGGAAAGAGCCAAATGAGGATTTAGAGGGAAAGAAAAAGCCAAGTTGGGCTTTAGGAGGAAAAAGGCCAAGTCAGGCTCTGGAATGGAAGAGCCAAATGGGGATTTCTAAAGGAAGAAGGAGCCAAGTCGGGCTTTAGCAAGGAAAGGCCAAGCTGGCCTTTAGGAAGAAAGAGCCAAGCTGGGTTTTAGAGAGAAAGAGCCAAGCTGGGTTTTGGAAAAGAAGAGCCAAGTCGGGCTTTAGAAAGGAAGAAAGAGCCAAGTCAGGCTTTATCACGAAAAGGCCAAGCCAAGCTCTGGAAAAAAAAAAAAAAATGGCCAAGTCAGGCTCTAGGAATGAAGAGCCAAGCCGGGCTTTAGCCCCTGCCGGGCTGGGATTAATTCTCTTTGAGAGGCGGAAACCCAAAGCCCGCTCGGGTTTTCTGGCTTCCCTTGCCCTCCCTCGCCTTTCCCGCCTGTGGAATGCGGAGGATGAGGCCGGCAGGGATCTCCCCCCCCCACCCTGACAGGGGCAGGACAAATGAGAGCGTTTAAGCGCTAATTAGGCACTAATGACCTGCTCGGAGGTCTCCGGGCGCGCGCAGGAAATCGGCGCAGCCGGGCGCGGAGCTCAGCAATTTGTCAGGTCCTTGCCAAGCCCGGCAGGGAAGAGCGGCCGAGTCATTGACCCCGTGACGGACGCGGCCTCTTCCAGACGCCCGGCTGGGAATAAAATCCCGTTTAATTCCCGATTTTTTTTTTTTTTTTTTTCTCCAAACCGCGCTCCTTGAGGCTCTCGGAGCAGAGCCAAGAGGCTTTTCGGAGGTGCGGTGCTGCCTTTGCTGAGCCAACATGGGGGGAAAAAGGAGGTTTAACCCCGATTTCCCAGCTTTTATTCCCCCAGAAGAGCCTTTGGAATAATATTGAAACCTCTTCCTGTCGCTATTTATAGAGGATATTTATAGACGAAAGGAATTGATTGTACTTTGGGGGGAGAAAAACGGCGCTTCCGTCCAAGTTTCGGATTCAAGCTCTGCCAAGCTCCTGCGATTTTAACGAGGCCTTTGGCACTCGGCTCGGCCGGAGCGAAACCGCGTCGTTCCTCTCCGAGAGACGCCAAATCCAACCGGCCGGCGCGCTCGGCAGGGCTTGGATGGGATCCCACCCTCCTGGGAAGGGGCTGGATCCAAGCAGGGAGTTTGGAGCCGTCCCGGGGTGGTTTTGGCAGCGAAAGCCGTGAAGACGAACCCCCCACCGTGACGGCAGCAGACGGTTCCAGGCCTGGCACAGACAGGGTTTGGTTTCTGCTTCGGAGCCGAGTCCAAGTTTTTCCTCCCTTCCAGTTGACTTCCTCCCCGCGGACGCCAGTGGGATCCAGGCATTCCGCAGGAAAAGGATGGGGGAAAAAAAAAAGGCAGGAATTGGTTTTTTGGGCTGTGCTGGCGCCCAGCTGAAGGAGAAACCCAAGGTGGGTTCACCTTCAGCATCCAGGATGGGGTTTGGATAATCCCAAATCCGTGACCTTCACGCTGCGGAGGAGGAAAGGGAGAGGTTTGAGCAGGGAGCGGAGGCAAAAGGACGTTAATTCGAGGTAACAGCTCCCCAAAGGCTCGGATCTCGCGGTGGGAATGCGCACAACCTGCTCCGGCACCGGGATCATCCCCACGGACACCAAACCTTGGGAAAACTCATCCTTCTCCCGCCTCATCCCACTCCGGGAGCTCTGGGGATCGAGCTCTCCCTGGATTCAGCCATCAGGGATGATCAGATCCTCGTTAATTATCCCTTGGATCATCTCCCGATGCCACCGCGGGGCCTCCTCGCGCTCTTAATGCGCTGTGACTTCCGCAGCTCCGGCGCCGGCTCCGCCGCCACCCCGGGATCGGCGCCACCGATCCGGTCCCTGACCTGTCACGGAGCCTTAAAATCAACCAGGGACGGCTCGGGGACACCGTGGCGCCCGCGAAGGGCGTGAAAAATTCATGGAAGCGACAGCGCGGGAGAGGATCCCGGGGGGAATGAGGGCAGCGCTCAACGGATCCGTTCGGGAAAGGCGAAAGGCGGGAAAGGCTCGATGCTGAGAAATTAATTGAGATAATTAAGAGGAGTTTGGTGTTGCTCTGGTTGACAGAGGTGCCCGTGTCTCCAGCCTTTACTTCCCGTAAGAAAAAATTCCCACGTTTTCGTAGGATGATGAGCGTTGTGTGGAATTCCTTATTCCCTCCGCGAAATTCCGTATTCCCCCTGCAAAAAATTCCTTATTCCTTCCACAAAATTCCTTTTTCCTTTGCAAAATTCCTTATTCCTTTGCGGAATTCCTTATTCCGTCTCAAAATACCAAAAAACGAGAGGAGAGACCCAGCACACAATGGGGCAGGGAGCGGATCCCAGGGGGAATGGGATAAGCGGGATGGGGAGCCCTCAACAGATCCGTTGGAAAAGGGGAAAGGTGGAAAAGGTTCGATGCTGATGAATTAATTAATTAATGAATTAAGATAACAAAGAGGGGCCTTTGGTGCCGCTCTGGTTCACAGAGGGATCCTCATGCCTTGTCCTCTTCTTCCCACACGGAAAATTCCATGTTTTTGTCGGATTATCAGCATTAAATGCAACAAAAGCCCCCAACAAATCCCAAAAAAAAAAAAAAAGGGAGGAGAGACCCAGCCCTTATCCAGAGATTATTCCCACAAAATACAACATTCCATCCCAAATCTTCCCTTTCCCCGAAACCCTTTAAATTCAGGGAAAGCCATGAAAATCCCACTCGGAATGGGAGGAAAACGGCCTCCAACGGGGCTTTGTTTCTACTCGAGAGCTTGCCAAGCTCCTTGGAATTTGTTTTTCCCATTTTTTCCATCAAATAAAACCGGGAATGTTGAACAGGAAGAGTCATTATTGATCTCAGGCTGGGACTGGGCCGGTGTCACATTCCAGGAGCATCCCAAGGGATAATCGGCTCCTCCTGATGCTTCCAATCCCATTATTGGGTTTATTCCCAAATTATGGATGATTGTTTTCCTCTTTTTTGGCTTCCCAGAAACACCCAAGGTCATCCCGGAGCTTTTCCGAGGGCTGAGCACAGAATTGATGCTCTGGAGCTTTTTCGGGATAAACTCATCAATTTGGGGACCTGGAGCATCCTAAGAAAGGTCATTCCAAGGTCAGTCATTCCCAGTATTCCCACTGGCATCCGGTGATCCATGCTTAGGGATCCACTCCAGGTCCGGAAAGGGATTTTTAAGGTCAAAAGCCAAAAATATTCCTCCTCACTCCAAGCATCGAGTCCAAGAGTTTTGTGGCTCCTTCCACGGCGTCAAATCCCACTTCCCGAGCTCCGGATCCTGATTTTTCCATCCGCGAGGACAGAGGGCCGAGGCGTTGTGTCCATCCCTTGGGGCCAACCCCTCCATCCTGTGAATTCCTCATTCCCTCTGAAAAATTCCCAAATCCCTCTGAAAAATTCCTGATTCCCTCTGAAAAATTCATTATTCCATCTGCAAAATCCCTTATTCCCTTGCAAAATTCCTTCTTCTCTTTGCAAAATTCCCTATTCCTTTGCAAAATTCCTTCTTCCCTCTGCAAAATTCCTTCTTCCCTCCGCAAAATCCCTTATTCCCTCCTCAAAAATTCTTTTTTCCTTTGTAGAATTCCTTATTCCTTTGCCATTTTCCTTATTCCCCCCACAAAATCCCCTACTCCTTTGCAGAATTCCTTATTCCCTTGCAAAATCCCCTATTCCTTTGCAAAATTCCTTATTCCCTCTTCAAAAATTCCTTTTTCCTTTGCAGAATTCCTTATCCCTTTGCCATTTTCCTTATTCCCTCCACAAAATCCCTTATTCATTTGCAAAATTCCTTATTCTCTCCGCAAAATCCCTTATTCCCTCTCCAAAAATTCCTTACTCCCTCCTCAAAAATTCCTTATTCCCTCTTCAAAAATTCCTTTTTCCTTTGCAGAATTCCTTATTCCTTTGCCATTTTCCTTATTCCCTCCACAAAATCCCTTATTCATTTGCAAAATTCCTTATTCTCTCCGCAAAATCCCTTATTCCCTTGCAAAGTCCCCTATTCCTTCGCAAAATTCCTTACTCCCTCCTCAAAAATTCCTTATTCCCTCTTCAAAAATTCCTTTTTCCTTTGCAGAATTACTCATTCCTTTGCCATTTTCCTTATTCCCTCCACAAAATCCTTTATTCATTTGTAAAATTCCCTATTCCCTTTGAAAAAGTGTCTTCCTCCCTCCACAAAAACTCCTTATTCTCTCCGCAAAATTCCTCGCTCCCTTCGCAAATTCTCTTACTCCCTCTGTGAAATTCCCTTTTCCTTTGCAAAATTCCTTGTTCCCTCCGCAAAATCCCTTATTCCCTCCGCAATCCCCCAGGAAAACCCCATGGAGGGGGTCCAACACTACAAAAATTCCCATCTTTTCCCAAACCTGACGGTTTTGGAGGCCTTTTCCAAGCCTGGTGGCTCCAGCAGGGAGCAATTCCCAATTCCCGGCACGCTTGGAATTGCAGATAAGGACGTTTCCCTATTCCCAGGGCTCTCCAGCTGCATTTTTTTCCCAGTGATAACGGAAATGGAGGAGTTTAATTTCATGGAACGACGCCTGATCCCTGCGTTTATTCCCTGCCAGCGCCCGGAAATGCCTGGAATGAGCAATTCCCTTAAAATCAGAGGGAGAGACAGGGGGGGAAAAAAGATGGAAAATAAGAGAGTTTTAGGTTGGAGCAAGGGATGCTCCGGGTCAAGGGAAAAAAAAAAGGGATTTCTGGATATAAATCGGCCCCACCTGGATCTAAACCTCCCTGTGCTGATCCAGCAGCCAGGAGGGAACACGGCATTCCCAGGAAATCAAAGAGGACGGAGCAGGGAAAAGTGCAGAGGGATAAACGGGACGGGAATGGGTCTGGAAGGGATTCCGACATCTTTTCCCGGCATATTCTGGTCCTGGGAGTTGGTGCAAGGATGGGAAATGAGGAAAAATACGGAAAAATTCAATTCTGGGAGGTGGATTTATGGATTGAGTGGGAGAATGCTCCGGGAACAAGAGGGAGAGAGATTCCCAAAGCAACGAAGTTCCGACCATCCCGGAGAATCCGCGATTTCCCTGCGGAGCCGGAATTTGGGGAGGCAAAAATCCAGCCTTGGAAGGTGGGAAGGTCAAGGATGGCCATCCCATTCCCTGCAGGGGTTGGGAAAGAGGAGCCAAGGCCAAGTTGGGACACTCAGGAAAGGGAGGGAAAGGACAACGCCAAAAATGATGATTATCCTTCAAAAAAAAAAAAACAAAAACGAGGATTTATCCTGAAATATCCCCAAAATCAGGCTGGAAGGAGGGAGGGCAGGGAAGGACAATGTCAAAAATTGTAGTTGTCCTTCAAAAAATGGGGATTTACCCCAAAATATCCCAAAAACCAGACTGGAATGGGAGGGTAGGGAAGGGCAATGCTGTAAACTATGATTATCCTTCAAAAAAACCGGGATTTATCCCAAAATATCCTCTTTACACCAAGACAGAGGGGTTAAGATGGATCCAATCCCAGTTTTCCCAGTTCCTCCTGCTGTTCCATGCACCGACTCCACCGTTTTTTTGGGAAAAAACAGCCGGATTTCCCTCTAATCCCAAGGGACAACGCGAGCTGGACAACGCCTCCGTTATCCAGCTCCCGCATTCCCCCCAAACGATCCCATTAATCGCAATTCCCTCCCTTTCCACCGGAGCTTTTCTGCTCTGAGCTCATTCCCATTACGGCTCCGAGCTCATCCCGTGACGTCGCTTCCCATTTTCCTCCTCTCCCTTTAAAAGCTGGAATTGGGCTTTTAGCCCCGGCTCCAAATGGAACAACTCCCTCTCCATCGATCCCCTGGAATTTTCCTGCCTCTCTGAAAGGATCCCAAATGTGCCAGGAATTCAATGTTTTCCTCCTTTCCAGCCCGATCCAAGCTGGAGATTCAAATCATGGGAGAATCCATGGAATTTTTGTTCCCTTTCCTAGGGAAAAGCTTGGCTGGGCCTCCCCCACCTCAGGCATTTCCACCACTGTGGGGTAAAAATAAAGGGGAAAAGGCGGATTTTTTAATTTTTTCCACCCAAAAATTCCCAGATTCCAGGCATTTTGCAGCCGTTGTTGGTGCAATGCAGCAGCTCCTCTACGCTGGAAGGGACATGGAGCAATTCCCGCTTCCCAAATTAACGCCCTAATTCCAGGCCCTGCTAATTAAAGTCCTTCCCAGGCCAGAGGACGGAAGAAATGGAGCAGATCCCAAAATCCAGGACGCTGCCGGCACTGGAGAGACCCCAAAAGGGAGGTTGGGACGTCAAAGGTGCCCTCAGGGAGGCGTCCCCCATTCCAGAGGCTTGGAAAAGCTCCAGGGCCGGCTGGGATTTATGGAACAGCTCAAGGAGATGAGGAAATCCCGGTTCGGAGGATGGGGACAGCACAAAACTCATCCCAATCCCAGTTTGGGATGGCACAAAACCCATCCCAATCCCAGTTTGAGATGGCACAAAACTCATCCCAAACCCAGTTTGGGATGGCACAAAACCCATCCCGATCCCAATTTGGGATGGCACAAAACCCATCCCGATCCCAGTTTGAGATGGCACAAAACTCATCCCAATCCCAGTTTGGGACACGGGGATGACACAAAGCCCATCCCAATCCCAGTCTGGGATGGCACAAAGCCCATCCCAATCCCAGTTTGGGACACGGGGATGGCACAAAGCCCATCCTAATTCCGATTTTGGACACGGGGATGGCACAAAACTCATCCCAATCCCAGTCTGGGACACAGGGATGGCACAAAACTCATCCCAATCCCAGTTTGGGA
>WEKY01007744.1:8514-46841 GCA_013390045.1 Picathartes gymnocephalus
TTTTTTTTTGGTGATGTTTTTGTGCCTGATGAGCATGAGGGAAAGAGCAAAAAGAGTTTTCGTATTTTAAGATTTTTCTGGTAGATTGCAAGTGTGTAACACCACAGGTATAAGTAAAGGAAAAGGCTACTTAGAACGGTGAAAAGAATGTAGGAGGGGATTGATTATACTGTCCTGTTCAGAATGATAATATAGGTTTGGAAGAGGTTTGGAATGTGTTAAGATGCCTTACTGATGCTTTTTAATTTTCATTTGGATAGCTAAGGGTAATTTATTTTGTTCCAGCTGGGAACATGTCTAGTGAAAAGGATAAAAAGTTGAATTAAATATCTCTTGAGGCAGTTGCAAAGAGAACAAGCATTGCCTGAGAGGATGTACATTGTTGGCCAGCTATAAAACAGTTGCTGCCTGTCCCTTTCTCCAGTGATCCCAGAATCCTACAGTTGTTGGGATGGAAAGGGACCTGAAAGAACATCTTTGTTCCAACTCCCCTGCATAGGGCAAGGACTTCTTCCACTAGACCAGGTTGCTGTAAGCTGCACCCAACCTGACCCTGCAAGGGATGAGGTATCTACAATTTATCTGAGCAACCTGTGCCAGTGTCTCACTACCTTCACACTAAAGAAAACCTTGGATATTTTGTTTTGAACTCCTTCCTTGTGATCCATCAGTTCATCACAAAATTTCCTGTACCAGACATTAATAAATTTTCTTGAATAAAGCTCCTCTATTACTGCCCCGAGGACTGTTTTCTCTTTCTGCAGAGTGTCGTTCATCCTGGGCAGCTATGACAGCTCAGAGTCCTCAGGAGAACCTGCAAAGGGATTTCTTGGAGCCTTGGCTCTTAATAACTTATTTCTTAGGTGGCAGCATATTTTTTCCCTTTTGACCTTTACTAGAAAACAGTGAGGGGGTAACAAGAGGAGTGCTTGGTGTGCTCTGGTCCTTGGAGTTCTCCTGGGTTCTGCTCTTTGGGACGCTGTGAGATCCTGAGTGCACAAGCCAGGCTGCTGTGTCTGTGTCTGTAAAGCATCATTGACAAGGCCAATTTAGCACTTGTACCAAAAGCCTCTGGAAGGAGGGCCTCAGTGAGGTAGGTGGGATGTAAAATCCTCAGGATTTGTCTGGACAAAGGGAGGTTCTATTTTGTGATTGACTTCCTTGATAGCCGGTGCTTTTTTTCTGGGCTTTGCCAAGGAGTGAGGAGACCAGGTGAAGCTTGATAGCTTCACCAGTCATCCAAACCATGGGTGGGAGGAGAAAAATATTGCAGCCCAAGCCTCTGCCTAGCACAGAAAATAGTGGGATTGATAACTGTGGGCCATGCTTGCATGTGAGTTTTCAATATCTTCCAGAGTCATGAATTTTGTAGGGAGCAGTTTAAAGGAATGATGGCACACAAAATTTCGTTTGGCTTTGGTTCCAGGTCTATTCCTATTTTTTCCTATTATAGTTCCATTTGCCTCATTTAGTGCTTTTGTTTCTTGCCAGAATCCTCAGATCAATATTTGGAAAAAGAATTTTATGTGGGATCAGCTAGGAATAAAAAAAAATGCACAGTCCTTAGTGTGTATGTCTGTATGCAAAAGTTTAAGACCATTTTCTTGGCCAGCTGCAGAACAGAGACATGAAGTCAATGTCTGCAAAGAGTTTGCATGATTGGATTTCAGAATTTCTTCAGTGTGGTCCCACAGAAAAGCCTCATCTCTTGGTTTCCTCTAGGAAAATCTGGCCCCCAATTTGAATTTGGTTACTCTCTTCTTGAAATGAAGACATACAATATTAAACCCCCTCACTTGTTGGAAACTGTAGTATAAATGTAAAATGCTTGAATAATCCATTTGAAGCTGCTACTTGTGAGATTTTTCTGGAGCCAACTTTGCAGCCTTCAGAAATACCTGGGCTGAATTTACCTGAGAAGGAAATTACTTTCTGCTTACCTAAATCCACCCCCACATCCACGCCAGCGTTTTCACTGGTTACAGGAGTCTGTTATACTTCAAAGCCTTCCCCAATTTGCAGTGTTGCTCTGGGTTGTTAAGCATACAGGATCTTGTCCTTCTCCAATGTTAGCACCACTGGATCTTGATGAGTTCAGAGATAAACGCCTCCATAAAGCCTGTCTGCTCCTTCTCCATTCACCTCTTTATTTTCCAGTGGGGAAAAGAACTATTTTAGTTCTTTTCATTTCAATAAAAAAAAGCAATATTGCTTTTTTAATGGGTCTGGGTTTTTTCCTCTGCCAAAACCTCATGGGAGAATGTGGTTAGGAAGAGATGACTTAACTCTTTTTCTGTTTTGTGGGAGATGTACCGGAGGTGAATGGAGAAGATTCCAATTAAAATGTCTTTTTTTCCTTGCTCTGTCTTTGGCAAAGTACTTTTGAGGAAGATGAGAAACTGTTCCATTTTAGCAAGGCAAGTACTAACAATAGAAGTCACAGGAGTTAGACAAAATTGGGTTGGAAAGGCCATAAGGCTGTGCCTTTCGTTCTGTTTAAAGACAGGATTGACTCACCTTGCTGTGCCTCTGAAAGATCCTTTTCTAAACTGTTCATGGAAGATTTTTATGTCTGGAGCATCCAGATCTCTCATGCACAAGATTTTTCAGTCCTCCATCTTTTTTCTTTGACTAAATATTAAAAATATTTTTGGAATTGCCCCTATTGCAGTCCAAGCCCATCCCTTCTTGCCCAGACCACCACAGAAGTTGTAACTTCTTTTCTGTGGTAACCTTTTCTTTGCAGAGCACTGAGTGCTTCCCCTTCACTTTTTCTAAGCCAAAGTTCCTGTTTCACCCTTTTCTAGTCTACTGAATTTTCTGTACCTCTGAACATTTTACTCTGCATTTCATCCACATGTCTCTGAGCTGTGGTTCCAGGCCTGGACATAGCCCTGGCAGAGCTGGGTCAAGAGGAAGACTTTCTAGAACTGTGTCTTCTGGGGAGCAGAGGGAGTTCTTCATCCAGGGGAGTTTCTGTCTTTTGCCTTTCCAGCAGCTGTCTGACCTTCCTCACCTCTGGGTGACCCTACCTGCCTCAGCCAGTTGCTCTCCAGTTTGCCTTGATGTCAGTGAACTATTCCAGGTGGAATTCAGACATTCCTTTGTTTGTCCGTTATTGAATCACACTGTTTATTCTTCTTCCATAATTTTTCACAACTATTTTGAATTGTCTCACATCCCACAACATGCTCATGGCTCTTCCCAGCTCAGCAGTGTCTGCAGATGGAGTAAGCATGTTTTTGCCTTCTTTGTTCCCTTCTGTGCTGGAAGTCTTCAACAGCAGCAGATCAGGGCTGCTGTCTGCTGCCTTTTGGTCTGTCAGCAAGCCCATGGAAATGGCTCCTGGAGTCTGCTTTTTCCTAGCCCCTTCTGCTCATCACAGCTCTACCTTTCCACGTTTCCACAGCCTGCCCATGGCAACACCTCAGAGACACCTCAGGAAGTCAGGATACATTGGTATTTGTGCTTCTTTACCCACAAGATATTTCAGAAAGAAATCAGAATGGGTTTAAGTGATTCAGTTTTGACAATTGTCAAATTAGTCTAGAGTGTTTCCCATTCACAGAATCATAGAATATTCTGAAGGGGCCCACAAGGATCATCTAGTCCCACACTTAAGTGCATGGCCTGGATCAAACCCATGACTTTGCTGTTATTAGCCCCATGCTCTGACCAACTGAGCTCATCTCCTATGGCTCTGTGATTTTTAGGTGGTCTGGTGAAAGTTGGCACATCTCTAACACCACAGCTCCTCCTTCATCTCTCTCAAAAGCCTCTCAGAAGACCCTTCATTCTCTGCTGATTCCCTTGAAGGTAGTCTCATGAGAGGTGACTTCTCCAGAAACTGGAAAAAATGAAAAAATTTTTAAAAATAATTTGAAATATAGAAGGAAAGGCTGAACAGTTCCAAACTAAGACCTCTTTGTTTTCCTCTTGTCTTTCCCCTTCTTCTCACAACCCCACCCAGCAATAAAACTTTTTTTCCTCCTGACCTGCTCCAGACTGAGAGGGAGCTGAGGCAGGAGTGATAAGGGCTTGGCTGAGGGATTCAGGGAGGTCACATAAATAAGAACAGAAAAGTCAGGAGGGCTGAATTAATACCTGGTCCTCTGGGCTGTTCTTTGTGAGCTGGTGTTGCATGGTGTGCTGAAGGCTATTAACCGTGATCTGAGCTCCTGACTGTCACATATCCTTGGGGACATTACTGCCATCCCTCAGTTTCTCTCTGTTTTAAAATGAAATCCATGATCCTGAAGACCTCTGCAGAGAGTTTTGAAAGCCAGGGATGAGGAAAGCCAGGGATTTAGTATGCCTGCCCTCAGTGAAGGTTACAGCTTGAGGACCAAGGACAATTTACCTGAATTGCCCAGTTCAGACCTTTGGGATGGCACGTGTGCTCAGACATGTCTACCTGGGGCTGGCAGGGAGCTGCCTCTGGGCTTTGAGAGAAGGAATGAACCGGCTCATCTTTGGCTGTTTGCTACACAAATCAGAGAGTGTAACTGGGTCAGAATTAGCCCCTAAAGGTGCACATGTGTCCACATTGCCTCTATGTGAGACCTCCTGAAGGTCAGAAAAGTGATGTACAGCCACAGTGCTTTGGGTACCTAGAATATAAGTATTTTCTACCAGAATTACTTCATTTGACTTGCTTTTAAGGAGTGGCAGACTAACCTTACCAATCCATGGAAATATTTCCTATTCTTTCACAATCCCATACAGCTGCTCTTTATCCTAGGCAGCTGTTTCTGTGCATGTGTCAGAGGGATTTGTCCTGCTTTATTAGTTGAATTTATTGTCTTTCCAAATCAAAACTGCAACTGATGTAAATGAGCACCTCATATTTCTTTTGGGCTAGAGCCATCTCAGAGCTGGGGCTGAGCAACTGCTGCTGTGCCACATCATAGAAATCACAGCCCTGTGCTTGCAGCTACCCAGATGAACCCTCTGGCAAATTAAATCAGCCCCAAACTCTTTATACTGCTGCTGCACAGCCAGGGACCATTAGATAATGAAATGGGGAGAATAATGGGCTTGATCAGAGGCATTCCCCATGCCATCAAAATCCCACAGCTGAGACATGCCTGGGAATATAAGTGTGCAGCTCTGCAGCTCTCCCCATCAGCATCAGGAGATCTCTGTCAGCTGTGCTCTGCCTGCAGGAAGGGTGTTCCCGAGGGCAGCAGCAACTCCTTTGCTTGTCCTTTATCATCATTTTCCCCCTGTGGGCCATGGGGATCACACAGAGCTGCCCTGGGGTGTGGAGGGAGTAATGGACTGGCCTGGACAAGCGCCTAAATCTGCATTGCCATCTTAAAGGTCTCGTGTCTCCCGGGAGGGAGGTGCAGCTGTCACTGATGGTGGCAGTCATGTCCTGGCTGGGAGATGGAGCTGAACAGGACTGATGGCTCTCAGGTAGATCCTATAAAACCAAGTGTTGGACTAAACTTGTGTTTCAGTCAGTGACATAAAGACACTGCTTGCTTGGCCCTGAGAAGGTGCTGTGTGAAGAATAGGCATTAAGGTTATTTGCTGTCACATTGCACAGAGTAAAATATGGGGCTTCCCCAGAAGTTTGGAGGCTTAAAGCCCATTTAAACCCACTTTTGAAAACTAATTAAACTGGGACAAATGTATTTGAACACCCATGCTTTGCAGTAAAAAGGACTTATCCTTCACCAAGGAATTTATAGAGCTTTGGTTACCCTAATACCAATGCCAAATTTGCTTGGTAATCAGGCATACATTATATTGCAAAACCGTAACACATCTCCTAATTTCTGCACTGTGTTATTGAGATGCCCAGGGAGGGGAGGTGTCCTGCAGCAGCAAGAGCTGAGTGCAGTGAGACAACAGTGCAAACAGAGACTTGCCTCGGTCACTGATCACACCTGCCTGAAGAGGGTTCTGGAATTTAAATCACAGCAGATGATGCTGGCAGCCTTCACTGGGGAAGCCTCACACTTTAATTGCAGAACTTGCAGCAAGAATAAATCCTGAGGTGTGTTTGGATGAACCTCGCCAGCAGCTTGGAATGCAGTGCTTGTTCACCTAACTCTCCAGTGGTGCTGCTTCCTCTCTCCTTGCCTCATGCTGATCTAACAGCTGGGCTGGAAAAGGGAATTTCTCCTGCTACTTTATTGTTTTTCCTGTTTTCCTACAATGTCGTGATTTTCCTATTGCTTACCCTTGCTCACCCTACTCTACTCCTTCCTCTCCAGGCAATCCCAAACATCCTGACTCCTCTCTGAGGTAGCAACTACCTTCAAGGGTCAAAGCTTTGCAGGGAGGAAGGCAGTTTTACCTTCCCTTGCCTTATTGTGAGGACTCAAGGACTTTCCTTCCTTGGCTGAGACTTGCTGCTGAAATATCTGGTAGTCCAGTTTGTTTATCTGCCTGCTGGCCTTTGAAGGATGTGCTGCCACAGAGTTGTCATGAGAGCTGCTGGCTGGAGCAAATGAGAACAAATGAGAGGCGAGAGATTATGGCCTGAGCAGCAGCAGCCCTGCCAAGCCCTGGCCCCACGTCCAATAGCTCTGAAATTGTCTAACAATTCAGACTAAAGGAGGTGCCTCACAAGAGGTGCTGGCAAACAGCAGCTCTGCCTGATTCACCTTCCAAGGGCAGCTCTACAAACTGCACTCCCAAGGTGCTGCGGGCTCTGAGCAATAATGCAAAGCAATGCCCTGGTCCTGCTGTGTGGCACAGCATCTCCTGCCTCCCTGCCCAGGGCAAAGGTGTCACCACCTGCAGGGCTGCTGTGATGGCTACTGAGGGCTGGAGACGGGAGCAAGGGCAGGATGGTGGCACCTACACCCCTGCTGTATGGGGGTCCTCAGCAGCTCTCACTCAGTCTCTTGCTTCAGAGGGATCTTCGGGCTGAATTGCAGCTTCATGAGAGGTGCTGTCTCTTTTTCTAAGCCCTTTCTGAGTGAAAGGAAGGACAGGCAAAGCCTGGAGAGGAGGGATGATGATGGGATCAAAGCCTGCAAGCAAGAGCAGGGATCAGCTTCCCAAAGGCAAAGAAAAGCCACAGAGCCAGACTCCATGGAGAGGGATGTTTACAAAAGGTGTTTCTGGAGACATCTGAAGGCACGATCAGAAGTTAATGCCAAACTTTTCTATAAATTTATTGTACGGGTGTCTTGCTGAAACTGAGAATTACAGTAATGTGGATTAAGCAGATAAAACCAAGGTACAGGAAGGGGAAGGGCTCCTCCAGGGCCACATGATGTGGCAGGGCTGAGACAGGGTTTGGTTTTCCCCTAGTGACCCTGAGTGACCAAGATGCTGTGGAGTCCTTGTTTTAGCCCATGGAAAGATTCCTTTTGCTAATTGTATTTTTGCCACAGGGAGTGGGACTGGCTGTGTCTCTTTGATGTTTTCCACATGTTTTAAAATAAGAAAAAGTATTTATAATGCAAACTATAAAACCAGAATTCCCTGAGTGAGACAGGAAGCTCAGGCTTTTATCTGCCATTTTAGAGGCTGTTTCTCCACAAAGTGGGACATAAAGTGAGTTGGCCTCAGAAAATGCCGGGGTTTTTTGAAAGTTCTATTGTCTTTCAAATTCACTTCCCCTCCCAGTGAGAGGGGATCAAAGGGACACAGTTAGGTAAGTGTCTGAAATGGATGAATTTAGGTAGGTTGAAAATTTTTTTTAAATGCCTCATTATTTTAGTATAAACCCTCAAAGCAACTCAAGGAAAGCAAGAGCAAACCTAAATCAACCCTCAAAGCTTGATGGAAGGGAACACAGCAGATTATTCATTGGTTTCTTAAAGACACAAAGGAAAATAAATTAGGCTGTTTACAGCAAAATTGCCTATTTGGTTAGTAAGTCAAAATATTCTTCCTGCCTCTTCCTCAGCCTAGAGGCCACAGCTGTGCCATTAGAAATGGGATGTCAGGGAAAGAAAGGATTGGAAAGCGATAGGATGGCAACAACCTTTTTTGAGTATGACAGAGAGATCCTAGAAGGAAAGAGGTAACAGAGGAATTATCGAACTCTGCTGCATCAGTGAACCAGGTTTTTTTTATTTTCATGGTACATACTGAAAATCCCTAAGAATTTTTTTTTATTTTTCCCATAGCACCCTTCTTCTGTATTTAAGGAAAGAAAAGTTCTAGAAAACAACAGAATGAGGAATTGTAATTTCACCAGGTCGTCTGATCTTAGGCAGGTGGAGGTGATGAAATACCTAATAAACAGTTCAGGAGACCTCAGCAGGAACAAATGTCCAAGAATTTTTAATTCTCATATTTTTGAAAGGCAGATCTGTATTAGTCTTCCCCCAGTCTGACTTACTTTTCATATACCAGTCCACTCTCAAAGAATTCTGGGAATGGCTAGGAAAAGGAAAGAAATATAGGGTTTTTTTGCTGGTCAGTGATCACTTCTAGTTGTCACCCTACGAATGAGCCATCTCTTTAAAGCTAGTTCACTGTTCACTTGCTGGCGTTGCTTAGAAACTAATTTTTTGAAATTCCACATTTTTCAGTGTGCTGGCAGATAAACATGAAAGTAACTGATAAGTCTGTGAACACTTCTGGCAAAGAAGGGGTAGGGTGCACTAATGTATGATGATGCAATTTCTGATGAGCTGAAATTTTGGGGGAGCTTGTTTGCTGTGGGATATACAGATCCTAGTAGCCTTGATGCTTTTCAATATTTGAGTCTCCTCTTCCTGAATGTAGTTGGTCTGCATCAGAAATATATGTAAATTGGGAATGCAGGAGCAATATTAATGTTTGCTCTGCATTCCTCAGTGTGGCAGGGCAGTGATGAAGCTGAAGGACAGGTTCTGTAAGGCTGAGTTGTGCCTGGGGTGTGAGTAGGTAGCAGCACCAGGGCTGCAGGATGGCTCCAGTGGCCAAGGGATGGATGTGCTCAGCTAGAAGCTGGCTTTCCAAATGGTTTGCCACATAAAAATAAACAAATAAAGAAAGAAACAAAGCAAGCAAGCATGTGAAGACAGATGAGGTTCCTGATTTGCTTGAATGGCCAAAGTGTGTGTGAAAAATCTGTGTGCAATTTTAGCACCACAGAAGCACCAGAAAAGGCAGTCTTTCTACTTTCTGTCTGACTCCTGTTGCCTGGGGGAGACTCATTCTATACTTGCCAGGCAAACAATTTGATTAAGTGTTAAACTTGAAAAAAAGTAAATAGCCTATTTAAACATGTTAAGCACAACCTGTCACCTACTTAGATGCTATTTAAACATAACCTATTTAAATATGCTTTCACCTAAGTCTATGTGCATCTTGTTTCATGCCACATACCTTGTAAATGAAATGACTTATAATAACAAAAACGAGGTGATAAAATACAAGTACCACCAGCTTTGCTTAAAGAATGCAATGAACAGTCATGTGGGGTTTCAAATATGCTGTGCTGTCAGTGTGTGGCATCCATTAATGTCTGAGAGAAAAGGAAATTCATTGATAGAGCTCCCCAGCTGGCACCTGTACTGCACTACTATCACTGCTCTTTGTCAGAGACTTTAAAATGTTTGCAAGTCTCCTTCATTTCACCAGGCACCTGAATTTTTCTTCTGTATTTTCTGTTGAGTTCAAAATGTGGCTGAAAAAGGAAGCAGGGACTGGATGTAGCTTTGTCTTTATCACTTCCCATCTTCTTGCTCTGTGTTCCTGTACAATCTGGGTGTACATTAACAGGATAATCCTATTCTGCACCTGCTTGCAGAGGCAGGGACTGTTCCATACTCCCCCCACACCCTGTTAGAGGTCTAAGTCCAGGGAAGTTGATGAGCTGTGCAGTCTGGGGGGTGGCAGTGTATCCTGGGGCTGGCCAGTGATGCAGCTATGGGTTGGTATGACTGTGTGCAGCTGAGGTGTGGCCTTGCACCATTTGATGTGGGTTTTCCCACTCCCACCTTGTCCTTTACACTGAGATCGTAAGTACTTTATACCCCTGTTTGGGTCTGTGAGATTATGGAGGGCAGTGACTGTCCAGAGCAGTGACACAATGCTACAACATAGCCAACAATGCCACACAAAAGGTTCCAACAGCATCTCCTCCAGGACAGAAATGAAAGAGGCTTGGACTGTGAGTTTTAGTCATGCTGTGGATTAAAAAGTGAGGTTTGTGTGAAGAAGATTATTTTTTTCCCCTTATCTTATGGCTCTTTGTGGGAGTCCAGACAGGCAGATGGTCTTTGCTCACTGTAGCTATCTGTATGAGAACATGAAGGGTGATTTATTACCATTTCCATTAACTGCTCCTAATGCAAAGAGGAAATGTTAGAAGTCACTCCTCCCTGGAGGAGAGGTGATGCTTGACTTTCTCTTGAAAGAGGGAAAGAAGGAGAAGAAACGCTAAGAGAGGATGTTCTGCTGGGATGCTGTCATTGGTAACAGCAGTGACCTTTTCCGGGTGGTCAGCAGGTGGCATCATAAAGATAAATTGCTTCAACTTGCAAGTTAAAAGATCTTAGTGCCGAGCAAGAAAATTTAAAAAAACCTTCCAAAAGTCAAAGAGTATTGCAACTTCAGTTCATGTTTTCTAATTCTTTTATAGAAATAGTTGCTGTGCATGGAAATGTGAGGCACCTATTATAATCGGACAAGTAAAACTGACTGGTGATGGATGTCTTGTAGAAGATTTTACTTGCAAGGTTACACCAAACTCCTCTGTCATTCTAGTGAGAATGAGAACTACTGGGAGGATCCAGGCACTCCTGTCCCTAGGGGCCACTTCAAAAAGCAAGATTTTTTTTGTCCCTATTGAATCTCAGAGTCTCTTTAGGAGGGGTAATCAGTGACAGCACATATGGTTCCACTCCATCCATACCCATTTTCACATCTAGCACTATCCACTCAGTAGTACCTTAAGGTCAATATAAAATAGTCTGCAGAATTGCCACGGTGATAGCTGCAATTCCTCCCTCGTGGTTCCAAGCGATCTGGAAGGGCAGCTCTGACAGGTACTTTCTAATTTACTGCTCAACCTCATTTTCTGCCTGTGGAGTTTATAGGGAAGGTCACTCGTCACATCTCATTTCTTTAACGTTGTCCTTATTCTCTTTATTACAAAGCAAAAGTGGGATCAAATGATCAGGCAATATATGAAGGGAAAGAAGAGCAAAAATTTTTGAGTAGCGATGGACCTTCTGCTGTTTTAGATGTTGGTATTCAGTGCCTGTTAGATTTCCACAGGAATGTGGACAAAGACATGGGAAGTAGGACACGTGCTCAAAGGATGCGCACGTGGAGTACTCAACTGTTGCAAACCAGAGCAGTCCCTGCCATTAGCAGCTGACCAGCTGCCTGTGGTCCCTGGAGAACAATATATCTGCTGGTAACTAAGCTGTGGGGTGTGCAGGCTGTCACTGGAGTGGGGAGATCGCAGTGGTGGTCACCAGACCGTCCCAGCTGAGATTGCTCTGCAGGTGCTCCCTGAGATGTGTCTGCAGGGAGCTGAGAGTGCAGACCTGCAGCACCCTCCCTGCAAACGGGGCCAGCCAGGATCTCAGGGTTAGCCCTGGGCTGCTCAGTGCTCACTGGGATGTGGTGGGAACCTTCCAGGCACTGCCTAGTCTCTGGTGACTCACGCTGTGGGATGATGGTGTTGTTAGTGCATCTCCAAGCTCATTCCCCTCAGGTGCTCCCTGCAGAAAGCACCCTGTTAACTTCACCAGTGCAAATCAGGAGCAAGAGCTACCATTCCCAGGCTGGCCAGGTTAGGGACTGGGATGCAGATATCAAATGCTGTGATGTGTGTTGCTCTGCGGACTTGAAAAGAAGGGCTGGACCTTTCTTGGGAAGGGAAGGGATCAGTCTTGCTTGGAATAGGTTGCAAAAGAACTCAGGAGGGGCTCCATGTAAATTTCCTTACCGCTGTACCCTCCCACATCTTGCCTTCAGCCTTAGACACTTCTGCATTTCTGGGCTTATTAGAATGGGTTGCCTTAATACTAAACTACTTTCCAGAACTGAAGGAGTTAACAGTTTACACTGAGAACTGGCACTGTCCTTTTTATTTTATGTTTTGTTTTTTAAATGAGACGGAATACTCTGAGAGTAACAGAGCTGATATTTAGCTGGTCCTAAGTACTGAGACTCAGCCTCCAGTGCCGGGGGCAATCAGTGACATTGCAAGGGCTGCAGTGGGAGATGGATTTGGTTCTAAGGTTTGAGGGGAGACACAGGTGATTTGCATCCTAATAGCACAAAACACATGGAAAAGGAACTCCAGTGCTTAAAGGGCTTTTATAGGAGGAGTAGCAGCCTCAACAGGACTGTCTAGCTGCCCATGATGAGGATGATGAGCTCTCCAGATCAAGCACTGGTCAGGAGCACTCCTCATCTCTGTGCTGTGCCAGTAGGTCATTTAGGGAACATCCTGAAGCTGAAAAGCAGGCAAAGGTGGATTATGTTAGCCTTCATTGCTGAGTTGCCTCCCCCAGCCCAGGGAATTATTTTTCTTATAGATAATAACCAATCATTCCCAAATGCATCACTTGAACGGTCTTTAGGCTACATGCCAGGGTATTGGAGCTAATAGGGAGCCCCGGGATGGGGATGGATGGGCTTGATTGCAGCCTGGAGATATTTATGTGTGTGTACACACCGTATTTCAGAGGCAGCGAAAGCAGCGTGCTTAGACTCAAATTTACCATGGAATGGCTCTAAACCCATTTTCAAACCTGCAACATAATTTAAAAGGCCTTGCAGTGCCTGGGATGACTCAAGCAAACGTCCTCCCTTCCCCCTTTGCCTGTGTCACTCACATCTCACCTTGACGGCAGGTGGCTGGATGTGATGGATCGGGGGAGGAAGGGGACAGCAGGGGATGGCGGCTGTGGCAGCCAGGGCACTGCTGGAAAACGTGAGGGCTGCAGCCCCGGGGCTTCTGAGAGCTCGGCACAGCTCAGCGGAGCAGGATCGGCTGCTCGGGGAGGGGAGGCTGGGGACGGGGTGTCCCCAGGCGGGTGTCCCTCCTGTGCCGCCTGCCATCAGCCCTGGCTGCTCGGCGCTCCCAACTTTCTGTCAAGGAGCGCTCGTGCTCCGCTGACGAGAAAAGCAATTTCTGTGCAAACCTGTGAAGCGTCTTGAGGGACTGCTTATATTGAAAGCATCTCCTGGCGCTGCAAAAAGTGGGACAGTCTTCCTTTTCCCGTTAGGTTTTTACTGTGAATGGATTTTGAAGACACAAGCTGTAAGTCAGCCCTTTTTCTTTCCTGTTTAATATATAAAATCTCTGCTGTGTGCGAGTCTGGTCTGTGCAGGATCCATTCCAGTGAAGGGAACTTGGCACACATACTGCAATATCATCCCCCTTCTGCAGTAGATGTGCTGTAACAAAATGAAATTCATTGTCTGCTCCCAGCAGGAGCCTGTCCATCCATCTGCTACCTATCATTGTCTGTCTGTCTTAGAAATTTAAGCAGCCACCTTCCTGTGTGCCTGTCACAAGGAGGCAGTAATAATAGTAGCCTTTGACATGTCCAGCCCTTTTCTCTCTACCTTTTCAAGTCTTTGTTAAAAGCAGGGGTTTTCTGTGGGAGAAAGAGAATAGACAGAAACAGTGTTCATATTGTAAATGACTCCAGGGAAAAGGTTTTTTACACAGGAAAAAGACATCCAAGGGAGCTGGTCTTCTCCAGGGGGTCAGTCCCCACTGGGCCCCCTGGCTGGATAAACCTTTCTTCCCAGCTGCACTGGGGCTTTGGTGTCTGCACTGCCCTAGGCAGCAGAGCTGCTGTGTGTGCACAGGGTGCGTTTTGCTGGGGGAACTGAAGGCATTGGTACAGCCACGGCTCCATCTGTGGATTTTTTGGAAAAATGGACCTCCATTTCAGAGTGGTGACAGAGAAGGGGCCTTATTCCCAGCTCTGGTGTGCTCAGGGCTGCCCAGTTCATGGAGCAGTCGGACACCTCTGTCTCACCCCAGCTGCAGTTCATGTGTCACAGCCGCTCTGGGCTGCAGCTACAGCGTGTAGGAGATGGCTGCAGTGACCTGACTGCAAGGGACAACGTGCAGTTAACTTGAAGTCACCAAGAAGTTACAGCCCTAACGCGAAAAGGGGTGTTCAGCTGCCATCACCCAAGGCAGGGTGAACCTGCACTTTGCCTTTATGCTTTCCTAGACAGGTACCACCTCCCACCCCACTGCTTGCTGGTAGGGTATGGGGGGAGTGGACTGGACCGCAGGGTTGCAGTGGGGAGTATCAGGGATGCCAGGGCATAGAAAAGAACCAGGAGACCTGAGTTTAGAAATGAGGAAAAGCAAATATCTGCTTGTCATTCCCCAGTCTCTATGGCTAACCCTCTTCTGGGTATGAATGTTTTTTTGGATTCTCATCTAAGGGAACAGGAAGGTGGGGGTGAAAAGGCACAGGTCAGAAATCAAGGCTTTCAGCTCATTCTCTGTTCTCTCAGTCCTTCTGCACCTCAGTGCTCCTTGGTACTCTGAGCCATGTGCACTGTGAGCTTTGGAGGGGAAAAGGAGAAACTGTCCTGGCTGTGTCTCTGGAATATGACCTATTCTTGAGTGTCATGGCTGCAGCCTTGCAGGGGTTCACCCTCTGCAGCTATTCCTGATCTGAAAGTTAATTTCCTGGGTTGTTCTGACATTTCAGAACTGGTTGTGTCACTTGAAAGCGAGTCTTCTTGTTGAATTTCATAGGCACAGAGCTTGCAGCTTGTTCTGCCTCGCTCAGAGCAGAGGAATGCAGGGAGGCAGGGACTGTACAGAGACCCGTGGGAGGGGACAGATAAGCCCTTCACTCAGTGTGTGGCCTGAACTTTCTTTCTGAAACCTTGAAGACACCATGCTGGCAAGAAACCTTGCTAAAAATGTGGCATCCTAGAACAGTTGCCAGCTCCATGGGGTGGCTGATGGCAAGATGAGTCTCTTGGGTTTGACTGCTGTGGTCTTGGAGCTTAAGACACAGAACAAGACTCAGAAATCCTGGTTTTACATCCTGTAAACTTTTGGCTGCCTGTAGGCCTCATAAGAGACATTTAATAACTTTTTGCCAGTTAAAAATTAAATATACAAATTATAAGAAGTCCTAGTAGAAATTATGATGGTAGCTATTAAGTAAACAGTTCATCTTGAAAACTGGATCTTGAAGAGGTTAGAGAAACTTAGTCTGGAAGTGTACATATCGTATGCTAAATATTGGCCATATAATAAAAAAAAAATCCTGGCCTAAAAATCTTATTAAAACTGAAGACATTTATATGGAGGTTTGGTTTTTTGGTGATGTGGTTAATCCTTACAGTTGCTAAATGGTGCTGCATCGAACTAAAAGCTCTAGGCAGTTTGGAAAGACAATTCCATTCCAAAGAATCCAAGAACTATGTAGAGTAATGCCAGCTTGCTTTACAGAAATACATCAGTAATATACTGCATTGTGGCAAAGTGACAGTCAGAATGGGTACCAGAAGGGATAACAAACAGGCTGAGCCCAGCTAATGCTCTCGGTTTGATGAGGTCTTTCCCAATAGATATTTCACTCAGTCCCTCTGAGGAACAGCTCCTCAATAAACAGGCTGGCAGCTTGGCTCTGGCTTCAGTTTTCAGAGGGCTCCTGAGATGGTTCTGTAAGAACTGGGCTTGAGGAGTTGCACAGCACGAGCACCTGTGGGCAGGTACAGCGTGACACCTCACGGCAGGTCAGGCTCTGGGGAAGCTCTACTGCAGCTGGACGCCCTCCTGGGCATTGCTTTGAGTCCTGGAGAAAAGCTTCGTTCTCAGCCAGGTTTGCAGGGGTAAAGCCCCCTTTGGAGTCGGACCCAAGGACTCCACTGGCTTCAATGGCTCAGATTTCACTGCTCAAGTAGTGTGTGACTTTCTCCACAAGGCCGTGATTCATTCATTTCTTATCTTTGGAAGATGCAGTTCCCTCCATGACAGATCCTAGGTCAGCTCCAGGTCAGCTCTTGGCCAAAGCTCGAAACCCTTTAGCAAGACCAAGCCATCCTACATGAGCTCCTTTGGGCATGTTCAATTCCTAGGCTACTAAATGTGTGCAATGACCCTCTCCATAGCAACCAGTGAAAATGTCAATAATCTCTGTTACTGGAAACCATGGGAAATTATGTACCTAGGAGTGAATACAGATTTAACTGGTTTAAGCACTAAGACAAAAGCTTTTCATGGATCAGCTGTTTCACCACCAAATGAAAACAGCTTGAAAAATATATTAAGGACATTTGAAGAGTTTTGGTAATAAAATAAAACATTTAATAAAGAATACTTTGCAGTTCTGTATTGTCTTTCAGCAGTGATTTACCATCAGGGTGCTGCCTGGATATTGTCAAAGAAAGGTTTACTAGGATTACAATAGATAATAAATTAAAGAGATTAAATCTCATCCCTGTGTGTATGTGTTAATAAAAGATCCTCATAATACTCCTGGAATACAGGAAGTATAAAAGACAATAGTGAAAGAGTAAAGTGGAAATAGAACGTTGTGAGCGACTGAAATAATCAGTGAATTAGTGGATGGCCAGTGCAAGCAGAGTCCTGCAGGAAGCTCACAGAGATCTCAGCAGAGCTCCTGGTTGTATGTGGAGAATAAAACTGACCTTGACGTGAAGGGCTGCAAAATGTCTGAATGCAACTCCCTGAAATGCTGTGCATCAAATGAATTCCATTATCAATAAGTGACCCGTGTTTTCCATTCTGAGGAATACAATTCACCTTCTGGGAACCCACTGACCAAGCAGCAGGATAATTTCTGGAGCAGGAGGGGAAAGTGGAATGGCATTATATTGGTACCTGTTCTCTCAAGACAGGGAGAGTAGGGGCAGATCCACAGCAATATCAGTCTTTCAGGGGAATTTGTCATCAGAAAAAGATTGGATACCTTAGTACCTGTAGAAATCTAGCTCAAATGTGTTGTCCAAGTTAGTTGTTAGAGGATAGAAAGCTCATGCTTTGACCTCTGACAGCCTTTGACACTTGCTTTTTGATTCCTCACATAGTAAGACAACTGGAGATTGCTCTGCTTGTCTCTGACAGCATACACTTTCTTAGCAGGCTGTTTTTCTGGGGCTTTCAGGCATTTGTGAATTGCTTCTATTCTTAACAATGCAATATATAGAACTGGAATGTGTGTCTTCCCAAATTAATCCTTGAAACCACTGCTAGGTTTCTCTTAATTTTCATTTTATTTCATTTTCATTTCATTTCATTTTCAAAGGACATATCCTTTTGGATAGATTGTATCTGAAAAGACAGGCATGTGCACATGTATATGTGCACAGGTATGTACAGACTCACAGACACATATTTAACATCCAATCTGTCCGAATGTAAGTTTTGAAAAATATCAAATCTCTTATTCAGAGATCATAAGAGGATTGAAATTACAAGGCTTTTTTAAACATATGTTATTTTGAATTCAATGTATACTTGCTTCAAGCTGCTCCGTGCAACCATGGAGATGAGAAAAGTGCTTTCAGAAAATGAAAGCCGGAAAATTTTAAACAGGATAATTCTAGTAGCTGGGGCTATAAGTGGCTTATTAAGGAGTCTTGGAACTTATACTGATGTGGCAAATTTGACAACAGTGGATATGAAATAGACTTGCAGAATGTAATTTTGTGACCCTGGTTACTTGTCAGCTGGCAGGATGCAAATTCCTCTCTCTGGCTACACGCTGGCTTCATTTCTTATGTCTTATTCTGTTTATTACCTTCTAGTTCTTAGGTAATGGAAAAGATGAAAGCTGTCACATTTTCTCCTTTTGAAAGGCTCATGTGCAAGGGTAATTCACTGGTGAACAAAGCAAGATAGCCTGGAACAAAACAGAACCAAAGCACTAGTATTTCATTGGGGTCTGACTGCAGCCAGCAAGTGTTACACCAGAAACTCCAGGGAATACAGGGCTGGGAAACTTGGACAAACATAGGTTGCAGAACTCAAGGAGAGGGATAGGATCTTAAAGAAAGGGTGTCTGGGATTAACATCAGAGTCTGTCAAACACTGGACAAATCTAATCAAATATGTAGAGAGAGAGACTGAGCTTGGGCATTTAAGGGGATATTTTGCTTTGACTGTTGGGAGAGGATCATGGTGCTCTGTGGAATGTTCACACCAATCCAGAGAGCATGGTCACTGCAGAAAGGAAGGCAAAGCACAGGCATTCATGAAGTGTGTCCTACCTTGAATCATTGTTTTTATTTAGTGCCAGGCAATGAGGAATTGTGTTTAGAAACCTGCAAGTTAGAGGTTTCTGAATAGTTATGCGTTGAAGTTCAGGAGGACAAAGATCTAGCAAAATGTAACCTTCAGCCAGTCGTGCGCTGGAGGAATCAAGGGATGCTCTAGGCCTGTGTCTGCAAAGCAAGGAGAGCAGTCTCCAGAAAACATTCCCAGGAGAACAGGCTGGGGCTTCTCAAGGAAGGAAAGGAAATCAATGCCCCAACCAAGACCAAGGTGGCATCTTGGGCTCACAGCCAATGCTCAAGGCTCTGTGGGTGACTTGGCTGTGCCAGCTCCACCCCAGCTCTGCTGGCTCTGTGCTGCTGCTGGGAAAGCTCCTGCGGAGTCAGAGAGCAATGGTGCTGAAAGCACCAGCTCGCTATGAATGTATAAGCAGCTCACTGCATTCAATTAGCAGGAAATTTGGTTTGTTTCATTGCTGAACAATTGCAATGTGGAGAAATTTAATTTTATGGTGGATGAGATCCTTTTGTATGAAACGACAAACTAAGGAAACTCCAGTAGTACAGTTATCTATCATGAAGCTATTTTCCTTCTACTATATAAATGACAAAGTGAAAAAAATCCCTTATCAATTTAGACAGCAACAGTTCTCTTTCATTAACCTTAAAGGATTTAAATTAGTAGTACAGTCCTTGAACTGCCTGCTCATGATGGAAAGTCTCCCTCTCAATTAATAGAAGATAATTTCGTCAAAAGCCATGTTTTCACATGTTGGGACCGTCAGGCACTCCCTGGCCCCTCTTCATGGCAAAGAGAAGGATACAAGTTGCATCCAGTGGGGCACTTGTTCTCCTGTCTCTGCTTCCATGACATTGACTGGAAGAGCTTCAGTTTCAGTGGAAGGATTATGAAGTGAAAGGCCTCAGGTGGGGCAGGTTGGCTGTGGGACTGAAGATGCCATGAAATTTTCTCATTCTTCTGGTTCAGCTGTCCTGTCTCTGGAAAGTTCTTT
Source organism: Picathartes gymnocephalus (assembly GCA_013390045.1). NCBI lineage: Eukaryota > Metazoa > Chordata > Aves > Passeriformes > Picathartidae > Picathartes > Picathartes gymnocephalus. Next base: position 27,675 of record WEKY01007744.1, read on the forward strand.
GTTTCAGCCCTGTAGTTCTGGAAGAAAATATACCATTTTGCTTCAGGGCTTCAGCAAATGTATGAAGAAATAGCTTTCTTTCTGTGCACTTCATCCCATTAATGTTTCTTCTAAAATGATTGGTACTGACTACCTTCCTCAGCACTTATATTTGTTGTTGTTAAAGACAGGATAATGTTTCGTGGTTATCTTTTTCGATACTATTACAGTGAATGTGGTGCACCCAGGCAGGGGGAATGATGAGGAGACAGGAAGATTTGCCCAGCACCTTGTAAGCTGTTCTTGTAAGTAAGAGGTATTACCCTGGCTACCAGCATCTGAAAGGAGAAATTTCATTTTTCTTCACTTGTAGCTCTGTGTACAGTAAACAGCTCTGATCACCACTAATGGCTTCTCCTTCCTGAAAGTCTTGTCTTAAAAAAGAGGCCAGGGACATCAGTCCAGGCTGAAAAGTTTGGATCTGAAGTCTGCTCTCTTGTCATAAGTTCTGGCTTTTTTTTCTTACCCTTAGTGGACCAGCCTCAAAGTTTGTCCTCAGAAGCTGTTGCAGATCTCAAGTTCCCCTGACAGCAGCAGTCGTGCAGAGCTGGTGTCCATCCACAACCAGAGAAAGGAGAGAGGATCAAAAGGCTGTGCCCTGGAGGTCACATTTGCAGGAGAGGGGGAAAAGAAAAACTCAGAAAAGCTCTGTGGGGTGTATCTGTGTAGGTGGAGTTTGTTCTCACTCTGATATCCAGTGTTTAGAAACACTATTCCAAAGACAGCCTGTGCAGAAGTACAAGCAAGGAGAAATCTACCTCAAGCTTAAACTTTTCAATGAAAGAAGTCAGAGGTGATATTCTGAGAGTTGAAATGGGAAAGAGATTTTTTGAAACAAAGGCATCACTATCTGAGCAGATGTAATATTTGGTGACTGGAAACTGAAGACATAAATTCCTGGTTAAATGAAAAATGTAAGCTCATCAGGGAGGCTAATTCACAATTTATCTGAAGATGAGGGGAGCCTTAGTTCTTGGAAGTTTTACATGAGTTTAGTTATGGGACAGTGTCTAGTCACGGCTATTCTGAATGGTTTTCCCTTTTTCCTGGGCTGCACATTGGGACAGGTGATCACAACAGCTATTTTGGTTGGGAGACTTGTCCTGGTGTTTTTCATGGTGCAACAATTCTGTGAAGAAATCTTTGAGCCACTATGGCTCTTGACAGAGCTCTTCTGCCAAGCAGGGAAGGTACTTTAAATGTGCACTGAAGAACAATGAAGGTGCCTTGTTGGCAGTGCCTGATATATTAGTCTTTGATAAGGGATGCAGATCCCTTAAATTATTTAGATGAAGAGGGACGTTTAGTTTGTCTGAATGTCAGCTCTCCTGGGTGAGAGCAGATTCGTTTATAAAAAGAAATGCACTTAGTGTGTCTGGAGAGAATATTGATTAAAGGAAATGTTGGGAAGGAGATACAGCACAGGACAAGGTGGGAGATGACCGACAGATTAGCACAGGTTAATTCTGAAAGGGAACAAGTGATGTGCTCCAAATAATGAGCAGGGATGGAAGAAAAGAGGGAAAGCTTGCAGAACTGCTAAATATGTCATCCATGTCTTGGACGTGATTTCCTTCAGAGATGTGACACCACTGAGAAATTGATGGGAAAATTCCAGAATTGTGAGGACCCTTTGAGAAGAAGCCACAAGAACATTCCCAAACTAGGCTTGAATCCTTATGGGAAGACCTGCTCTTGGGAGGCAAGATGTGGTTAAGTGTGGGGTTAGGCTGTGAAGGAATGCAAGAGAGAGGAAAATGTGAGGATGCAGAATATATACCATGATATTTTGGAGAAACTGGGCTAGTCTATAAATCTAACTTGCATAATCCTATTAAATGTAGGCTCAAATGACCTCAAAATCTCCCCTGTGTTTTTCCTTCACATACCTTCCTGGAAAGGCTGGGAAGTGCTGGCAAACTGGGGTGGGGAGCCATGGTGTAAAGTGGTTTAAGCCATGTCATCCAGCTGATGGTTTTCTGAGCTCTGAGTTAGAAGCCAGACAATCCAAGGAGGTGACACTGGTGCTGCTGAGTCCTGAGAAAGGGAAGTTCTGCTGGTTTCAGGTGTGCTTTTGGACAGCACTGGTTTATTACCTTTCTCCACAGAAGGCCATATGGCTCATCTGTGACATGCAGGATGGGACAACAGGCTTTGTATGATTGTTTGGTTTTTTCTTTCCCGTATTTCATCATTTCTGAAATTTTAGAATTCTAAGGAGTGTATTTCTTGATAGTTCCATGGAAATCTCTATTTCCTAGCAACGCTACAGATGCTCAAAATAGTTGAAATTTTAAATAGTTGAAATTAAAAAAAATTAGTGGAGGAGGGACATTTTCCCTCTGGAATTTCCTATTTAGTTTCCCTTTGAGCCATTTCTAGGCATTTCTAAATTTTCATTGCATGGAAGATACATTTGTAAAAATATTCCTATGTGAATACTTTTTCAGGGAAATAACCTTTTCCTCTCTGAGCACTTCATACTGTGATGTCATGAAGATGCAAAGGGAATCCTGAACCTTCATTTTCCTGCAGGAATAACTGCAAGACTGAGACATTAGTCTTTTAGCCAGCAGAAGTTTGATCTCTGTTGTCTTCTCTGTGAATTTGTGGACCTGGATGTTTTTGTGATCCTGTGTATCATTTGTGCAGTTTTACAGTAAGAATGTAATTTACTTCTTCTGCACAGCAGCACCTGTTACTGCATGTCAGGAGAAGTAACCTTTATGTGAATTACTTTGGAGATTTTCAAGCTGTGGTCCATGGAACCCTGTCGATCTAAAGATTAGGTTTTACAAGCCCATGGAAAATAACTTGGAAAAACAAAAGCTTCCCATCTGTAGACTCAAATTTGTGGCCCCAGGGGGCCACATTTCCATCTGAACATTTGTAGGAGTTTACAGATGTACCGAATTTGGGAACTTCTCATGCAGAGCAATCAAAATGAAAGTTTGCAGAAGCTGGTTTAGAGTTGTAGGAGACTTGTTAGAAAACCCCTAAACCCCAAGCTCTGTAAAGTTCTGGTTTATTTGTTTGGTGAAACCAGGATGGTTGTTGTGTACCAGTGGCCTAATGAGTAAAAGCACAAATAAAGGAACCAAAATGCTCTCCTAAGGTCTATTCAAGGAATTAAAGAAAGACCTCTTGATAAATATGAAAGACCTCTTGATAAATATGAATGATGGATAAAAGAGCTTCTGAGATCAAGGTCTGGTGGAGCAGAATACGTGGTCAATACTAAATCCCTTCTGTTAAAAAAGTCATTTTAAATTGTTAAAAAACAATTTGCCTCAAAAAAGAAGAAAACTTGCAACATTTTGTTGCTACTGGGAATCATTTACTCAACTGGGTTATTAGTTACAGTGAGGATGCTACTGTGGGTAAAGTTAAATAGGAGATCACTGATCCAAATTTACGGGACTAGATCTTAAAATTAAAAAAAACCCCCAAAACCCACAAAAATCAAAACCCAGAGCAGAGCTGAAGGAACCTTCCAGAACTTTTTTCACCTTCCAGAACCACAGCTCCTGAGGAAGGTCACGTCACCGGTGTTCATGCGTGATGGAGAAGATGCATTCAGCTGTGCTGTCATGATTATCTTTGATGGGGGGTGGACTCCCAGAACATGAAACATCATTACTGGAGGATCTTTGTGATGGAATATAGGTAATTGCTCTCCTGTGGAACAATACATTGCTCACAGCTATACCTTTAGTGATTAACATGGGAGATGTAATGTCTGTATGTGCATCATCTCTCTGTTTTTGTGAACAGACACATATTCTGGTCTTTGCACTCTGATTTTTCATATACATTAGCATAAATCTTCAATAACTCAGGAGATCTAATACTTACCTTAGTGATGAAGTGCGGATTTGTTCTACAGATGTTTATGAAGATACTTTGTTTTTATATAATTTTGACCAAGGAATCAATTACAGTGAAATTGCTTTTTGTCTGTTTCTTGTTACCTGCAGGATATATTTTCAGGGAGTAATATCACATCCTAACTAGGTGGATAAGAAGACAAGCATATTTATAAACAGGATAAATGAGCCCTGGTGAAGCACTGAACTAACATTACATTCCTACTTATATCCAGCTAATTCACTGCATCACACAATCTATCTCTGGATGTATGATGAGATTTTTGGAGGCATACATAGAAGAAATTCAGTAGGTAATGTACACAAATTTTCAGCCGAGTCTAGGTGCTTAAGTGTTATTAAGACCTTTGAAAATTGCCTTTGATATTCTGAACAAGAAGTCAAAGAGGGTATTTTTACTTTCGATTAAAAATTGACTGAGCAGGTGTAAAGATATATTGCTCTTAGCTGAAGGGGAAACATTTTCTGGAAAAGCATACCGAATCTTCCTTTGGTTTTTATTTATTATTCATCTTAAAGGTTGCAAGAATAGATGGATAGAGGAAGAATGTGGTTTTTTATCCCCTGAATTTAAATAGATTGCCCTATTCTCCTCTTCTTGAGAAAAACCTATTAGCCAGCAACACCAAAAGGGACCCTGGGGCCTTTGCTCCTCTCTTTCTGAGTGTCTGTAACATGGTCCCTAAATGCCTGCTTCACTCATCACAAACCCCATGAAAACCAGCCTGATTAAAGTAGAAAGGCAGAGCAGGGAATACAGATTTCCTTATTTTGTCCTTCTGAGGTAGCAGCTTTACATTGCCCCCCTCATCAGCCAGGCAAGCCAGCGGATTTGTGACTCGCAGGGACAGCACGAGGGGCTGGCAGCTCACTGGGAATAGCAATAAAAAGGTGCTGTGTCGTGGCATCCTGTGAGGACAAGGGACCTCGTGAGGGTGTCATTGATGCAGACAGGTTTGGTGTGGCTCTCGAGGGAGTGGCACAGCTGCAGGAGGGACAGCTGTCACAGGAGGCACAACCAGCTGAGGGATTGGCACCGCCCCACCCCTGTGAGAAGGGTTGCAGCCCCTCTGGTGGGAGAAAGCATGTTCTCCTCAGAAGGTGTCACCCTCATGATGGAATCCCAAGGTGAGGAGGTTTATGCTTTCTAAAATGCTTGTTTTACAACAACCATTAGAACCCAGGTCCATTAAAAGTTTCCATCCTTTTTGGCATTTTGCTATGTTCTTGGATGTCACAGTTGTCATGGCACCTATGAAAACTGACTCATTCCTCCTCTAGAAAAACACACCAGGATGTTTTGATCCCTCTCCACTTTGCCTCAACCCTTGAGTCAGGGTCATACTGGTTTTCTGTGTCTGTCTCCCAGCATATGGCTGTACTTCCCAATACACCATTTTCCCCTCATTGAAGCATTCTACAGTGACAATGTGCCACCTTCCCCCCAGTGCCTATGTGGTCAGATGAACTCCCTCAACCCTCTTTGGGAACACTGGGTTTGCAGTCCCCATGTGCAATGTGGAAATTCAGCAAGGAGTCAAGGTCTTACACAAGGATTTTCTTACCTACAACTGCTTTATTCTTAGAAAGCACTAAGGGAGTTATAAATGTGGTGTGTGAGGGTAATAAGCAGTTTTAAACACAATCCTCCACTCTGCCTCTAAATTGCATTTCCAGTCGTTGCCTATAGGTGCAGTTTTGCAATTCCTCCTGATTTCTCATCTGTCTGGCTTAACATTATTGTGTGTTGATTGTATGACCCAAATTAATGGTTTTTAAAGCTCTTTTTCTTTTGCTCTGATCCTGCCATGTGCTTGCAAAAATGAAATTTCAGCTTTCTCCTGGTTTGTGTGGGAGGTGACTGAGAGGCAAGTGGCTCCATCTCAGTACCTCAGGCATGCAGGAACCAGAATAGGTGGATGGCAATGGCATTTGAATATAGATGAGTAGTAGCAGGTAGTCCCTGATGGCTGTGTTTTGTCAGTCTAGCATCATCAGTCAAGGACATGAAAAAAAAATCACACACTCTGTCTGCTCTCCAAACGTCAGCCAGAACCTAGCATGGACACAGGTGTGCCAGCAGGAAAGAGATCCCACCAGCTGCTGTGTGAGAAACTGGCTTAATTAATCAGTGGTGTGGTATCCCTGCACAGGCTTGGGATCAACAGCGCTGTGAAGAGGAGGGAACTCAGCAGAGGTCAGCCCAGGACAGGACTGATAACCCTGTAGAAGCAGTGAAATGGGGGTTTCTCTGTATTTTACTTGATCATGTTGGTGTTTGGGGTAAGGTAATGCCTTATTCTCTCGAGACCTCAGTCCAGCCCGTACATCTAGTACTAAATTAATATTTGAATATCTTATTTTTGTTATAAATACGTGGTGTAAAGGCAAGACGTTTCATCTTAGCTCCTCCTTACTACAGAAAACTAGGTTAGTGATCTCCAGAGAGGTCCTTGCTTGTCTCTTCTACTCTTGACCGAGCACTGTTCTTTTCTAAGCATGGTTGCAGCTGACAACATTTATCAGGAAAGGAATAAAGCAAGCCTGAAGGGACAGAGTAGGCAGTTCTCATCTGCATTCTTCATAGCAGTCCCCTGCCTGACTTCTGTGCTCTGAAGGAAGGGAATAAACACTGAATACAACAGAAGTGAAGTACAAAATGTGGCCTCTGCTCCCAAGCCCTTCTATCCACCTGATGAGAGAAAGTGTATTTCTTGAACCAACAGAGTTATGAAGAGCTTGGTCCTTTAAAAGATGTCTTACAGTTCTTATCAGAGCAGTGGATCTCTGTAAGAACAAGCTGGTATGAGGTCCCTCGAGGACCTTTTACTTCTATCAATTGCCACCTTTTGGTTTACTTATAAATAAAGAAAATCCCAGGAAAAAGGCATAGGACAGGAAAGCAGCTATCCTGCAGCCTCTAGAAAATGACTTCACTTGTTTTGAGGTTTTGTCTTTGGTTGGTTTTGGTTTTTTCCTTTTGGCATATAAAAACTGTGTAACAGGGGGGATTAGAAGAAGAAAATTAGAAGCTACATTTAGCAATGGAGATATGGACTAATTCAAGATAAAGTACAAGATTAAAAAAAAAAAAAGAGAAATCTGGCTAAGCCATTTGGGAGGGTTTGAGGGAGGAGGTGAGAAGGGAAGGAGTCAACACTAGAGCGGGGACCAAAGATACAACACAACCAGATGAACTTTGCTTGTCCTCAAGGCTTAGATGAAAACATTTTATAGGTGTATCCAGCTATATTCTTTCTTTATCTCTTGCATGGTAAGACTTAAACAGGCCACTCTAAGGCAGTATGATGTAGAACTAGTCTGGGACCAAAGCAGGGCTGAGACACCCTGGTTACTTGGTAGAAAATTCATGTTGATGTCTTGAGCTTCTGTCTGTGTGTAGAAGTCGTTTAACACCTGTAGGGTACCTGCAGGGCTGTTTGATCCCAAATGCACCTGAGTCTCCCTGCAGCCATTGGCACAGGCTGTCCTCAAAACTCTTCTGCTGCTGAAACAACAACGTCTTTGTAGATCCCAGGGTGCCACAGCAAAAAAAGGGCAGTCCCTGGGGAAAGCAAAGGGCTAAAGCAGAGTGAGGCAATGAGGACAGACAGCAAAAAACACAGCAACATTCCACTGTTGGCATCCTCAGCACTGCCCCCCAGGCTGACTCCCTGCTCCTCTCAAGATCCAGGGAGCAGCAGGACCAGGTGGATCATGATATCCAGAAGGAGATACAGGAAATATCTTACAGCCAGAAGCAGCAGTATGTCAGGACAGGATGTGAAGATTAGAGCAATGAAATGAATAGCAGGAAATGGAATGTTTTAAATAAAGTTAGTTGTTTATGGCTAAATTAAGAGCCTCTCATTAACTGTCTAGTCTGCCAGAATATGGAAACTTAATGATTCCCTCTAAAAATACCCTATCCAAAACACAATTAAGAGTCTATTAGAGAGAACAATAGGGAACAATAAATAATAAAGGCTGTTGATTCTAATTCTTCAGAACTGACAGCTGGAAATGGAGTGTTTGCAAGCTGAGTAAACTGATACCTTTAAAAGAAAAGACATACTTATCCGTGTGCAGATTAATTCTAGGCTATTTGCATATTTTACCTTGGAAAGTAATCTGAGCAGAGGCAAATATGATGCTCGTTTCAAAGTCTTCTGAGAAAAATGGGGGAGTAGCAAGTGCCAGCTGCTGCTGCTCCATCTCAGAAACACCAGCAACTCCGGAGCACTCTGCAGACCACATGCCCACAAATCTTTTGGCAGATAATGAAGAAGCACTATGCCACAGTGAAATGAGCAGATGTCTGCAGTGCTGAAGGAATTACATGAACTTTAGATAAGGTGTCAGGAATAACTTCACTCCCTGTCTTGCACACTGTAATTTTAGGCAAGTACAGCATAATTACTGGACAAAAGCTGCAAAATTCCATAATTCTTTAATTTAAAAATGTGACTACTGTAGCAATTTTTATGAACCTCCCATGTCCATATTCTGCTTTCCTGGCAATAAAGTTTTACTGACATAAATTTTTCAGTAAAGTAAATTTTAGAGTTACATGTACTACTAAACTGAAATTAAATTTTCCATGAGGGTGATTGTCATCCTGCTTCCCCCAGACATGGAACCCATACTATGGGCAGATCTGTCTAGATGCTGCAAAGCAGCACATTAGAATTCCATGGATTTCAAGCCCCTGTGGTTACCTGCTTGCAAGACAACCATAAACCTCATGTCAAGAAATAAAATATTTTAGTAGATGCAATTTATAGAATTGAACAGTAATATCTATAAAACAATTAATATCAGATCACAAATATCCCTTGAGAAGGAAAAGTAGAAAACTCACACTATAAACTAATTATTACAAACTACTTTTATTCAGCTTGTGAATGATTAACAAAGTTGGGATTTGGCCAAGACATGATGGATTTATTTGTTTATTAGAAGACTTGCAATAGTGATTATTGCTTGGGCAGTGCAGTAAGCTGGTTCCCTTAAGCAACCGCTGCTTTATCAAACTTATTCTTCAGCATTTCAAATGGCTTAATAGAAATGCAGAAAATAATCAAGGCAGGTGATATGTTGCATCCAGAAGGTTATAAGGATAAAACCTCTTTCCTTGCCAAAGGTGCCAGTAAGCCCTTATTGACCACTAATCCCAGAGAATCTGTCCATGATCTCATTTTCCCATTTACTTCCACACTCAGTGAGTTCAGCTGTTATTTAGGAAACTACAGGTGAAGGACAGTGGTAGAAAGGAGCAGTGTGGGTAAGTCTGATCCAACAAGGAAACATCCTTGGCAAAGCCCTATGTTATTGCATCAGGAATGAACCAAAATTTAAGCAAATTCCTTCTATGAGAAAAGTCTTCATAACTGGACAGGATTTTTCCTTTGTGTTAAAGGAAAAGACAATACAAAAGTCTGTCAAAAAAAAAGATATCCTGAATCAGAGATGAAAAGGTTAACTGGATTTTATGATGTATTTTCTGGTGATTTTTAGGGAAAACTGCCATCTATGAAGCCATTCCACTGAGGTATTCCAGCTGCAGGGTCTCCTCTATCCAGCACCAGGAGTGGCAAAACCCCATCTTTGTCTGGACTCAAGGATCCAAACATTTGCATTTCTTTCCACTGAAAAGCAAGGTATATTATCTGCTTAGTTCAGCTATCTAAATTTAAGTCAAAGAGATAGCAATATAGTAGTAGACATATTCACAACCAGGAACAGGAGATGAAAGGGTTGCCCTTCTTTTTCCAAAAAACTTCAATAAGAGAAAGATAATTGACTATAAAAGCTGCCAAAATAATTTGAAACGATGCAATTTCAAATCTGTTGAGCAATTCTTTTCTGAAAGACTGAGTAGGCCAGAATTACAGATGTGGGAATATCTTATCTCATTAAAGTCCTCCCTATTCTTCAAGACCCTGCATATGCACAATTATATATTCAATTTGCAATTGAATTTAATTTACATGGTTAATGATCCAGAAACACAAGAACACAGTTAGAGGCGAATAGAAAGTTTGGCAACATTCTCAAAATAAAGAATGGTTAATCAATCAGATGCCTGGGTTATGAGAAGGAAGAAAGAAAACAAGGACAGGCAATGAGTGCTGAGACAGAAACAGAGTAAAGACCACTCAGAGAGTAGATAATCAGCCAAAAAAATGTGAGTCCAAATAACGTCTGAAAAACAATGTCAGGCTCAAGCCTTACAACTGGTGCCGTGCAACAATGACTTTCAGCCCTGCTGTGCCTCAGCTGCCCAGTTTGAAACTGAAACTGTTATATTGTTTTGTTTATTTGATCTGTGTCAAGCCTTAGCTCAAGAGTTCTATAATTTGGTTGGTGTCTTTGAACTACAATGCAAATATGGTTTAAACAACTTCATATAAAGCCTGGCACAAGTCTGTTGTTTTCTGGATAATTTTGAAATGATGTAAAGCAGAAGTTCCCCAGTGTCTCCTGTAGAAACACTCCTAGGATGCATTGCATGAGCCAGGAGTCTGGGGGAATGTGGACTCTAAAGGAAAACAATGAACAGGTTGCATCAATGCAGCAATGAGGGAGTGAGGAGTCATGGCAACACTACCTCAGTGAGGTCTGCAGCAAGGGCACACCCACGGAGTGATCAGCACATGCAGCGTAAGTAATGTGATTTTAATATGCTGAAGGAATCTCCAGAGATGAACATAAACAAGGAATAAGAACCTTGGCTGGAGATCTAAGCTAGATGACTAGATGGTGCATGAAAGTGTAGTATTGCCTCCCATGGGAAGAAGAATTTTACCTTAATTTCACAGTTAACTGTGGAAGAATTTAAGCTTTTGATTATTTTATAGCCTTCAAGATTTGGGAGTGAAGCTTTTAAAAGAGAGTACTAAAGGCTAGAAAGCAAGGAAAAGATAAAAATTAACCAAGTGTTTATTGTTGTGACAACTTCAACCCAACTTCATGTACACTAAAACATACATTTGGGATATTTTAGGATAGAAAACCTTGCAAGAGCTGGAGTAAATTTTTGTGGTACAAAAGTTCGGTCTCACTCCAGCAATCTGTGGATCATTAGTGGCTTCCCCAGGACCATTAAGGCACCCAAGAAATTTTGTGCAAACTCTGATGAGAAACTGAAGATGGGATGATAAATGCTTTAGTAGTGAATCCTGAAGGACAATACCAAAACATAGGAAGAGAAGAGAGACTTGTACTTTATTGCTGATTTCATGTGCTAAATCTGACTTTCTTTTCACTTATTGATTTCAGAAAATGAAGTCCTGATATACTGCAGGCTAAATGAGAAGAATAATGAAAAAATTACTTCTTACAGCTGTGGACCTACTATGCTGTAATATGCTGTAATTTTAGGAATGCTATTAAGTGTTTGATTGGTGGCATAAAGTTACTCTTTACTGCATCCATCATCAGAGTTTCTCTTGCAGATGAATTGCCTTTGCTTAATAAGGACAGGGACAAAAGAGCAACAGGAAGGACCCAGACACCAGACATAATTCTGTTGAGAACAGGTTGCAAGATTTATTCCAAGTTCACTTTTCCCTCCTTGTGAGCTGGGCATCTGGCTCCAAACCCAGGCCAGGTTGCTGGGCCATCACAGAAACTGCAGAGGAGGTTGGTGGAGTTGAGGCTCAAGAGACAGCTGGGTCACAAGACAGCATGACAGGTCCCAGGGTGACAGCAATGTAAAAAAAAAGCTGAGAAGGTTTTGAAGAGTCTCTTCCAAAACAAGAAAGGTTCAGATATGGTCTGTGCAGGAAAATACTGGCTTTACAAGACCTCAGAAGTTTCAGAGGACTGTGAAGAGCCTGCTTGTGTCAAGACTCCTACTGAGAAATTGTTTGATAACCAGTGAACAAAGTGTGTTAATATCCTGTGTGCTCCTTGTGGGATCTCTTTTGCCCTGAAATACTTGAATTTAGAAGGGATTTCTGTGCACTGGGCAGCACTCTCACTGCATCCAGCAGCAGCACAGTGACTTGCAAACAGTTCAACCAAAGACCGAGTTGAGAAAGAATCTTGTGTGATCAATCTAGAAATTCAGCTGAAAGAAGAAATGTACTTGGCATATGTGATTGAGTCTAAACACTGAACAGCTTCATAAAGCAGCCAGTCATCTCACTTTTAAGTGACAGCTACATTAACCTCATTTCAAACAAAGGGTCTGGGTTGAGGCACACCACTGGTCTTAAGAACAAGTTCAAACAACCTGCAAGGTCCCTTTCTCCAAAACTCAGATAATTTATTGTTTGATGTTGCTTGCAGTATGGTTGCTTAACTTTCCCTTCATTGTAGATTTTATTTTCCCCTTTTTCTATATCCTATCATTCCAGGGGAGCAAGAAGTTAAACGGAGCCAAAGGGAGAGATTTCAGTAAGATCACATCTGTTAGTGGGAGAAACATTGCTGGAATATTGTCTTGTCATTTGCTAGGTGGTGTTAATGAAAACATTATGCAAGTTGCTGTGGGATGAGAGAAGCTCATTGCAGATGTAAACAGATGTTTCAGTACCAAAGTAAAAATGCTGGGAATAATTTTAGCTGTAATTAACGTAGTACAATTTATAACAAATTTGTACTTTTAAGAGAGTCTTGAAGGTGTAACCTTGAATTATATGATTGTTTTATGACAGATGTCAGTGGAGCACTGTGGAAATTTTCTCTAGTAAGGATGAAGACATCCCACTTTATGTGTCTTCAAAGGGGCTCCTGCGAATATTAGTGCAATTGCTCCTTTACAGGCATAGTCCCATTGCATGCTTGAAAAACACTTTCCTCCCCTGCCTTCCCAGATCCACAATCACTGCATTTCATTACTTTCTGCAAACACTATTGCTGAGGAGAGATTCATTCCTGCTTCCACCTGGTGATCAGCTCCTGCCCCCAAACCTTGGGACTGATTTAATAGCCCTTATAATTTCCATCCTGTCCAGCAGTAGTGGCTGTTTTCTAGGATATCTCAAGTGTTGAGAGGGATAAGTAATGTCATTTAGAGGCTTGTGCTGAGAATGAAGATGTTACGAATGGAGTTCTTTGCAACAAATCATTCTTCCCACGAAGAATAATGGTCACTGTGCTGTGTTGGAGCCTGTGATGTGAGCATGGCTGTCCCCCCATGGCAGAGCACACCAGCCTCACTGAAGTCAGTGAGAGATGCTTGCATTAGTAACCCCCAAGGATGTGCTCACTGTGCCAAAGCTTTTGTGCTAGAAAACCACAGCTGCCTGAGTTATTGTTGCAGAGGGTATATCCTTGTCAGCCTTAATAGTAATTTATATTCCCAGGTCAGGCATTTACAGGAAGTCAGCAGTGTCAGTAGGGGATGAATCAGCAGAAGCTGCTTTTTGGAAAGTAACCTCTGGAACAGGTCTGACAACCAGTCTCCCTCACACAGTTATGGCTCCTGATGGACTCAGAGATGTTCTGACATCCACTAATGAGGATGGGACAAAACTGTCCCTGTAGTTTGTAGGTCTGGGGCTGGGGGATTTCTGCTGGGCCCAGGTCCATGCAATCCCATGCAGATGGGAGTGCTGACATGGGCAGTGTGGCTGGGAACAGTCACAGGGGCTGGATCTGTAGCAACACTCATCTGTGGGACTGCTCATGTAGGCCACACAGGGGCAAAACTGTAGAAAAAATAGGATTATGTATAGAGTCTGGGACTACAGAGACCCAAAGGAAAAGCATTCCCATCCTCAGCCAAGTGTGGGAATGTCAGCAGTGAGATTTTTGGGAGGAGTTTGAGCCCTGACCCCAGAGCACTCCCAGAGCATTGCACTGCACAGGGCAGTGCTGAGGCCATGGCATGACCAGCACAGCTGCTCCCTACTCATCACTGTTCTCTACACTGAATCTGGAACTGCTGTCCTTCCTGACACTGCCTGTGTAATAAAAGCCTGAGCATTATCCCAGCAACTGCAAACTTCTCTCCCTTCGTGTTGAGATGCGGGGCATAAAATCAAAATGGTTGGATAGTGAGTATTTGGCCAGCTGTGTTAACCCAAAGGGGCTGTGCAACACGTACAAGTTCACCCTGTGTTGGTGTGGGTATTAATTTGGACCAGGCTTCTGATGATGTATAGTCTGTGATGACAAGGGTAATTTTTTTTCATGTAGCACTTTTTATCTTGTCGTTAACTGAACATTAAGGAGTCTTAAGTCACAGCCAGACATTTCATTTACCCCTAAATCACCCACAGAATCCTGATAGGAAGATAATTTATCAATAAACCAAATTCCAGTTACTGTAAATCAATGGGAAAGGATTATTTGCCAATTTAGCCTACGTGTATTTTTTTTCTCTTTCTTTCTAGTCTTCTTATCTGGCAGATAAGGAGACCTAGTTAAAATGCTTTGTTATACCCCGTTTACTTTTCTCTGCCCTATTTAAGTGATAGGGGGCAGCATATTCTCCCCAGCATTAAAGGGACAAATCCTGCTTCATAATGGTGTAAATCCAGGACAACTCCACTGCAGAGTTCCTTCACAATACTTCTGTATTGTGAAAGAAGAATACGCCAAAATGTCTTGTACTGCAGAAAATAATAGAGAGGCAGAAGGACAACTGGGTTAAAAATCCTGATAAAGAACAGTTGTGTGAGATACCTGTAATTTTAGGAGCTGATTTGTGAAACTGTGTGAGATGAAAAAAAACCAAACCTTTCTATAAATGCTTTTCAAAATAAAAATGTCGAAACCCCTTTTAAAAATCTGGCATGAGATTCCGTTCAGAGAAAAAAACAAACAAGTGGATTAATGTTAATTTTACTGTGAGGAATTTCTTCTGGCTAGGGTATGGGATGTTCAAGGTCCAGGCACCTGGGGCACTGTAGCAGTACAAACATGCCGACCTGAGGCTGTGATCTGAGCCTGAGGTTAGTGCTGAAGAGCTGGAAATAAGATTTTATGTTTAAAAGACAGGACCAGAAGAGGGATCTAAATGTAGCTGTAGTTGCCAAAATTCTTCAGAATAGCCAAGGTCGAGGTGTTCAATTTCAAGCCCTTGTAGAATTTCCTTACTTTTCACCTTTGACTTTCCTATTTTGCTTTAAAAACAAACTTAGAATTACTCGAAGTTGTTCCTGAAAGAAACAGAAACCCCACCCTTCATCTGTCTGCAGTGAGAGCAAGCACAGATCACTGGCTCCCTTAAGCTGAAGGTCAATAGGCACGTTGGTATCGGGAATCTGTGTAGCTGCTAGACACGTTTGCATCACCTCTTGTCCTACATCCATCCCTGTGTCCTGACCTCTCTCTTTGTCCTGTACTATCCCCGCACGATGCAATTGAGAAAACAGGCTGAGACCTCCACCAACCTCTGTCTGCTTTCAGGCCTTTCTAACTGCTAAAGTCCAGCAGATCTGCGAATTCTGACTTTAGGAAACAGCTTATTTCATTTAAAGATAGTAATTGAAAGGCCAGGGACACTTGGAAGAAAAAAAAAAATAGAATCCTGTCTCTTTTAGAGTTGTGTTGGGCAGTTGATGCACCTGGCTGTGCCTCCTCAGCTGTTTTCAATCTCATTTGCAGTGCTGGGAGTGTTTAAGCCTGGGCAGCAGCTTATTTTCCCTCACAAACCGTAGTCCTGCTGCTGTCCCTTCCCCCTGTGCTTTGGAGGTGGTTGGTGGGGCTGTTGCACAGATCTCTGTTTGACACACTACAACTCCATTGGTGGGATTTGTCCTCTGCTGCCCAGCCTGGCCGTGTCCTCATGCAGCTGAGGGCTCTGGAGTCAAACTCAGTCAGACAAAGGTAAGAGGCAATCCTCAGAGGTGCTCCAGGATGTGTGCAAAAAACCCAGCTAACCTATTTTTTCATTCTGCTGTTTGTTCAAAAGGGAGGGGGCAGAGAGGGATAGAGGGCACTGAGATGTAGCAAGACTGAAGTAAAAAGATCAGAACATGGGTGATGGTATTTGGTGAGGGAGAAAAAAAAAAGGTGTTTTGCACCAGGGGACAGTATCAGTATAAAATCTGGAATATGTTTAAACTGGGAATTGCAGAGAAGTTTCTGTATGGAAGATAACCAGTCTGTAATGCCGGAACAGGTGGAGCATATGGCTCTATAGCACCTTGCACTTGGGAGGCTGTGTGCAGGGTACAGGAGCCATGTGCTGCTTGGTTGTTGGCCTGGGGCATCTCCTCCAATGCTGAGAAAAGAACGAGGGCAGGAGAGGGGCTGGAGTGTGCTCCAGAAGCAGAAACTTTGGTCAAAGCTTTCAGGCTGAAGTCCCCATAGTCCCTGCTCCCAGTCTGAGTGTCCTGGCATGACAGACTTGAGGTTTCTTCTCCTCCAACACCAGGGTTTGCTGTGTGCTTTCATGCCTGAGGGCAGTTGTCCTGAGCTTTTTTCAGTTGGTGTTTGTGATTTCTGAATAATTATTTGGTGAGAATTCATGTACTTGAACACTCAGACTAAAATGTCTGTTGCTTTATTTTCTGGTGTTACAATACTAATTTTCACCTGAGATTACTTCAGTAACTGTTGTCCTCCTCTTTCCTTGATTTTTCTGATAATAAAGTTCTGAGACTTTTTCAGGTGCTGTGTGAAAAATTGCTGTAATTGGAGAGGGTGTGAGAAACAAGAACCTCCTGTTTCCCACTGTTCTCATTAAGATGAAAAGAGAAATTAGAAAAGTTAAGCTGGAGCCAATGTTTCCCCTGGACAGCATTTTTCTTACTTCTTTGTCAGCCTCATTTACCATTTCGCAGACTGTGCCTCAGTGATTTGGATTAGGTGAAAACCCACAATAACTCAAGCAACTCAGTATGCACAGCACAAAAAAAGGTTTTTGGAATGCAGGGATGTTCTATGCATCCTTGCCTCTGAAAAAAACCAAGTGGAATAAGAGACTGTGTAGGAGGATGAAACCAGTCACTATTTCACTGTTAAGGGCAGGATGGGTGAAGAATTGAATGGTGTAATTGGTTGCAATGACCCTGCACTACCAGAACTCCCTTTCACAAGATGTGCAGTACTCCATGCTAGCATGCCTTTTCCTGAGAGGGATTTACACAGCATTGCCAGCAGGAATTAAATTCATGCAGAAGCCAGGTAACTGTGGGAGGAATAAAATCTAAAGGAGGGAAAGAGGACACGCAGGTGAATTCCACCAGGTGTACTAGAGATACAGCTGATGTCAGTGCCCAAAAAGGATGGCTTCCTAATCCTGCCCATTTGAGAAAATGGGAATCAAGTCTGGAGTGTGACTTTCTTGGCAGTGCTGGGTTAACAGTTGGGCTCAATGACCTCAGAGGTCTTTTCCAAGAGAAATGATTCCATGGTTCTGCACTACAGTGTGTGGCTCTGGATAAGTCCTGGAGCTCTAAAGTACGTCTGCAGCAAACTGCTGCTTCTGGGGATGTCATGAATTATTTAAGAGTGAAGATGCAATTTGAAAAAATCTATTCTTTGCCACTGAGCAAAAGGGCAGCCCAAATCTGTTCCCTTATTTGTGCCCATCCTCAAATGCTGTGGGAGCGGATACTGTCCACTAGCTCTGCAATGTATTAATTACAGAGGCATACCAAGGCTAATGTTTCTCTGCCCAGTTGCCACTTGGTTTTCTATACTCATGTTCTATCACTGAGTTTAATTTTTGTGTATTTCTGCCAGGTTCATGGCAAAGGAGCAGGGTCTTTATCTTAAGTCTCTCTCTTAGAAACAGAATTCCTGACTGGGAACCAGTCAGGAAGAAGTCAGTCTTTTCCTCCTTCTGCATTCAGTCCACCACCTTCCCTGCTGCTTGTTACCTGAAATGGTAAAGAACAGATTCAAGTCAGAGACCACGCCTCAGTGTTGAGGTAGCTTCTTTTCCTGTTTGAGTAGGGATGGGGGTGAGGGGATAGATTTTAGTTTATAGTGCAAATACTGAGCTGTGCTAGAAGAGGCTGATGCATTTCAGGAGAAAGCTGTTCTTAGAACAGCTTCTGCTTTTATGCCAAAGTCTCTCCAGAAATTTCTGAAATTCAGCCAAGAGGGCTGTTGGGATAGCGAGATACAGGGAAACATTCCCAAAAGAGTGATTTCTTCTGTACACAGGCAGTGACATCCTGTGTGTTTAAGACCTCGGTTCTGGACAAAAAATATAAGACAGCCTTAGAGATCCAAATGTCTTGTCTTCATGTTGAGACAGCAGGACCATGGTGATCATCAAAACAAAAACATGCACTGTCATTTGTACATTGACAGGGGCTCTGAGCTCGAAAACAGGAGCTGAACTAAAGGCAGGCAAAGAAACAAAGGTAGGCGGGCTGCTCTCTGGTGATAACCAGCCTGCTCCTCAGCCTCCAAAGTTTTGGCTACCTTGGATGAGTAGGTCAGCTCACAGTGCTCCCTCCAACAGTTCTCCTTACTGCCTGTGCCACATTTCTCTCAGAAAAGAGTTTAGGGGTCAGCCAGACTAATTCTTCCTTCATCTTTCCTTCTTACTTAATAGAGGGGGAGTTAAATGACAGAATGATAAGCTGCAGGTCTGGCTGGATATAAACATAAGAAAGAAGAGGCTTTGAGACTGGCTTATCTTATCCCTCTACACTCCCACAATGTCTAACAAACCACAGAAATAAAAGCAGAACTAGAATAGTCTTTCTGTTGTTGTTTTTCTGTTTTGTTTTTTTTCTTTTTTTCTAACTCTCTTGGGTTTGAAAAATACACTTTGAAAAGTAAGGTTAATTCTCAAGATTTAAGATCCCTGCAGTAAACCTGACAATGCTTGCAAACTGTCTCATTTTGGTTGTGTAATTAGCTGTTACCTTGAGATGTCTGATTTTGCCCATTTCACTATTACCCCTAGCAAGCAACCTTCTAAACCCTCTGCAGGTTAAGCCCCTGCCATCTGTGACAATTGCAACCAAGACCCTCCCCAAAATGCAAATCTTTGGCTAGGAATTGCCTTCAGTGAGGAAAGCTTGTGGCTTTTAATGTTACTGTGATACATGCTTTTTTACTTTTCCAAAATTTCTGTGACCCCCCCCCCACCCTTGCCTCACCCCTCCTCCCACCCCAGCTTTCAGGTTTTGCCCCTTGTTCATGCAAGAACAAGGTGAAAACATGAATACTGTGGTCTAAGGGCATGGAAGATTACAGCAACTGTTGAAGAGCCCAAACTGCTCAAGTTCAGTTGACAATTTATAATTTCAAACTAATTTCATTAATTCAGTGGCATGACTCAGTGTTTTCTAACACATCTTTGGTTCAGCAGTAATAT
>WEKY01007744.1:53515-71079 GCA_013390045.1 Picathartes gymnocephalus
TTTTTTTTTTTAGCCTAGTGGGCACAAAGAACCTCTCAATCAAGGTTAGTACATGGACATCTTTTGGTGTAGCCATCTCTGTAGAGGAATGTATTAAGAGCAGTGTCGGGTATGATTTATCTTGCGTTTCTTTGCTGTCCCTCTTGC
Organism: Picathartes gymnocephalus; assembly: GCA_013390045.1. NCBI lineage: Eukaryota > Metazoa > Chordata > Aves > Passeriformes > Picathartidae > Picathartes > Picathartes gymnocephalus. The sequence continues at coordinate 53,663 of WEKY01007744.1, forward strand.
TTCCAGTGACGGAATTGAACCTTCTCCTTTGCTAATAGATAAAGGATTAGCATTAAAAAGTGCAGTGTCCCCAGAGCTAAGGCATCTCTCTAATCTTTTTCTGCTCAGGAGGAGATGGTGCCTGCTGGCATGGACATGCTTCTCGCCCCTGGGGCCACTGCCCATCTGGCAGAGGACCAGCAGCAAACCAGCTCCCAGCCCTTGCAGCTGAGCTCCTGCTCTCTCTTCCTGGAGAACATGTTCCTTCTGAATCCACCTCAAGGCCCCAGGGCTCACAGAGCCCACCTTTCCTGAGTTTAGCACATGGATAAAGAAAAGTTTTGAGAACAGGTTTTAAAACCACGTCATGTATAGTCTGAAATTTTAAATTCTCTGATAGAGAACCACTCAACAAAGGATAAAAATCAGAACCAATTTTATCTACTTTAAGCAGTAGCTTTGTTGTGTACACGTTAGAGTAATTTTAGATTTTCACTTTCCTTGTTTTGAGACAGAACAAATTAAAACAGCTCACTCTGAGAATGGTGTACCATAGTCTACTGGTGGTACTAAATATTCAGGGCTTCACAGTGCTGTCAGCACTAGTTTGTGGTACATACCTGAGTGCACTGCTGCTACATGATCGGGTCTCAGTAGATTTGAAATCCCCTGCCTGTGTGCAGCTGCTGGGCAGAGCCACTCATGTGACACACAACAAACATGCTGTTCCCTTTCATGAACCTGAGCTATTTAGGGATGAGGCATCATTTATTTCTCTTTGTAAATTAATTGTCTGGTTTGTGTTGTTTTGGGGCTTTTTTTAAAATAATTTGTGAGTTTTGTAATAAAATTATAGAACTTCTTGCCCTTTGCTGTCCCTGGGGTAGCAGCTGAGGAAATTATTTCATCCATGGAGGAGAGGATTTGCTGGGAGAGCTCACAGTGTGGTTTGTGCAGCAGAGGAGCTACTTCATGAAAAAGGATTTATCTGTCTTTATATTGCACTTAGAGATGTCCTGGTGCCTGTTTCTATGCCACTGGTTCAAACTGGCTTCGAGGCAGGGGGTGAAAGGGCTTTGGGGTTTTGTTGATGGGGAGGTAAGGGACATGAATGTTGTCAAGCTGAGAGAAGGGGGGACAAACCATCCTACCAACTGGTAAGGGGTTACTAGAGCTGTTGATGCCTAGGAGTCCATTTGAATTCCTTGGGGTTTCTTTCCTACTAATACACCAAGACAGAGAGATAAATAAGAGGAAGTAGAGGTGTCTGTATGAGAAAAGAAATATGATACAATTAGCCCTGCAGAAAGAGGGAATTTGTGCTCTTAGGCAGGGTCTGATGACAGTGTCGGCACACAGCCACTGCACCATCATCCCTGCTGCTGCATCCAGCCCATCGTGGGGTTTGTCTTGCTGGAAGCTGATGGGGCTTCCATGTGTTCATCCTCTGGTTGCAACTTGGTCAATAAAGGCTGAATTCTCAAGGAGAGACATCAAAGGGTTTCTGTTTTGTGCTCGGAAGTGACCCAGCAACTACTCTGAGTGTAGAAATTAGAGGGTGTTGACTAGGCTTCCTCACTTCATGTATTTTTCAAATTCTTTATGGTTATTTCTTTAAGAATTGTTGAAATTCTGGGTTGGGAGAGGGAAAAGTTTCTGGAGATTGTTGTAAGAAAGATTTGGAAATAGCATCTGTTAGTGCTCAAAATCAGCAGGTACAGAACGCTTCAGCACTGATAAATTGAACTGTTTGAAGTTTCACATGGAAGAGGAGAAACAAGGAACTTATTTTGGTGACTGTTACTAAAAGATTCTAAAAGACAAGATTCACTGTTCTTGAAAACTAGGGATGACTTAGTTTCTATTTTCACTCTTTGGAATACAAACCAGTCTTTCCTACTCGGAGCTTGGGCATTGGACTGTCACTCCTTTGGCAGAGACCAAGACTTCCCAACAGGCTCTCTGAGGTCTTGTTTATGAGGATGCTACTTCCATACCCAGTTCAGTTTGAATAGTATACACCCCCCAGTACCTCTGTGTTAAAGCCTTGCCTAGGTGTGGCCATGGGCTAGAGTTCAGGAGGCTGCTTTCTTTGAGGGGACTGATGCGTTCCACCAAAACACTTGTGAAATACATTAACTGGCAGAAAGCATGAATTGTTTTTTTAAGTAGCCATCCCCAGGCCCCTGCAGTCTCCTGCTCTCTGGATGTACTGTACCAGGGCTGTTCATTCCCTCAGTTCTTGATGCCCGGATAATGCTTGTCCTTGAACACAAGGTAAAACTTCCCTGCTTTTAAGCTGTCTGCAAGCCCAGCTTTGAACAATAGATTTCATACACAATTAAGGTTTATCAGTCACAGGAATCTGTGTTTGAGCAGCACATTCAGAGCTCTCGCTCTCTTCCCTTCCCTTGACCAGAGGTAGTTGTCTTTTCTTTAACTTTCTGCTATAAAAGCAAATTCACTTAAACTGCATGCTGCTTAAAATGTCCTTTAAAGCTGTTATGCCAGTGAAAAAATCAGGCAGTGTCCAGACCTGAATAACATTTTTTTTTTCTTTTGTTCATCCCTATTAATAAAATTGTCAAGATTTCTTAACAAGCTCTTATTTACTGTTAGTTTCATCAATTTTTTTGGCTTAAAAATATCCTCTAAACTTTCAGGAAAAAAATTACAGGCAGGGATCGTCAAAACAAAATACTCTGAACTGTTCTATTCCCTAAAAGCTTTGAAGGTTTTTCTTTTGTCTTTTTCTTTTGTTTTTCTTCCTACAGCTTGACTGTGATTAATTTTTAAAGGCCAGGGGAACTCTGAGGAGAAAGCTTGAGCCCTCAGCTAGAAACATCTACATTAGGAGTATTTGAGAGCTGTGATCTGAGAGGAATGGTTTAAACTCTGTGTAGGGTAAAAAAACCAAGGCATTCCTGACCACCCTCTCTCTGTATTGCATGTGGCAAAGCTGTTGCTGAGGTTTTAACGCTGCTTGATGCTGTGTTAGTCCTGGTGGAGCTGAGAGCCCGTGGCTGTGGTTACTGCTGCTGTACAAAACGAGCCTGAAGCCCATGGTGAAAAATGGGACCCTGGGCTTGCAGAAGTGCCTGCTGGAATTCTGAGTGTCTCACAGTGGGAGCTTTTCACAAGCACATACAACCCCTCCGAGAAGGAATGTTTAGGGAGCAGAGTTACAGAGTTGAAGTGAGAACTCAAGGTCCTGGCAAGGAGACTCTGTGGATGAGGGGGCAAACTGGGCTCTGAACTTTCCAAATTCTGCCACTGTGCTCGTTTGCCTGGAGGTGCCTGTGACTTGCTGTAGATTTTAGTTCATGATTTTTTGGGGTTTTGTTTTGATTTGTTTTCCTTTAATGCTCCAGTTAAATCTGGGATGTTAAAGGATTTTTCTTTCATGTGTTTGCAGATGCAAATGGTAGGAGAAGGGATGAAATTAATGAGGATGTTTTCAGCAGATGGAGACCTGTAGTACGGAGTGCCTTCCTTAGGAAGGTGTCATGGGAAACCCCAGTGCCGAGTCCCCGCTGCTCGGACGCTATTTCTTGTGCCGGCGCCAGGGCTTGTGCTGCCTCTGATGGCTCCAGGAACTGTGCAGCTTAATTCACTTCATTAGCCGGGACTGGGGGAAGCTTCGCCTTTACCCGGCACCCTTCGCCTTCTCAGCCCTTCGCCTCTGCCCGCTTTCCTCTAGATGGCATTGCAGGAGAAAGGGAATTCAGATGGAAAAGGCGAATTTTTTTTTTTTTTTTTTTTTTTTTTTTTTTTTTAACTGCTGGAGGAGTTGCAGGAACCACTTTGCATTTTCATGGTGCTCGATTATCTTATCCACTAGACAAGCACATACAATATTAATACCTCCCCTGTCAATCTCCAACAGGATGCAGATAAGTATTTCTTCTGAGCAGTTTTATTGATTGGGTTTTCATCTAAACACTCTTTCCAGCCTTTTTTTTTTTTTTTTTTAAATCTGGGTGATCTAACTGTGTTTTCCCAGGATATTCATGTTTGTGCAGAAAAATCAAAGTCATGTGTCTCTTTTGGTATAAAAAGACCAGTGGAAATTTTGGGGAGAAAAAACCCGAAACAAAACCACCTTGCCCTTCTCACTTATCTCCTGGGTTTTTCTTTTTTAATCTAACTCACTGAGATTGCAGAAACAATTTATTCTGCTCTATTTTTTTCTAGTTTGTTTTCCTCCTGCATTTGAAAGTACTATATGCATAATCAATTTTTCCCTTTCACTGTAGTAATTCCTCTTTTTATGGGATGTTCAGGCAAGCTGCAAAAAAAAAAAAGAAACGGAAATTACTTCTTCTAAGACTGCCCACACTGGATGTGGGACTGAGATGCAGATTGCTATCTGGGGAATTCAGTAATCGCCTTGTAGTTCTCTTAAAGTTTAGTACACTTTCCAAATATTTTCTTTTTAAGAGGTTTTGGGAATGGAGGCCTGAGAGCAGATTTCTGTGCTGACACAGACAAGTGGTACAAGCTTGTTTGCCAAGTGAGCAGGCTGCTGTCTCCAGGCAGGTTGAATTTTCTTCCCTCAATTGTCCTGTTAAGAGCTGGTTACTCCAGAGCCCTGTTCCTCCAAAAGCTGAAACCTGCATCCTGACTTTCAGCCCAAGTGCATTCAGCAACACTTTCATACAGAATTCTTTCAGCTCCAATAGTTCTTCCCTTCTTACTGTTTAATCCTAAAGCAGAGTTTGCATCCCCTCATAGCTTTCATTTTGACAGGCTAAATAAACCCAGTCTGTTTAGCTCTCTTAAAACAGTCTTTCCATTATTGAAATTATGCCAAGAGTCTTCCTCCTGCCCACTTCTAGAATGAGTTCATCTTTCCTAAATTGTGCTTGAACCACATACATCTTCTTGGATAAATACCTTGCAGGTGGTTTGTACCCAGCACTGCTGCGTTTGCAGGGTCTGACTCTCCTCTGAAGCACTCTGGGAGCACAGTGACCTTTCTTTGTGGCTTCATATGGTAATTCAGTTGTCATGGGATCCACATCTTTTCCTCCTTAGACATTTCCAACTGCAAGCATGTAGCTTGTAATGAAAATTCAGTTTTTATTCCAAAATGAGTCTATTTTTGTTTTAAATTTAAATACCACTTCCGTTAATTTGGTAGTCAGTGTCATCCCTGCCCACATGCTGCTCCAGTCCTCTGCTAAAACCTGTCTTGGTAAAGCCAACAAAGTTGGTGTCATTTGAAAACGTTATCTGTCTACACATGTTCTCGTGGTTAGGAGGTAATTGTGAAGGTGTGCTGGGAAGTAATTATTGTAAATGCAACCTGCTTTGGTAAAGGTTCTGGGGCCTCTCCTGGCAGTGAAGGTGTTGGGTCAGTCACATTAAACACCCTGTAGTTCATACAGGTTGTGTTTCCGTCTGGTCTCCACTCGCTCACAATGTACTTTGCTTCAAAATCTCTTCCAAAGACTGTAAGGCTTTTGAAAGTCAGCCTAATAGATCTCTCACCATTAGTAAATTTGTGTTTTTCATCATAGTTTCTTAAATACAGACACTCTTTTACAGCTATAAGGTTACATCTGCAAACTCAGGAGCTATTAAAAGTTCTTGTTATAAGAGCTGCATTTTTTCTGATGCTGTTTTTAGGACGGGTGACTGTGACACTAGAATATTTTTATTTTAGAGCCATTTTAGCTGTGATAATTTCTTTGCATCCCCCTGCCACCCATTACTCTCTCCATGTGCTTTGTGCAGTTCAGGCTGTGTTTACAGTATTCTTTTCTCCTTGGTATCCAGACATGTGCAGCAATTTAAAATCGTTTATTTGACTAATAAAACTTTTATTAGGAATTACATTTTTTATTCACATACTAAAGAAAGACATCAAAGTAAGACTCATCCAAGGGAAAGTGAGTTTTTGAGATTGTTTTTCTAATCTGTTCAGGTCCTAATATGTGTGCTCTGAACATAAATAAATCCATGTCAACTTGTTTATTGTGTCCAGGGTGAAAAGCAGTTAAATATTTTCTGGACTTGGCAGTCATTCCTGTTAAGGAAGCTCACTCTGTGTGTGTGTGTGTGTATATATATATATATATATATATGCGCACACACATACATACATATACATATGCGAACTGCCTATTCTGGATAGTCCCAGATGCAAAACATCAGAAAAGCTCCACTGAATGTCTGGCTGCTCTGCATCAAGGATCTCTTGCCTGAGGGAAGTTCATGAAAATAAGTATCTGCCTTCATCTGCCCTTGTGAATCTGCCGTATCCTGTGTGATGGCAACAACAGACCCACTGTGTTTATCTGGCGTGGTGAGATGGGTTGGCCCCCTAAATGCTCCCAGTGACAACGCCAATAACCTGGTGTGCCCAGGGGTTGCAAAGGGGATGGACAAGGGGTCTAGGCTGGTGCTGCTGTGACGTTCCTGAGGGCCAGCCTGCCTGGGGACTGTTGTGCCCCTGGCCTGAAATCCACACCTTAGTGCATGTGGGAATATTGATGTGCTTGGACCAGGTGCAGTGCCCTGAGGCCTTGGAAGAGCAGAGCCTGGGGAGACTGAAATTTTTGTGAAATTGAGTATTGATTCCTCTTGCTTGGAGAGCTTTAAAAGTGTAGCCTTAACTCAGGGCCCTAAGACTTTGAGGATATCACAAATTATTCATGTACATTCCACTAAGGGGAATTTTTTTATCAGTTTAATCTTCCACATTTAATGCACCTCTAGCACTAGCTCAGCTGTGGCGTGTAAAGAGGAGTTACTGGCTCTTCTCCTTACTCATCTTTTCCTTTCTTCTTTCCCCTGATACCATTTAGGGGTGGTAAAGTGATGAATTTTAACCAAAATATTAGCTAAGGCTCAGGAGAGACATTTAAATGAAACTCCTGACATACCAGGAAGTCAGTCCTAAGAACAGCCAGAGATAACCAACGTACACATTGGTGTAACCCCTCAAGACATTCCCCTCTGGATATGGCCTAACTCAGCCAAGGGTCACGGAGTCTGAGGGGTTCAGGCCGAATTGAGAATATTGTGCCCAAGTGGGTCAAGATATTTATGGTGTCCTTCTGTAGGAATTGGGTCCAAAGAATGATCATCTCTTTCTGAAAAAAAGCAAGAATGCTCTGAAAGTAAGAGTTGATTATTAAAATGGAATTTGAAGGGTTTTCTGAAAGTCTTTTAGGCTTATTTTTCTTTGTTTTCTGGCTCTGTCATTCCAATAAAAAATATTTACTTGATCTGTTTATTGATGCTCACTATTTTAATTAAATCTGTTTTCCAGAAACAAAAGACTTTGAGTAATGCTTGCAATAAATATCCTGCTTGAATTCTTTGAAGATTTAATTTGAAAATATTCATTTGAAAAATCAAACAAGGTCCAGTGCTGACACTTTGGACAAAGCGTATTTGTTTCCTCTCTCTGATTGATGACATTATCTTCCCAGAGCTGCTGCTGCTCCATAAGGAATGCTGCTTGCTCTACATAACACACTCTTAGTTCTCTCTACTATTTGGTTTTTGTTATTGGATGCAAACAACTCAGGAAAATAACAGAAAATATTGTTTGCTCACATACGTTCCTCATTACAAATATGAATAGGGTTCATCTCCCAACTTGATTACTTTTTTTTTCAGCTGTGCCCATTTCTTTTCACTCTAGATGATTTCTTGGTGCAGTCAACTAAATAAACATACCATTCCCAACTCTGAATTAGTAGTTGGTTTAGACCCTGGAATTCAGTCTCCTCTGTTTTCAGCATATTCAGCCATATAATTATGGAGAAATAGGGAGAGTAGTAAGAGATAAATTTAGATAAGCTGGACAAAGTTCATGCTGGAGCTAAGCTTTTTATTCACCTCATCCTTCTGCTTCAAACTGTCCCCTTTCATTTTGACCTGGTAGCTGTTGCTTCTTCACCTTCTACACAGGTATTGCCTCACTTTCCCAGCCTTGAACCCCCTCTCTGACATTTCTGGTGAACTTTCTCCCTGCAGTGTTTTGGAAGACTTACTCAGGTGTTGGGAACTCCTGCTACTGTGAGCTCTGTGTTTGAATTGTGTGTGTACATTTTTGTGTATGTGTGTGTGTACATATATATATATATATGTTTATGTGTGTGTGTATATATATATATGTGTATATATATATTTTTTGTCCCAGATATAAAATTTAGGCCTGCGGACAATAGAACCCAATTACCAGTGGGAGCTCTCCTGACTTATGCTAATTAAACAAGGCCCCATCTTTTTTTTTTTTTTATGTTGATCAACAGTTTGCTTCACTTGCTGTGCTGAGGAAATAGTATTGTGGTTTGTGCAGTGCTATGAAAAGTCTCTATGGAAACAAAATATCTGAAATCTGGGGCAATTTCAGCTTTTGTGCCTTACACAGGGAACACTTGCTACTGATATCAAAGTAAATTCAAGTTTTCTTCATTTAATTGTTCACAATTCATACCAGGTATCTTGGCAGATTTAGCTGTGTATAATCTTTGCATGGTATATTGTGTCTTGACTAAATTTTGAATTGAGAATGGGGACGGTGTCTTCCTGCAGTCCTGTCAAGGCTGTTGAGATATTCTTGTTGATGATGACACCTGATATCTTTCATGGAGATTGGTATTTTCAGTTGTGACTATTCCTTTTTCTGGGGCTTTGCTGCTCTCTCTCTTTGGTTTTCATCTGTTGCCTTGTGAATGAAGAGATAGGAAAAGATGGAGTTGGTACAAAAGCCTTAATAATGAAGTAGTCCCTTTAATAAGGAGATGATGGGCAAAGTGTTTGGTATGAAATAACTCTGTGTTTCTCTGACTACAGTGTCAGCCTTTGCCCCCACCAAACTTTGGTCTCTGGAAGTAAAAGGTATGGTAACCTGCTGAAACCTCATTATATACTTTGAGGGGAGCTGACAGCCTGAGATTTACACTGATGCGCCCTACCCTCCATGAAATTAGGGGTTTGGATTAATTGGTTATAATGGTAGGAAATTGTATTCAGATTCCAGGGGTGGGTTTGGGCATCAATCACCTCTTAAAAAAAAAAAAATCTCCAATCACTTTCCCAGTGAAGAGACTAATGCCTAAATCAAAACAGAAATGTCTTCTCTGACCTTGTGCTCAGTTTGTAGAGGGGGGAAAAAAGTCACTAGCTAGCTTCCCAAAAAACTTATTGTTCTATTTTATCCTCTTTTAAGAAGCATTTTCTTGTCTCAGGGGAAGAAACAACATTGGCCAGGTGAAATTGAGGAATTCCCTGCTCGAGAAAACAAGTTACGTCTCAGCAGGGTGTTGAGAAACAACAGCTAGAACAAAAAACAGAGGCTGACAAACTGAGGGAGCTCTAAGATGCATTTTAGGTTATTCTTATGTGACATTTTGTGTGTCTCTCTGGTGAAGCACTTAATAGAAAAGAACTTTTGTTGATGTGAAATCAAAGAAAAGGAGAGGCTGAGATAAAAATTCCAGTGCTTTTGTGGACACATGAGGCAGGTTTCTCATGTGGGGGTTTAGAGGTTTTCTCCAGGTAGGCAGCAGCACTCAGTGCCTTGTGCTGGTTACAGCTGTACAGCAGCTGGCAGGACACACTGGCACTCAGGCTTGTGCTCTGGGTGAATCTGTATGAGGACAATGGCTGGGGTTTGATATTCAGATCTTAGTTTCTGTACTGAAAAAATCCTTTCCCCCACTGCACATCTACAGACAAGAGAAAATGCCAACTAAACCATTTTTTCTGACCAGCCTTAGTCTTTATTTCTGAAAGCTTAAAGTGAATAAAGCCCAGTTCTAAACTTCCTGTTCCAGGTGCTGCTTTCATTCCTTGCAACTGTTGTTGGTGTTGCTCAAACCAATATTGTCAAAGAGAAAAGTCTTTCTGGGCTGCCTCGTGTGATTATTAGTATGCTAGAGCTGGCTGGTAGCTCCTTTCTTCCCAGACTGTATCCTTCACATTTCCCTTTCCTCGACTTTTTTTAGTCTTTTTTTGGATGGGGAAAAATTGGCATCTGAAAAGTCAGAAATCAACTGCAGCTCAGTGAACAATTTTTTACTAAAAATGTCACTTAGATGCAAATTCTTTTGTTTTTCAGAAGGCAAAAAGAGATTTAAAAGCCACTTGACTGAAAAGAGAATTTTGTTTTATTTTTATCAAATCTCCTATTTTTACATTCAAAAACACTTGAAATTGAAAACTGCTCACCACAATTAATGTGCATTAATCATTCATCTTGGCAGCATCTGTTCTGAGCCACCGCTCCTCCAGATAAATGTTATTATTCTTGCACTGAAGGTAAGTTTCTATTGCTGGCTGTAGGGATTTTTTTTCCCAGAATCTTAATATTCAAATTTCTTGCTTACTCTTAGAAAATATGGGAGTGTCCCCTTCAAAATTACTAGGATTCTTCAATTGACACAGATTCCAGTGGATCATCCTAGGGACACATCATTAATATATATTAGTCAGATCAGGTTCAACTATGAAAGTTTAGAAACCATGGAGTTCAATGTCAAATTTTAATGCTAACACAGCATTAAGGCTCAGTGGATTCTTTTGATGAATGGCAATAATTAGTAAACAGCAGTTCTCATCAAGGCTACATGTTTAGGCTACTTGCTTTGGAAAATCATACAAGATATGCAATAAATATATAATAATCTGGTTTTGTCTCAGAGATGCTCATTTAGAACTCCCTTTTTTAAGCGCTATGAGGAAGCTGGAGGTGCATGCCCTTCATCAGAAAGATTTCTTTGAGTAAATGACCAAGTTATTGAATACAGAGGGCTCATTAGCACAGGTAATACTGCAAAGCACCATTTGCAAACATTCCCTTCTCTTCAGCAAAGCTGTTTGGTCCAGCTATGTTTATCCTTGGTGTTTGCTATTCTTGAATATTTGCACATATGTTCTGGGGAAGCCTGCTGTTCCTGTCGATACCAATCTGCATGGGAACCAAGGGATGTGTCAAAGGAGTGCATCGTCTCCTGATGATTTATTATTCTCCAGGGTAAAAACAAGCAAAACTTTTGATCTTCCAGAGAAACAAAAGAATAAAGGAGTTTGTGGCTTTTCCTTCTGCACATTGTGAATGGATGCAAGTGTTGCCAAAGAAGCCCCAAGTCCCTGGAATAAAATACTGTGGCCAGTTACTCGGTGTTGCCCTGCTTGATCCTCCTGAGATGTCCAGTCCTGCTCATCTGTGGGGTTGGGTTTTGTATGTGCAGAAAGCATCAGTTGAAATATGGAGGGCTGAGGAATAAAATAAGAGAAGTGCTGCCAGAAAAAAACTGTTTTAGAATTCCAGAAAGATGGGACAAAATGAACTGACAGATTAGACACAGACAGGGCTTTTTCCTTCTTGGCAAATTATGGTCATCTAAATAGCATCCATGAGAGATGCTGAACGAAAGGACAGATTTGGGGAAGAAAGGGAGGTCATGCTTGCTAAATGGGAGATTAGCTTGAAAATAATGACAGTGGGGGAAAAAAACTCCTAAATGACCAATTAGGTATTGAGTAAGATTATTCTTCTGGTGTGAAGATGCAGATGTGTATTCTTGGGAATGTTGAGCAAAATCATCTCTGCAGGTGCTGTGAGGCTGCTGTTGTTTCTGGTACTGGTGTCCATGTTTTCATAGGAACCTGAGAATGTGGAAAACATCGAGAAATTTGCTGTTCAGGTGACCCCAGGCTGAAGAGTCTTCAAAGTGAGAGTGATTAAAGAAACTGTTCAAGAGAAAATCAAGGGTGGACATAGTTTACTGACTACTGTGTAGAAGAGAACTCAGAGTGGTAGCATTTAGCCAGGCTTTTGAGTCAAGACTGGCAGCTGGCAGTTAAACCTAAGCTAGAGATAATGTATAGGTTGTTAATAAGTCAAATATTAGGACAGTATACCTAAAGACATATTAGATGCTCCAACACTTGTTATCTCTATCCAAACAAGAGAAGCCTGGTGTGGCAGCTCGTGGATGCGGGAGCTGGTGGCTGAAACCTGCTGCTGGGCTTTTCCTTGGACACAAAAGACAGGGTGAGATTTGCATTAAGGAGGGGAAGGCATGAGGGAAGGGATGGAAATAAGCAATACTGCTTGTTTATTTTAAGGGTTTAAAGACAAAATGACAGAAACCAAGTAACACCATACTTTATTAACTCTTAAGAGAGACCAGAGATTGCTTTTAATCAGCCTTTGACAGCTATTTTACTTTTTTTATATGTAGTTTTCCTTGTTTTCTGTGCTAAGAAAACATTCACTGAGTTAAGTGGGGTAATTCATCTCCTGTGTATAAGAATTGTTTCCATAGCTGGAGCTCAAGGAAAGTTCCCAGTGTTCACTTATCTTATCAGGACCCAGTTTCTGATTTTTAGGAGAGTGACCTCAATTTTTTTTGTTTTTATTTTTTAAATCATTTTGAGGCTGTGCTCACAAACACAGCATGTGCTGCAGGTCCAGCAGGTATTTAGGCAGTGATCTGGTAATGGAGAGGTGTAATTTGCTTGTATTTCTTCCAGGTACTTTTAATTTCCACCAGAAAAGGTGTATGAGATCTCTTTATTTCTTATTTTCATGTTTGAAAAAGAAACTCACTGTAGTGGTAAATGCATTGTAAACACATTTGATCTGAAAAAAAATCTTTCTAGTGAGAGGGAGAAGGAAGGAGACTGAGCACCTAATCTGAAAAATGTAGTGTTGGCTCTGAGCCCACAGTCCTCAGCCTGTATTGAAGTGAAAGGCCTTCTGGACAGCTCTGCCCATGTCTTAACCTGATTTTGCTGAAAGCAAGCTGTCTTCCCCATGCTGATGAGAATTATGAGTAGCAGCATTTCAATAAGTTTCCTTTGGTGTAAATTAGGACTAACTCAATTGATATGAGAAGTGTCTTGGGTAGAATCAGGTAAGTAATCTGGATAAAACATTTGGGGACTATTTAATCCAGTATTTCTTAGGCTGGCTAAGTTCAGAGTATGTCATATTGTTATTTTGAGGGCAAAAAGTTTCATTTAAGCTTGGAATAACCACCTAATGAAGCACAGAAATGGTTCCCTACCTTTGTGCTCCTACAGCTGAAATGGAGGAGGCAGATGGAGGCAGGGCAGCAAAGATGAAGGGATGTGACCTTACCCAGTGAAGGCTGTCCAGGACCCCAGGAGCAGCTGGGAGTAGGATCAGAATCTCCTCAGTCCCAGACTAGCACCTAATTCAGCAGAATAAACTCCCTCTGAAAAATTATGCCTTTGATTTTTGCAGAATATTTTAACATTTTATTGCCAGAGATCTCTGCTTTATCCATATAATAAAATCAGCCTTAGTGTCTGTTTCCAGACAGCCATCTCTTTTCTGAGCTGATACTAAGCTCCTGCTCGGTTTGGCTTCTTTTTCAAGGGAATGAAGTTTATTGCCTTGAAGAGACACTGTGTGCCAGGTTTGGAGCTCTGTTGGTGCTGCAGCCCAGTCAAGGGTGAGCATTTCTTGTTTTTCCCAGTTGTGACTCGAGCACAGAGTGTCCCACAGATGGGAGGACCCTCGTGTGCAGAGACATTCCTGTCCCTGCACTGCCAGCTACAAAGTCTAGAAAAACCTCACCCCTGTCTAACCTGTGGGATTCTGTGGAAAGTTGCTTGGCAGTCTTCCTGCACACACACCTGGCTAAATGCTGCAGTGAGTGCCAGAATCAGAAGGAACCACAAGCTGCCAGGCCGATTTCCAGTGACCCATCTTGTCCTGCCTTCTGTCCCTCCTGGTGTGCAGAGCCACAGGCTCGAGGCTGGCACTGGAACAGGATGAGTTTCCAAGGGAAATTCTTCTCTTAAATATATGTGTTTGGTAGCACTTTTGCATGAGGGATGGTTTAAACATGATTTAGTTCAGAGATCATTTTATTGTTCATCTAAGCAAGTAGTATTTTGGCTTATTTAGATGGCTTATAGCATTACTCGTAAAAATTTTGTAATTGGTTTTACTTCCCAAAAGTGTGGTCGTGATCTTCTTAAGGAAAAACTGTGGTCATTAATCTTTTAAGACTAATAATTTTATCCACTCATCTGAATTCAAGAATTTTTAACAGTTCTCAGCCACAAAGTAACAGCAGATACTTCATGGGAATTCCCTCCAATTCAATTTCATCTGTTTTTCTGCCACAAAGGCAACATCATAAATACTTCAGTTCTCACATCCAAATAGTTGTCACTGTTTTAAATCCTCCAGATCAAGGCTGTCTTGTAGCCTTCACTACTTGCCCTTTTTCCACCTAGAGAGATAGGTGCTACCAGTCTGGATGATTCCCCAAGGCTGCAAAGAATGTGTCTTAATGCAGAGATGGAGCAACAACCTTCAGGTCCTTCCAGGGAAAGTCTGGCATTTTATCCCTGCCCTTTGATGCTTGTGTCTTGGATTTTGCAACCAATGATGCTCCAAGTCAGTTGGCTCTTGCTTAGATGTATATTTTATTGTTAGAATATTATTATTGTTTTCAAGCCACAGCTAGCTACCTTTCTTCTCTACTGAAATGCATTTACAGTCTTAGTAGAATGTGCAGTTTCAGTGGATGGCCTTGTCTTGAAGAAATAAGTGACCACCATTAAAGGGAATAAATGAGTTCATGCTTACTGAAAGCCACTTGTTTGGAGAAGATGAAGGAAAACCTTTATTGTAAAGCACCTTTCTTCTTGTGAAATAAAGGAAGTGAGGCATAAAGTAGTACACGATCTTATATAAAGGATTATTTGTGTGGGGGGAAGGAATATACATAAAAATTACTGTGACTGCTACAATAATTTTTCAGATTAACATAAAAACCTCATCCAAAACTAAAGAGAACTGACATTTCAAACTTGCCAGAAAATTCTTGCCTAAACATTCCAGTCTGAGAGTACATCAGTGAGAGAACAGCCTATGTGAGGTTTTACACACACTTGCAGGGGATTTTAGAATCACAGAATGTCCAGAATTGGAAGGGACCCACAACAATCATTGAAGCAAGAGGAAAAAAAAAATAAAATCAGGTGAAGCCCCAAAACACCACAGATATAGTTGCTACAAATTTGAGGACAAGAAGTCACAAATCTAGGGAAGAGGTTAGACCTCTGCTTTCATGGCATGATAGTGTGCAAATCTGGTGGTTGTTAATCGTGTGATGGTTGAATTAACTCTGCTGAAACGCAGAGGTGTTCCCCCACAGCTGCACTCCCCAACCCAAGGAGCCGCTTGAAGCTTTTTGGGTGGGTTTTGCTTGGTGCTGATGTAAGTGGGCAGACTCCAGTGCGTCCCTGCAGTGTTTAGCAGCAGCCAGGACATCTCCTGGTCTTTTCCTACATGGGCAGCCAGAGTGCCAGCCCTGCAGAGCCTCCAGCACTTTTGGTTTGCTCTGCACCCTACTGCTGCCCTGGCCCTGGGTAACTCTTGCTGCTCCCTGATTCCCTCCTACCTCTCTGATGTGCTGCATCTTCTGCAGCGTTGTCCCCAAGCATAAGAGGGAACATCCCAGTGTTTGCTGATGCTGCAGAGTGCTGGGAGCAGCACAGGTGCTCCCCAAAGGGCTGTGCAGGCCAGAAGCCCAGCTGGGAAATGCCCCTCAGTGCTCGGGCAGCGGCAACCCCGGAACTATAAATGGCTGCACCAGTGGAAATGTGCTAAGCTCAGCTGATGGCACAGCACAAATATTATCTTTGGAATGATTTCCCCTGAACTGCACAGATCACCTCCTCACATCTCCTTTGCTTTTCTTTTGTATTTCACATAAGGGAACCCCACAGTTTGGAGAAATATCCTCTCTGGTTGTTACAAAGAATTGCAGCTGGCTTCCTGTATGATAGGAAGGGGTGTCAGGAGAAGGGATGCCTGGACTTGCACAGGCACAGCTGGTTGAGGTCATTCCTGTAACTCCTTCACTCCCAGACGGGTAGAGTTATTTTGTGCTCCAAGCAATAACTAACAGCATGAGAAAACATCTGTGGGGAGAGAGCCCAGTGCTTTACTGGGAATAAGAAGCTCCAGACTGACATGGCAAACGCATCTTCCACCTGTTGTCATCTGCAGCACCAAGGATTTTAAATGTGCTTTGAGGAAATCCCCATTCCATACCTGCTTTCTGGATGCAGGCAGCAGGGTAGGAGCTCTTTGGGTACCATCTGTTTGTTGATGGCTGCTGTGGGCTTGCAATGATGAGAGTCAGAGTGGAGGAGAGGGATCAGCTGAAAGTTAGAGATGTGGAAACATGGATTTTTTTAGGAGTACAAGCCCTTACTCCACCTGGAAAACTGTTGTTTCCAGCTCATGCCTTGTATCGGTTTCCTCTGCCTTTTTGTATAGTAGATTGCCTTGGAAGGAGGCAAAATAGTTCCTTGACTAAAAAATGGTGTGTTTCAGAATGATTGCTTGGGAAGAGCCTGAAGTTTAGACTTTCCCCATTGATACCATCAGCTGGTATCAATGTCACAGAGAACTGCTGGAGACCTCTTTGCAAAGTATAGATGTACGAGCTTTTGTTTGGTTTTAGATTTTGTATGTGAAAAACTTTCACAAAGTTGAGAAACATCTGTAGTCTAATATTTTAATATTAGGAATATTGGTCAAATTCAACCCTAATATCCTCAGAAAAACACCTTTAACTGAGCCACCCTGTACCCCACAGAAGCCCCTTTGCAGAGATCTTGCAACTGGTGTCATCATTTCTTGGGCTTTGAGATCAAGCTGAACCTTGTTTCTCTGCCAGTGAGAGCCAGAAATATGCTGCATTTAATGTTCCTCTGGTATGTAAAAGGCTTGAACAAGGAAAGAGCAGTGTTACTTGTTATTTATATTGCAAAAACACACAGGGTGCCTTATTCTAACATCTGCCAGGAAGCAGACCCTGTATGAGGGCAGCTTTGCAGATCTGTGGTCAGTTAGGGGAGCGTGTGTTTGTATTAGTTGTCCTAAGGAGTTCTTAAATACAGTCAGGGTTTAAATGCCCAGGAAGGTCTGTCCTTCACGGCTGGGTGTTTGTATCCAGGATTTTGGCTCCTTTCTCTTTTTTAAGGCTGGACCATCTCTCTAGTTTAGACTGCAGCAGTGGCTCAGAGGCTGAAGCCTGCCTTCATCTGGCACCTGTGCCTTCACTCCCTGCTATCCCAGAAATACAAGGGATCTAAAAATGGGTTAAAACACAGTCTCTCGTCGAACATTTTGTTATGTTTATACCTAGGGTTTGGATTAATTTTAAATCGATTTAAATGTGACTTACAGATCCGTTGTGCTATTATTCAAGGTAACGAAACCAGCAAGGTGCAGATCTCCTGTGCCAGGCCCCAGAATGATTCAATACTTGCCTCCTTTGTGGGTGGTTTTAAATGGAAGGATTATGTATTTGGCTGGTGGGATGCCTTGCTGTGAAGTGTGTGCAAGCAGATATTTAGGCCATATCTGCAAAGGCTGAAGCTGTGAGCTGCAGCAAATGAGATTTTTTTTTTTT
>WEKY01007744.1:71122-132961 GCA_013390045.1 Picathartes gymnocephalus
TTTTTTTTTACTGGTGTATAGACTATGAGGAGACTCTTCAGTGCTCTGTAGATAACATAATCCTTGTCTTCATGCGTTCTTTGGTCCAACACTCAGCTGGTGTTCCCAGTGCTGAATGCAGGAGGAAGAGGAGCAGTGCATCTTTAGAGAGAGGGGACAGTGAGTGAGGGAAATCCTACTGTAGTCCAGGGAAAGTGGTTCATCTTGCAATGAAAAAGATAAGAGCCTGTGCCACTTATTGCCTGTCATCACATGCTAAAATAATTATTTTGATTTATAAATGAGATTCAGAGGAATTCACGTATGACTTTAGTGTCTTCATTTAAAAGCATGAAAAGGATTCTTCAGAGAATGTAATTTTATTTTGTGTTTGCACACAAGCACGGTGCAGTCCTGACAAACAGCCAGGCTCCTGGGTGCAATCTCAGTGTTACTAACAGTAATTCAGAAAAGCAGAACTGAATTGCAGCTCCTTCCTGAGGCATCATCCTCCCTTCTCTGTGAAGTGCCAGTCTAACCTGATGTCACCAGGATGGACAAAGCTCCATTGTCTGTAACCAAGAGGTTCCTCAGCTTTTTCAATCACCACCTGCAGCATAAAACTGAGCCTTGTGGTATAATCTGCAGACCAGCAGCCCTGAGCTTTTTCAGAAGCTGGAGAAGTTTTTGCCATTTGAGCAAAGAACATCTTGGCTTCAAGCCAAATTATATTAATTCTCATCCCAAATCTGTTCCTCTACATGGCCATTTTTATGCTGTGGCATAAACAGAGGCAATGCTGCAATGGTAACAGCACCCAGCTCTGGAACAGGACCCTGCACTCTCTTCTAGGTTGCACGTGATGGAGGGAGAAGGAGCCTGAGGGCTGCCATCACTGACCTCCTGTGCTTTATTGCAATGAGACTTACCTGGGGTTTAGTTTCCATGAAAATAAGATGAAATAAATACTCTGCTTTGGGGACACTTTAGCAGTCACTGAGGCTTGGCATGGGGAACTTTCTCTGGGATACCAGGTGCCCTGCACTCTATGGTTTGTACAAAGTTGAATGCAGAGTCCATGCTATCTGAGAACTCTTTTTTTTCTGGAAAATATCACATTTTCTTTCCTAAATTGCTTCTGAAGTCCGTTTTCTGATTTTGCTTCAAACAATCTGATTCTTGCATTAAAGGCTTTTGTGACTTTTTGTTTTTAATGAATGACAGAAAAATTGGCATTTCTTGTTGTCACTGCTGCTTTTTCCTTCTGCTCTAAAAACAGCAACATTTTGACCCAACCCTGCTTTTTTCTCTGTCACTGGGAGATGTGTTTCAAGTGTATGAAATAAGAGTGGTAAGGGAAGTATGGGTCATAGCAATTGCTCTTCTCATGGCAATTCTCTCCTGTGGGAATCAGGAGGAGCTGAAAAGTCAACCGTGTGCTTATTTTGAGATTGCACCGATATTAAATCGGTCCCGAGCATGCCCATTTAATGCTGCCACACAGGCTTGTTGAGATCTTTCCTGGAAATTGTATTAATACAGGAAATGAGAGATTGAACTATCATCTTGACCCTGACAATAGGACCTAACTTCATTCTAGTAAAGGGGACTGGTATCAGGTTAAGACCAGTGGCAGGGATATGTGAAGATGGTGCATTCTATACTGAGGAGCTGAAACGTGGAGCCCTCACTCTTTTTGCCCTAGAGAAAGTCCTTGGGACTTTCTATGGCTTTGTAAATGTTTTAAAACTGGTGCAGTATCTGTTTCAGGTTGATGGCAAAACCCTGGGATGCTCCTCTCCCTTGGGCTACTCCTACCTGAGTGTAATAAAACACTTCTGCAGACAAGTGCCCAAAAACGTACTATAACGGGTCTTCCTTAAAATTATTTCAGCAGTAGTGAAGCCGTGGAATTGGACAGCTTTGCTAAATCAGCGTTAATGAGAGTGTCATATGAATAGTGTTATCAGTGAAGTGCTCTCACTGAGGTACACAATATACACAAATACCTATTTTCTGGCCCAAGATTTGCAAACATGAAGAAGAAAACTTTTTTTCCTGTCAAAATGTCTCCAAAGTCTGACACAGGGTTCCCAGCTAATGTCTTCATCTGGAACACAGTGAAGTCCTGGGTGTGCAGCCATGACAAAACCATTTGCAATCTGTAAAGAAAGGCATTAATAAATATTTAAGCCTTTTTGTCCTATTTTAGTTTCATTCTATAAAAGCAAATATGTGTCATGCTTAAAAACCTCGGTAATTCTAGCCCTCTGATGTGAAATGAAAGAGAAGAATAGTATTAAAAAACCCTTAAGCCCTTGTTTGTACCAGTTTCTAAAAGACTGTGTTGACAACTGCATTAAAAATTATGAGCTTTTCCAGAAGATTAAGATGTTTTCAGAAATAGATACTCAAACCAGCTGGCAAACTAATTTCAGTGTTTGCCCAGTCATTTTATTTGTTAGTAAAATTGTGAATGAGGTGATGGCAAAACTGGGCAGACATTACGAGTAGGTTTGGGGTTATTTCTGCAAGAAGTCTGTTTCATCCTGGAGCAGGCCCCTCGGCTGTGGCAAGCTGTGCCTCCTTCCTGGATGCTCTCAATGGCATTGTTATCCCTAAAATAAGCAGTCGTGCTTGGAAAACCCATCTGTTTTAATGCCACAAACCCATTCTGTAGATAGACGGAGGAGTGTAGAAGAGGAGCTGGAACCAGCTGTTCTCTCAGGAACATCTCTCATCCTCCACCAGAGAGGCTTTGCTCACCCTTCTGCCACAGCAGCTCCTGCTTGGCACCACAGGAGATCTGCTGAGGGAGGAGGGTGCCTGGCTTTAGCAGTGCTGGAACTTGGGGTTAAATGACTTTAACTCAGCAGGGAAAATGAGTGGTTCTGGGCTGCTCTACCAAACCTCATAGTGAGGCTTGATTTTAATTGTGAGCTCTGAGATGTTTACTGATTGCAATGTTCAAACTTCAATTTTTTTTTTCCCTCCCAATATCTATGGATTCATAATGTCCTGTTCTGTGGCCTGGAGACATGATGGCATTTTCTTCTATATTTCTTAATTCTTAAAGATTTACAAAACAGCTCTGATTTCAGGAGAACAGATAGGATTTCAGTATGTGTCCTTTGAGGTGGTTGACTTCACATTCCTAGAACTGTTTACCCAGCTCCAAGAAAATATTTCTTTTCTGCCTCTTCCCAGAGGTAAAAAACGCCTCTGCTATAATTATAAAGTAAAGGGCCTGTCTGGGTGGAGAGAGATGCAGATGCTCAGTTTCTACCTTGCAGCCCCACTGTAAGCATCAGGCCTCTGTTCTGGCCATTTTTCATCTGACAGAAGCCAGATAACCCTCAAATACAAGTCAAAATATCTCCTGCACCATCTCTGTGTGGCTGCAGTTCACTGATCTGTCCCTCAGAATGAGGATGCCTTCTGTCCTCAGATCTGAGACACAGCCTTGAGACTAAGCGGGGTTGACACACCTGAAGGACAGGGCGCCATCCAGAGGGACCTGGACAAGCTTCAGAAATGGGTCCAGGGAACTCTCGTGAAGTTTAATACGGCCAGGCAGGCCTTGGTATCAGTCCAGGCTGGGCATGGGCAGAGGGAGAGCAGGACTGGGAGAAGGACTGGGAGGTGCTGGTGGATGTGAGGCTGGACATGACCTAGCCCTGCTGCCCTTGGGCTGCACGCAGAGCAGAGTGAGAGCAGGGAAGGGAGGGGATTCTGCCCCTCTGCCCTCTGCAAGTGAGACCCCACTTGCAGTGCTGCATCCAGCTCTGGGGTCCCAGCACAGGAAGAACATGAACCTGTCGGAGCGAGTCCAGAGGAGGCCACCAAGATGATCAGAGGGATGGAGCACCTCTCCTATGAGACAAGGCTGAGAGAATTTAGAGTGTTCAGCCTGGAAAAGAAAAGGTTTTGGGGTGACTTAATTGCAGTCATTCAGTACCTGAAGGGAGTTGAGAGGAGACTTTATAAGGGGATGTAATGGCAGGACAAGGAAGAATGGATTTAAACTGTGAGAGTATGTTTAGCTTGGATATCAGATATTCTTTACTGTGAGGGTGGTGAGGCAATGGAGCAAGTTGCCCAGAGAAGCTGTGGATGCCTCATCCCTGGAAGTGTTCAAGGCCAGGGTAGGCAGGGCTTGGAGCAACCTGCTCTAGTGGAAGGCGTCCCATGGCAAGGCAGTTAGAACTGGCTGATATCTATGGTCCCTTCCAACCAAAACAATTTTGTGATTCTATGACTGACCTACTTGCTTCCCTCCCCTTCAGGGCACTTGTACTTGGGTGTTCTGGCATCACTGATATATGTGGCCAGCTGTTATTTTCTCTAAAATTTGTATGAAATCAATATGTCCTGACATGAAAACAAATGCCATTCTGCTGCTGTGGAAAGGCATAATTTATCTTTTGAAGAGAGCTGTCTGCCAATAGCATCTTAATACCCAGAAGAGGTCACCAGGATTGGGATGATTGAAATTTTCACTTTCAAATGCATGACTTTTTTCTTTTTTTTCTGCTATTAAGCAAAAACATTTCAAGGGAACCTTGTAAATTTTTGCTAGCCTGAGGCAGTCAGCTTCTTTAAAGGGTATTTCTTATTTTAAAATACCATAAAATAGAAATAAGTTCACGGGGAGATATACAGTCCACCCACTACTGATGTATGTCTTTGTGGTATAGGCATACATTATATATGGTCCTATGCATCTGCTAATTGCTCAGCTTAAAAGAATATTAGGTTTTCTTTTCTAAATCAATTTTTGTGCAGAAAATTATAAAAATTTTGTTGAGATATGCAAATAAGAGGAATTTGCCAATTAACTTAGAGCAAAACAGAGCATCAAAAACAGAGAAAAAAGATACAATTATGGGTCTTGCTTTTAACACTTAATACTTTGCAACTTCCACAGCTGAAATACATCTTGCAAGAGAAATTCTCCAAGATTAGTTTAGTCCCTTCTCAGAATTTCACAAGTCTTGCCAATCAGAATCCCAGTGCCAAGGTAACTTGTTTCCTACAGATCCAGGATGCTAAGTAAAGGATACACCTACACAAGCAATGATGCAATGCTTACTGATTTAGGCATGTGCAGCAGGCCAGATTGGCTGCCTGTCTGTCCCTCCTGAGGAAGTTCACCACCTCACAGTCATCCTGGACTGCAGCCTTAGGACTGTGTGTTAGGATGGATCTGTAAGTGCTGTTTTAAACATTCTGAGTCACCTACGGTTCCCTGGCTCGCTAAGAGCCACCTGGTGAGGCTGGAAGTAGTGCCCATGTTTGCTAAATCCTCTGTCAAGCTTAAATCATTTCCTTTCACTTTCATTGGGGTTAGTCAGTACTTTGGCAGTGCCTGAGTCACACTGAGCAAACCCCAGACTGAGACATACATCTGTCTTTATCCTTCCCACCTTACCAGCTGAGAATAAACATCTGCAACAAATAATCTAGGGTAGCTGGAAGGAGTTTAGTTGTCACTACCCAGGCACTCTTTGCAGTTAGAGCATGGTGGCCACGGGCTTCTGTGCAAGGGGTCAAATGATCCTAATCAATGTCATCTTTGCCTGTGGCTGAACCCTTCAGTCCTGGTGCCTGTTAGTGAGGAGTAGGAGGTGGCAAAGAGCAATAGGCTGTAAATAGACCTGGGGGAAGAGCTGCAATACCTAAACCCAAACATTAACAATGTTAGGATTAATTATGGGAACAAGCTCATTTGTGCAGTTTGGAAGAAATTCCAGTGGGGGATTCTGCTGAATGAAATTGTAAGTTACAGACAAAAGATATTATTTAAGCCTATATTTATTATCTTTAATAAAATCAAATTTTTAGTAATGCTGAGAGCTTGAAATGTGAGAAAAGTTCGGCCGTTCCCGTGTTTTTATGCTTTAATTCACAAATGTAACTTTCATCCTAAGTATGCCAGAATATTGTTATTTGCATTTCAGGAATGCATGGTTTGGGGGAGGTGAAATGATTTGTCTAAAGCCAGGAACTCTTGGACTCTTCTTTCGCCTTGGTTTTGGAAGGCTATTGAAACACTATCTGGTTTCCTTTAAATCCCCAGTTCTCCCAAAAGCTGGGCAATTCGTTCTTATGCCATGTCTGTAGAAATTAGGTCTCCTGTTTCAGGCTGCCAGATTGCCTATAAGAGAAAGCCCAGCAGGCACTGAACTGGGTGTTAGGAAAGCATGGGAGAATATAAATTCAGTGTCAACTACAGTTGGTTTCATGCTAGTCATGAGATTTCATGTCATACTGGAAACTGCACAGAGCAGCCATGAAGCACAGCAGAAGTGTTAATTGCTTTGTGTTGTCCTGCACACGGTGCAATTAATATGTCATCATCTGTAATGGACTTGGCAAAACAGGGTGAAATTTGTCAGATGGGAAACTGGGGGAAGTGGTTTTCATTATTTTTAGTTTCACCTTGCTTTATCATCTTACTGGAGGAAACTGGTTCGGACTAAACCTCAGCAAGAAGCAGCCTGAGGAGCAATTTACCAGTAAGCAGAAAAGAAGAGTTTGAGCAATTTAGGCTGTTGACAGAGTCATCATTTATAAGTCTATTTGTCACTTTGAGGGCTCTGACTGTCTGCCGTGTCACACAGGTAATTATACAGGTGTTATAGGGCAAAGAATTGGGTATGAACCTTACACAAAAGGTCTTTCCTTTGTGTGTGCTGTGTCCATCCTGCAGTGTGGGAGGCCTGGCTGGCTCTGCAGTGCATGGCCCTGGGCACAGAAATGCCTTTTTCTTTGCAATCCATCTCAAACCTGGTGCTAGGGGGTCCTACCAAATTCAGCTATCTTCAAATCGAGCTCTAAACCTCAAAAAACCTTTATGCAAAAATTTCAGTGGTGAGCTCTGGAATAAGTGCATAAATCAGGTCAGCAGATACAGCAGTGGAGCTTACAGGCTCTGGTTTTGCACGTGAGACAAGGCAACTGCCTGTTTCTGGTTGGGTTTGGATTTCAGGAGTGCTTCTCCCCTGCCCGTTCTGGCTGTGTTGCACTGCAGTGGCATGTAATGAAGCGGATTTGTCAGTGGTCATCTCGGTCAGTGTGTCACACACAGCATTCTCTGCACTAAATATTTATGTAGCTTTTTCATTAGCTATCAGTGGAAAACATGGATTCCTGCTGGGTTGTGGGAAATAGTAGCCCTACTGTTTTTTGTTTCCTATGTAGTCTCAATATTTAAAAAGAACTGGCTCAAAGACCATGGTTATGTGCAGCATTTTTGTGCTCGACAGCAAAGACTGAATGGGCATTTCATCCTTTACAAGTTTGATTTTATTTTGTTAATCTGATGGCAGGTGCTGTTGCATTTTTAGTCTATATTTATCTATGGATCACAGCCCACTGAAACTGGGCTATTTGCCATCACTGCATCTTGTGCAAAGCATGTTCCAATAGCAATCAAGTTATCCCCACCTTGTCTTCCCTCTGCCTGCCCCAAAGTCCTGAAGTCATTGATTTGACATACTATCGGACATATACCTGAACTTTTTTTTAACCTGCCACATCTGTCCTCATGGCAAAAGAACTGGTAGCTTAGCCAGTGAACACTGTTGATATGTTTTGTTGATGTCTCGCATCAGTACTTCAAATGCTCCAGTGCCCATCCATAAATAAAGGCCTTTCCAAGTGAGAAATAATTAGAGGCGGATTTCTCCTCCCTTTATTTGCTGATGCAGCTTGTGGGTACATGTGCTGTATTGCAACAGTGATATTTTCCTACTGCAGTCATTGCTTATCATAAACCTTTGTTTGAAATTAATATTTTGCAATAAACTCAAGATGTCCTTGCCTGTTTTATGTAGAGCTCATTGTCACAACATCTGAGTGTATCCCACAACTGAAGGAATTTATTTGCACAGTGTTCTAAAGGGGATGGAAACATCCTTATTCTGTAGCAGAAACCAAGTTTCGTCCTGAGAGTCAGGAGATTTGGGGGTCTGTTCTGATATTCTCTTTGGCTACAACTTCTTGGTTTTCTCTTTTGGAATAATGGTCTGGAAATTATTTATTCATTAATCCCTTGTTAGGGCCAGGCCTGCCTGCCCTCAATGGCTTTTTCTATTTAATCCTTTCACTAACAATTTGGCCCTTGTAGAAGAGAAGTTCAGTGAGTGACAGTTGTACATTTTGTGCAGCACTGATTGAGAAAGATTATTTCTACTGAGGTAAGAATTATTCTGACAGTCTCATTACTGTCAACTGAAAATTAATTCAGTCCTGAAACTGCGAGTCTTAGTATGGTAATTGTTGCCCAGATGGAAAGGCACTGTCCATGGACTGCAAGGGAAACTTTCATCAGGGGTAAAATGACTTACTCAAAGTAATTACAGGATTCAAAACTTGACGGTGTCCTTTGAGAACAACATGATCTGCTCTACTCAGGCACTTCTTCCTCTTGCAAAGAAACTTAAAAGAGAAAGGCAATATGGGCCAGTTTGGTATTTTTAGGAGAAATATTCCAATTTCATTCTTAATGTACAATGCATATATCTGCAAAATGGTTTATGAATTGCAACATATATATAAGAAATTACTTTTTTAGACAAATAATTGATAGTTAAAAAGTAATTTGGACCACCCTTTATCCTTCAACTTTTCATTTTCTTAGGAAGGACAATTGGGTCTCTTCTGGGTTTAGTAAAATTCTCAGTAACATAAATGGCAATGGCACTTTCCTTAAATATTACTAGTGCTGAGCATGAGACAGACTTCTGAGTAAGTAGTTCTCTGTGAAGGAGTATTCTGCTGTATATAATGAGTATAGACACACACACACACCTAGAATAGATTAACTCCCTTCAGCCTCTGTATGTGTGATAGAAGAGCAAAGAGTTTAGAAAGGTTACAGAGATTATTGACTTTCATGCCTCAGTTGAAACTGAAGCTTATTCTGCCTGGGTTATTCCAGCAGCCCATTTACAGGAAAGTTTCTATGCATTCACTGAAATATTTTATTTCCTCTATTTCCTATATGAAAGCCTTCCCTTTTCCATCCTTCACACTCAGAAACCACAGGAATGCAGATTTATCTGTCTTTCCAGTACCTCTTCTCTATTTCTAGCCGGCTAATTAAATCTGTATAGGGTCTGTCTTTTAAACTCTGCTGTGTATTTAAGAGTTTATCTGTGCTATCTGACTCTGACTGGTTTCAATGACTTCAGGAACTGGTATTTCACCCAGAGGTGTGTATCATCCCAGACAGCCTCTGTGCATGCTATGGGCTCTGGCTACTTGTGCTCCTGATCTTTTAATTTCCTTTTCCTATTCTGAGCATGCTGCTTCCAAAAGTGACAACTATGATAAAATGGTGACACTTTCAATTTGTTGGTACCCATGCCCTCAGGCAGGACATGTTATATCTCTGTGGGGAAATTGGGACTCTAGGAATCCAGAACAAAGAGGATTGAATTATAGATGAGATGCTATTTGACTTCCTCAAAAGTCCTAAATCTAGAGCTGCAGACTACTACCAGCATGTCTCACGAAAGCTGCCCTCACGTCTCCTGGTTCAGACTGGGATCTCATCCTCTGTTCATAGGATTCTGTCAAGGCATCTTTCTCTGGATTGACTCTGCACACCCTTTCAATAATATCTCACTCTATCCAACCTACAGTTTCCAGGTTTCAGCACTGCAATGTATCTTACCAGCCCTCAGCATCCTTCCCAGTCCCCAGGAAGGCAAAGCTCACAGCACGAGAACTGCAGAACAGCTTAACCAGAAGCGCAAAGGCCACAGACCAAAGGGAGCAGCACTAGCTGCATGTTTAAGAGCCAGTTTGGGGGCAGATATGTAATAGGCTGGGGTGAAATGTAGCTCCAAGAACTCTTTGATGTGCTTGCCAAGGCTATCTGCCATCTCTCCTATGTGTTTGTCCCTGAATCTGTCCCCATGAAATTGCAAATGCAAAAACAAACCAGGCTATTCGAACTCGCTGTATGTGCATTACAAACAAATCACCCTGTCCCACTTCGGGAAGGTAATTGGCAAACCCAGAGTGCATGAAATAGCTGCAAAGCTGAGAGCAAAGGAGTGATGAAAATATCAGTCTCCAACCTGTGTGTTAGTGATGCATTCTGAGCCATAAATACCAATTACTGGGCCACCAGCTGCAAGTCAGCCTTATAGTTCAGGGCTGAAACACCCTCTTTTCCCTCCCTTAGTGATAAAAAATGAAGAAATAAAATTAAATAGGTTAAAGAATAAAAGATCTTCTGGACCTCCAAAAACTTGAATTTTTGCTTATTTTTTGCACTGGTGAACCATACAAGTAACCTTGGTAGAAATCACCCTTGACAGAAACTCTTTAATTACATCCGTAAAACAGCCTTGTCCATTTTTTGTCTCTCCTACAGTCTGTTGTGCTGTTGTTCTGCAAGGTCTTTGTTCTACAAGGTTTTCTCTCTGCAAGATCCTGCTCTAGTGTCATGTCTGAGAGGAGGCAGAGGAGTTGTGAAAACTGAGAGTAATGTTGTTCCATATTACAATACAAAAAGAATGTAATGGGTATCTGTTCTTGTGGGCTTTGGCCTCTGCTTCTCCCTGGACCCAGAACAACCGCAGAGTATCTGTTGTCTCTGGAGGAAAAAAATGTCCTTCCCATAATGAGGCAGGCAGCACATACACCTCAAAACCCCTGTAAAAGTAGAAGTTAGAACGAGGTTCCTTCCCAGCCTGTTAGGCAGTGTACCTACAGAGTCTCACCTAACACAGTATTTTCAGCATGAAACGGATGCTCATTAGTCTTGCAGAAAGTTCCTTCGGAGTAAAGATGTTGTGGACATCACTCCAGCATGTAAAATAAAAACATTGGTCTAAAGGAAAAAGGGAAAAATATGTAGCTTCTCCTCATGATCTTGCTATAAATAATTTCTTGGTTGGGCACGTCAGTTTTTGTGCACTCCAAATTTGGGTTCCAATGTTTGATCAAACTTTGTAACTGCTGGTAAAAGATGTTTGGATATACAGCAAGTAAAGATAGGGTTAATTCAACATGCTGCAGTGTTAAGCTAAGTGGCAACAGTATGCAGTGTACACTATTGGCCTGTTTGATTTTAAATCTCAACAACAAATGGTCAACAAATAAGGTTTATTGCCAGGCTAATAAACTGTGTCCCTCACTGATTGAAAAGTCTTCACTGCCTCAGCTCCTTTGCAGTCTTCTGGGTTTTTTTTTACCCTGATACCAAGACAGTGTCTGCATTTTTATGGCAGCTTGTTTAGGTCCTCTTGCCCTCCTCCAAAAGCTGTTACTAACCTGTGAGTTTGCTCACCTTCTCCATTTGTTTTTGCATAATTTGACAGTGATGCAATGCCAAGGTTTGCACTGTTGTGTTTGACTCCTTTAGGAAGGAGAAGGCCTCAGGCCATTGATGACTTTCTATCAGGTCTTGTGTCTTTCATGCCACCTCCAAGGTCAAGAGGGGAACATTAGTGCTGGGTGGGCCTACCCTGGCTTCACGCTTTGTGCAGCTGTGACATCAGATCTCACACTGCTGAACTGAATGGGAACAGGTTTGTGCCGGGGCTCTGCCGTCTGGATCCGAATGCCAAGGAGCAATCACTCTCCAGCCTGTCTCTTTTCAAGAGCACTGAACTGCTCTTTAACCACTTTAATAGTTTGGCTTCGACTTTTTTCTTAGACTCTTCTACCAATGTCAAACTAGGTTTAGAGCATCACAAGTTTTCCAGAACTGTCTGCTGATCTTGTGGCTTCTAGACTAAGCCACAGCACTCTGGGATGTTTCAAGAAGAGGTTTTGTGAGAGGGCCCTGAAGAGGTGCAGGGCACTCCTCTGCCCTCAGACGTGTGTTGAGGTTGATAATACTTGCCAACTTAACAAGCTGAAGTTTTAGTGGATAAGGAGCTCATTGCCCATATTATTCTTTGGTAAAAGGAGGAGGATTTGTTTCCTTGGCAGAAACTGTTGGTGAAAGCCCAGAGGACAGTTTTCTCTCCTGTTCATTTAGTGAACAAATACAGTTCACCTACAGAAGCTTTCTAACAAGAACAGATATGCTTTGGAAGTTAACATTAGCTCCTAAGAATCTCAAACCTTGGTGGTGGAAAAAAATTGAGAGAAATTTTACTGGAAAAGAAAATCTACATCTTGGCAGAGCAGGCATATGTATCATCTGGTTTTTGCTTCAAGTTCAGGTATCCTGTTGGCTTTCCCGCTGGGAAAATCCCATCCCAGTGGAAAATTATGTACAGGTAACTTTGTAGTGACAATGCAGAGATTATTTATTGCTGAAAGTGAGTGACCCTCCCTTAGAGGTGGGTGGGATAACAAATTGCTACTTCTAAGAGGACTCTTGTGTCTTTCCCAAACTGAAGGTAAAATCAAGCATTAATGCAAAATGTTACTGCAATCCTGGTTGTACCAATAGGACCTTTAATGTGGATGATTAGGTAAAACATCTTTTAGGGTGCAGTGTACTTAAACCGTTCTCAGAACCAGACATGGTCCATTGTGTTTTATAAAACCAGGAAAATTAAAATATTTTTTTATTGTTCTCCATAATACAGAGCATTTAAACTGTCTCATTTTTCCCCATAATCTTTGCTCTGCTGACTTAAAAATATTTTTAGCAAGCAGAAGTACGGATGAATGAAATAGTCAGGAATTATCTTCCCAGTGTTCATAAAAATGCAAATGCAAAATAGAAACCTATAATGCAGAAGTGTAAGGTTTTCTTGCCAGCCTTCACCTCTGACTTCTGCCTGTATGTCTGTGGGCTTGGAGGATGCAGATTTTGTTTCCTGATCAAAGCTGTAATGGATGGGGATGACAAGGCTCATGAATCCCGTGCTGCTGGTAGCCCCACTGTCAGCAGCAGTCCTTCTTCAGAGTGAGCTTCTGAGTTGCTGGCAGGGGAGAGGACAGTGATGGGCTCTGCTGGCCTTGGCGTGGGTGGCTGTTGCTCTTCCCTGTTGAAATGCCTTGCTGGCTGGTGCCTACATGAAGCTTAAAACCTTGCAGCTGAGAGAATCCTAAGATGTTTGTTCCCTCCACGTCAGTTCAGGCACTTCTGTTATCAGATGGATGGGATGAGTAGGATGGGTTTGTCTTTCCAGCAGGGGATGAGAAACAAAGAATGGAGTTAATTTCCTTTTTTGTTTGTGTTTAGATGTGCTATTTATTTGTAATCCCATTTCTTCTCTACACTATCTATGCCTCATTTCCCTATCTCAGCAGCCTCAGTAATTCCTCCTACCTACTCCATGGGGGTCTTACAAGTGCTAACATTGATAATGCACTGCGTGATTCTTTGATAAACATGGATGTGTATTTGTGTCAGATACCATTAGTTCAATCCTTCTTTTAAATAATGTTTCTCAGTCTATGAGCACTAATGAACACAACTTTCCTCTACAGATCATCTGCCAGGTGCCACAGCAATCCTTAATGTAATGATAATGACTTTTTCAAATGAATTTAAACCGGCTAACAATGAGATGTAACAGAAAAAATTAAGGATGCCATCACATTCAGAGGCGAAATATATATAGAATATGTAATAGGAAGTATAAATGCATTTTTAAATCTCAAATTGCATGTTCAAAACCAAACTGCAGCCTCAAATGTTATTCAAATCACTAGCAGCAAAGGCACAGAGATGTACTTTCATCCTTAACAAAAATGGAGGGAGTATTTGCCTAGATCAGCGGAGTGTTTCGTGTTCAGACAGTGCTGGGTCATAGTTACTGTTTGATTATTGACAAGAATTGAAAATAAAGTGGTGTTTTCCAATTCCGGGTGTGAAAAGAGTTATTACCTAAAGCTGCCCAGTAGTTATTCAAACTCCTTTGAGCATGTTTAGTTAACTAAAACAATCCAGCATATGTGGACTCATGGTCATGGCAGCAGTGTAATCACTCTCTGGGACATCTTTCTGGGGGAGGAGAAAAGGGAGAATTTTACAGCATGCTCCCATGAAAAGTGACATTTTACTTTGTCTACTCAACCTCCTTTGCTGAAAGTAGTCAAGTGTTTCTGACGGATGAAAGGTACCACTGTGTGAATGTTGGGGGCAGGAATTTAGATCCAGTAACTTCTTCAGGTAAGTGAGTGTCATCTCTCCCTCCAGAAGTGGTTTCTTCTGTTCAGTAACCTAAACTTCAAAATGCATGTGGAGATTGGACTCCACCTTGTGATTTAGGGTAGAGAAAAGCACAGATTAACAAAGAAATAGCCTCTTCCAGAAACAATTTAGTGTGTTTTAAAATTTATTTTTTATGGTTCATTAGAAGATAAATGCTTGTTTGAAAAAAAAATCAGTCTAAAGAAATAAACCTAAAATATATAGAAAATATGTAACTAGGAGGAATTGAAAACAAATATATTCTTTATCGCTCTGGCCCACTGTTAAGAACAGGGTAGTCTACTCAGTCTACTGCAGAGTGCCAGGCAGACAGCCTTGTTTGGGGCTTTTGAAGGACTAAAGTATCATCTTCACTTAATGCTTTTTCCATTACCTACAATAGATTAGGATCTCTATTTCTGTCTTACATTTCTTAGGTTGGCTGTGGAACTCTGGGACTTCAGTAGGAGATATCAGATAAAGCCAGATATGCATGATGTAAATCAGCACATAGAGCAGTATTTCCATTTATCGATTCCAAATATTTTCATTAGAAAATGTGTTGGAGTCGTTTTCTTATTAAGATCCTGTTCTTCTGGTTGTATTTTACCTTATTTTTTTTATTTTAGTGCATTTTATTTTACTGGGTTATAAGTGAGAATAACTTCTATTGATTGTCTTTATTTATTTGCATTTTTCGTCTGCTTCAGGCTGGCTGACTTTATTCTTCTCTGGTTTTCCTTTTAATTGTTTGAAATAATTTAAATTCAGGTTCAATGCTGTTATTCAGCTTCTGTTCACTGCATTATGAGCTTTTATGTGTGCAACCTATACTGATCTTATTTAGATGGTGGTGTGAATAAAGGAGACTTTAAAGGCACTCAGCAATTCCTTAGCAGCTGCTAAAACTGAACATTGCTTCTGCTCTGAAGTCCTTCTGTTTCAAAGTAATCCTGGCTCTGCAGATGTATTCACAGATAAAAGTTCCAGTCAGATTGAACATTTTATCTCTCTAAAGTAATGTACCAGTTATCACTTTTCATGTAGCTTTTTTTTTTTTAATCTGACTTAGCTTTTCCTACCTTTTTTTTTTTTTTTTTTTTTTTTTTTTTTTTTTTTTTTTTTTTTGCTATAGAANTTTTTTTTTTTTTTTTTTCCCTGATGGAAACAAATATAGTTAAAGCAGCTTGGAATAATTTGATCATGGAGGAATTCTGGCATGTTGCTAAATCCAAATCTGGACAGGGGGTGTTCCTTTGCTGCCAGTGATGAGGTGTTTGTGTTGGCAGAGCTGAATTACTTACCAGCAATGGCTTGTTTGGCTGCTGACGTGCAGTGTGACACGTTGATGTACATTCTTGTTATGGTGTAAAGCACTCTGGTGCTCCAGGGGCTGAGCAACAAAAAATTGTATCCATGAACAAAAAAATAGTAGAGCTTTTGTTTACTCACATAGCCAGTTGTTCTTGGCTGAGACAGCCCTGGTGACAAAAGCAGGTGCTTTTTCCACAAAAGCACACTGACCAAGCCACAGGGACGTGCTGGCTACACGTTCTTTGTCCACAGCAAATGCAGGATAACATGATGCATTTGAATTACAATCAGGCACACTGATATCACTGACAATCAGTTGGGATTCAGAGTGTTTTGCCAACCTGACACATCCTGTTTGTGTGCCTTAATCCACATTAAAAACATTTACACTTGGCCAACTTCTAGAGCGACACACAGCTGATGATGTTATAGAGCTGCTGTCTCTAAGGGCAAATGGGGTCATCTCTTACAGTCCCTGGAGGTTTTCACTAAGGCACCAGTGAAATGGAGCAGCCCAAGGTGCACATGTACGAGTTGGCCTCTGAGCCACATACAAAAGTTATCAGCATAGCCATGGTGCCAGGAGCAGGAGGCATCACATCTCTCTACCTGATAGATATCTGTTATCTGAGCTCTGCTAGTTAATGACTGGAGAAGTGTAAGAACATGGAAGAAGCATAACAATTATGCCTGTGGCTTTCTCTCTGGGAAATAAATATAATAATAAATTTTCTCTAAAGGCATAGAGACACATAAAAGTGGAGTAACACCTTGGGAAGGATGTACCCTCTCATTCACTCATCCCCTAGGAAGGTGCAGCTCAAGCCACAAGCTCTTAATCCTTCCCACTGGATTAATTTATGGTGCAATCACTAAGATATGAGGGATTTAGAAGGGCTGGGCCCTAATGCGGATTTCTGTTCCTAGGTTACATGAGTCTAGTGTATTAACAGCCCCAAGTCTGCAACTCTTGTGCAACTATAAATCTGTGTATGAATTCACTCAGGGGACAGAAGGCGAGCTACTTCCACACACAGTCTTGTCCTGAAGCTCCTGTGCTGAGAACAATAAACCCCGAGATATTTCAGAAGTACCAGGGGCTGTGCTCTTTGTTGCAGTACTTGAGAAATTGCTGAACACTGGGAGTTGAGCTCTCAGGATCTTCAGCTATGAGAAACCAAAGCAAAGGCTGATCCCTTCCCTTCCTAATGCGGCCATTTCTGTACCTCAAGGCCCTCTGAGCTCCCTGACACACTGAAGCATCCTTTCTGCGCTGTCAAGGTGACAGCATCATTACTCCTAACAAATCCGCTTCCTATAAGATATTCAAAGGATATCCAGTTCATTCAAATGTACCAAATTTAAATGTATCTTAATTTATGACTGTGTTCTAATCACCAGAAGATGATGAATGTAATTAAAGATAATGAATGGTCCCATTAGTCTTTTGCTTGCTGTGATAATTCCTTCAGACAGACATTTCCTTTGTCTGTGTGGTGTGGAAAGATGCCTTAGCAAGAGAAACTTCTGTTGCAGCAGATTCTCGCCCTGGAGCTTAGGAGTATTATTTAATAGCTAGTTTGGGAGCAAGGAAGAGAGAAGGAGCAGACCTCTATGCTGAATTATATGCAAGTAATTGCTGAAGGTGGAGGTAGAAAGAGCTGATCATACCTATCAAATTTTGTGTCCCCCTTATGGAAATCTTGGATTTCCCCCACCATATGCTGCTATTGGCACCTCATGATTTCTCAGCTTTATATATCTTACATAAAAGATTGCTGGCAGCTTTATAATATCCACTATCCTCCCTTTACCTTCCAGGCATTCCAGACTGGCTCAAGATTATGCAATCAATTTATTTGGCACAGGGGTTTTCCTTCTCTCATCTAGTTAATGAATAAGCCTGACACTGTGAAGCCTTTATGCTGCAGCAGTATTGCAGGCTCCCCTTGACAGGGCTGCAGAGCTGAACCAGGACTGCTGAGGCTCTTCCTCCTCAGTGATTGCATTATACATGCTAAATGTGTGCCCTGATCTGCCTCCCTCATTGCCACGTGATGAAGGCAAAATGCAAACCATGGTGTTTTGCTTGGTGGGGAATGGTGAGGTGGTAAAAGCAGGCATAAAGCTGAAGTTTAATTTGGGGGGAATTTGTCCAGTGCTGAACTGAAAGTTGTTTCCCAGTGTGATCTGCACGTTTCATGATTCTGCTCTGTTCGTCATGACCCACATAATTAATGGAAACCTGGAATGCTCTGGAAGGACTTAGGAGGAGGAAGAGGATGGCAGCAGAGCCTCAGGAGTCCCCAGAGGCTTTGCATGCCTCTGGCAGCAGTTTTCCTAGTTCACCAGGACTCCAATGAGGATCTGTCACTTTTGCCTTGGAATACTTTTATGTGGCTGTGTCGACCCTTTGGAGAGGTTTTCCACCCTCTGTGCCTTCCTCATAAGATTTTCACTCAGGCTGGGCTTTAAGTCTGTGTGGGCACTAACACTGTAAGGGCTGCCACTAGAGGCCTTTCAAACTATGCCAGGTTGCTCAGGAATTTAGGCTTGCCTTGCCTGAGCAGCATGGCACAGACATGGGGAAGGCTGTGCACTGTGTTTGCCCTTCCTGGCTCCTGTTAGGCTTTTGAAACTCATTTACTGGGCTGCACACTTCTTCCAAAGCAGTCATGAGAGAGACACACTCTGAGGGCTACATTTGCTCTGAGACCAGAGAATTTCTGCACCAGATAAGAACCACTCTTGGCCAGAGAGCAGGAGATGCTCCTAATCTCTCTCTTCTGACACGATTCCTCCAGGCTGTGCTCAGCAGATGTTTGAGTTAAGCCTGTCAGCTGTGGCAATCTGATGCTTCAAATCTGTTTTGAGACCCAGCAGCAAAACCTAATATCTCTGGATGAGGGGATATCAAGCTTGTTCTCCTTGCTCAGAGATTATCAGATGTGCCATGAAACCCAGAACTTCAGTAACATGACTCACAGCTTTTGATCTGGCAATTTCTTGTTACCAATGTACGTGCAAAGATGTCTGCTTAATATTACAAAAATATGCAGGAGATCTTTGTTCCTAAGGTCCCATAAAATTCCACACTTAAGTCCTGTTCACATCAAGAAAACAGAGTTGAGCCTGCAGCAGTGGACATTAACTGACTTAATAACCCGGGTCAGATTCTCCAGAAAAAAGCTGGAGTTACATATACTGAGCTTATGTCCCTCCTGTTCTTTAAAGGGGAGTTTTGAATGTGAATGTCTTAAAAAAAAATTTCAAATACTATACCTATCACAGACTGTTATTTTAGTGCACCAGAGATTCAAGTCTGGAGGCTGGAGGGAACATTTCATCCACTGCTGAGGGAAGCTACAGGTGTGTGAGCTTGGGGGAAAGATGGAAATGAGTGGTAGGGAGACATGAAGGGGGTAGAAAAGAAAGAGCAACTTAATAGTGATCAGGGTAACACCTGTCTAGAGCCACAAGTTGCCTTCAGCTTGCCTTCTACAGATCTTGTTCAATATGTTCTTATATTTTTGACATGTAAGGATCAGTTGAGTTTTCAAAGGAACTAAAGTCTTTGTGAAATTATCTCTTGCTGAATAACTTCACTACAAAATAAAGGGAAGGGGTTTTTTTCCAAGTGATGAAACATTTGATTTTCATTTTTAAAGAGGAAAAAGGCATTTTATAGCAACATGTTTTTTAATTGTATTTTTAAAATTGCCTAGATTAAGAACAAAAAAGAGAAATTTTCTTTAAATTTTAAAAACTTACTATCAAAATGCAAGTTACAACAGTCTGGAAATAAAAACATTTAATAGCTAGAAGGGGGATGGGGTGGGTGCTGGGTTTGCTTGTGAGCATTCCTGCCAGCAGAGCTGGAGTCACAGCTGCTGATGGCTCTGGGGAGCAGAGCAGGGCTTGCGAGCAAATTTCTCTGAAACACAAGAACGAGTGCTTTCTCAAGGAATAACTACCCAGGGAATTGTCAGGACCATTTGCTTCTTGTGCAGAGCTGTAGTCCCTCCTGGAGTATTTTCCTTCTGCAGGAGGTGCCAGAAGCAGGGGCCCTGCTGGCAGTGTGGTGCCCCCTTTTCCAGGCTCGCCTGCCACACTCTTCAGCCACCCTGACAGTTGATTAATGCCTCGGCTGTGGAGTGACAATTCTGTTTCACACCTTCATCCATCATCCCTGCACCATTTCCTGGGGGCCTCGGGACCCTGACAAATTGTCATATAACCTAGCAGGGACTTGCTGTTCCTCCAATTGTCTGTCTGAATAAGTGTCCTGGTTTTTTAGGTTTTTTTTTTTTCACTTTTTCAGAAGTTGCAAGAGGGAGGAAAAGAAAGCACTGGAAAATGGTTCAGATGCCCACCACAGGACAAGGAGATTGGTATGGTTCAGGAAAGTGGTTAACTCACCTTTTAAAACTTTTATCCCAGCCATGTCCCCAGGAAAATTGCAAAGTCCAATCCCTGGCTCCCCGTGGATGGGGATGGTTTGAGGTGACGTTTTGCAGGAGAACTGAGGCAGGGCTAGGAGACAGGTGAGAAATTAATCCTGGTGTAGGATCCAGTCCTTCATTCAGACCTGTAGAGGTGCCAAAAAAGTTTGTGTTGCCATGCCTTGGTTTCCCGTTGTGGGATGGAGGGCAGTGATGGAGAGCAGTGAATCTCCACTGCAGGGAATCCCAGGGAGGTGGGGGTGCCTGATCTGCTCGTGGTGTGGCACTGGCTGTGAGTCCCTCTGAGCCCCTCGGGCTCTGCCTTGTTTGCCTGTCTCTGCACAAGACAAGCTGCTGTTAAGGTCTGGCGCTTGTTTTTTCACTTTAAAAACTAAAGGAGCTGCCCCGCTACCCTTCACAATGTCACATTGCACATGGAGTGGCTGCTCCTGCCTACAGAGAAAGCGAGATGATATTGAGTTGAGAGGCATTTATCCTTTTGCCTTTTGGGCAGGGATGTGTGGCTGCTTGTTCTGCAGCTGGGAGGAGCAGGAGGAGGGAACAGGATGGCATTAGCGAGAGGTCCCTGTCTGCTGCCCGCGGGGGACAATTTCCCTGGGGACAGAGGTGACTTCTTGTTCTCCATGTCTTGCACAGCCCTGTTTCCCTCTGTCACAGGACCAGCCCGGGCACAGCACAGGTTTGTGCTGCTGAGTAGCACCGAGCCCAGGGACCCGTCAGGCTCTGATGGCCCAGCACGGGTGAGGAGCTGCTCCCAGAGCTCAGCTCGCTCCTGAATGCAGCAGCACATCGGTTTTACCCACTGGGAATCCTGCTCACAGCTCCAGCCTGTGGAGAAGACACCCAAGAGACACAGCCCCAGAGCTGCAGATCCCTGTGTGAGGAGAACAGAGATTGCTTTTCAATACATGAAAAAGAAACATTACATTTTCTCTGATTTACAGCTGCAACCACAAAAGTATCTCCCATACAAACAGTTTAGCTGGTGTTGAAGAAGGAATCAGTGTATGTGCACAGATGTGTGAAAATAAAATCCTTTTGGGAGGTCCAGCTTCAAATAGATGTGGGAACAACTGCTCAGAGCCATGGAGAGACCTTGGGCAGCAGGCAAAGGAATGCCTGCAATCTGGGCAATCCAAAGTTGAAACTGCTACCTCTGTGATGTCAAATGAAGTTAAAAAGTCAGATAAAAAAGTTCACAGCAGCTATGGGTTGGTCTTGAAACCATGACAACAACATGCCAGAGCAACAGAGAACTGAGGAGTTCCCAGGAACAGAATCTTTTAAAAATTGTTGTGTAGTTGACAACTTATTGTCCAAATAGAATCGAGCAGAAGCTGCAACAAAGTGTAAGGTTAAATAATAGCTTGGTGGTAGCTGATAGCGTGAAAATATAACCTAGAGTTACCTTAGGTGGTTATAATACTGAAACCCATACCCCCAGGAGAATTTGTATGTGCAAATGGTAGTATAGTGAACTGGACCAAGGCTACCACAGGAGCATTTAGAATTTTGTTAAAGAAGTGCAAATGACCCATCATCTGCTCTTGCATCATTCTTTCTCTGTTACCTTTTGGTATAACACACTGTGCATGTCTCCTAGGAGGTCTACCAGTGGTATTAGGTGCCCGAGATCCTGTTCTGCACAATGGTATTAAATAAAATCAAACAGCTCCAGTCTGTGTTGACTGGCTCTTGCAGACCAGGAAAAAGACCTCTGCTTTAGGGACAGCGCTGGGGATGTTTACAGTCACATGTAAGGGTTTGCATAGCATATCCATGACTTAATCACTGAGTCTATTTTGGGACAGATTCAGTGGAACAAGAGTATTTTATATAAGGCAGTCCTGTTGTAGATGTGTTTTAAACTTCTATACAGGATTTTAAAATTGATTTTAGAAAATGGCAGGTGTTCTGGTACCCTTCTCCTTCTGCTTGGAGATGGCGTGTGATCGTAGACCTGGATTAGGTCTGCAGAGAGACAGGAATTTAGTAGGTCAAGCATTTATAATCTTTCTCAGGGTGTTGTGTGACGCCCTGGACTGAGGATATACACAAGAGCCAGCCTTATGTGAGGGAGAAACCACTTAGGCAGGTTTCCCTTGGGAATGTCTGACTGTCTAGGAGGGTTTTCTCATCTGGATCTTGCTCAGGAGTATTACTGGAACAATGGGAGAAATAGTCTCTTTTATGTTTAGATTGCTCAGGGT
The DNA here is from genome assembly GCA_013390045.1 of Picathartes gymnocephalus. Taxonomy (NCBI): domain Eukaryota; kingdom Metazoa; phylum Chordata; class Aves; order Passeriformes; family Picathartidae; genus Picathartes; species Picathartes gymnocephalus. Next base: position 93,208 of record WEKY01007744.1, read on the forward strand.
TGTTCAAGAATTCAGCTGCAGGTGCAGGAAGCTCTCTCCTGGCAGGGCTGGATGGAAAGGGACAATTCAGCCTGGATTTGGTGGGATGTGCCTGCAGGCATTACCACCTAGGCAAAGCCAAAATCCAGCTGCCTTTAGGAAGCCTTAGCTTCCATCGCATTATAGTTTACTTATTTTGTTTAATTCTGGGCTGTAAAACCCTGAAGTGATCCAGTGCAGACTTGTGACCTCTCCAAGACTGCTGGTGCTTGTGCCTCCCATGCAAGGTGTATCACGAATAAAGAAGAAGAAACCAATTTTTTTTTTTTTTTTTTGAACAGGCTGGACAACAGGTCAGATTGCTTTGCAAAGCTTACACCATCCTCTGACATCCTCTGGGAACTCTTCAAGGCAGAGAAATCCTGGAAGGGGATGGAAAGAGCAAATAGAAAAAATAAACTCTGAGTGACTCCATTTGAGCACTTATTTGGAATAGTTTCCCCTGCCTTTAGCCAGCTCCTCTGCGCTGCCTGACTGCTGCATCTCTGGGTTGTGCAGCTCTGCCAGGACCAGTCTGAGCCAAATCCTGGCCAGAGCATGGATTTTTTTTTTTCTAATGTCACAGACTGCTACTTCTGTCAGTCAAATCCAAGCTGGGTATTTTCTCTAAGCTGAAGAGCTGTATCTCCAATCACTCTGATGGCGATGGATGTGGTTGTTTCTTCCTCATCAGTCTACAGTTGCCTGCAAAGGAGAGCCTTGGGGGTGGCAATGCTAGCACCACCTCCAGTCACTCCACACCTTCCTCTACTCACTCCTGAGTCATCTTTTTTAATGTGGGCAGCACATCCAAAAGTGACTGTGGGGTGGGAAAGTTTCCTTGCTGGGACATCAGATGGAGCAAATCCCATCTTCCTAATATATGGGTTTTCTTTGGGATACATCCAGCACGTTCCTCACATTTTATTAGTGAAAGTGTCAACAGCACTGCAGGTAACAGCTGGAGAAGGAAAGAGCAATTTGATTCTTTCACAAAAAATCTTGTGACCTTTTCTCAGCTGGTTTCCTATGTTCTCTTTTTGCTTTAATAACAAGGGTGACATTTTGAGGCCTTTGGAACTTCTCCAGTCTCTGTCTACACTTTAATACTTCAACTGTTTTCTGAAATAAAAGAAAGCTCCAGAGCCAGCTGCATGTCTGACAGGGGGTGTCAGCTGCACATCAGAGCAGAGTTGGGAGATTTGCAGCCTCTTGGAACTGGTACCAACCACCTTCATTTAAAAAAATATCTGGGAATATAAGTGTGCTTGTTGGGTTATGGAGATTTCTTGTCTTTATTTTAAGAAAACGCAGGAATATCCATCTCTCTGACACTTGTGCGTATTATAATGAGATTCTCTAGCTGTTCACTCCTGGAATCATTGGGGAAATAAGCAAACATCTGTTGACATGGGAAGAGAAAGCTCCAAGAAAGCCCTCTCCCTCTGCAGAAAAGGTCACTCATGCTCTGTGCTCCTTTGGCCAGGCCTAGGACTGACAAACATTGTTGCTGGGTTTGTTGTTGCTGTTGTTTCTGTTTGTGTTTTGAATTCAGAGTTCATATTTGATTTACATAACTCATGGTCACTTGTAATCAAAACTAATGAGCAAGTAAATAATTCAGTAATTCAAAAAAAAACTCTTTGCCAATAAGTCACTTTGCATTTGTCCAAGCAGGGATGATATTGCAAATCTAAACAAAGCAAGTCAAAACACGTGTGCAAGCACACTGAGTGGGACTCACATGGGAGCAGATGCCATCTGGAATCACAGTTGTTCTCACAGCCAGAAGAGGCAGAAAGATGCTGTCAAACAGGAGAGGTGCACAAGTGAGCCAGGGCAAGTTCCTTGGGTAATGTGGAGGTGGCTTCTAAGCTTTTCCACCTTGTGACCAACCCCCTGCCCTTCGCCCTCTGTGCTGCATGAGTTTTGTTCCAGGTCCAGGCCCTGCCTGTGTGCTGGCCGGGGGACAGTGCTCCTTGTGCCAGAGGTACAAACCCAAGCACAGCTCTTTCCTGTGTGGGTTACCAGCATGGTGGATGCTTCAGCCTTTAACTCACCCAGGGACACTTCTAGTGCTTGCCTTCTGGAAGTGACTCCACATGCTGGCAGCAAAGGTAGGCAGCTGCAGGGCAGAGTGCCATGGGTGGGTCTGTGGCTGGACTCTGGGCTGGCAGGAACCATATGGTAAGCTGGCAATGGGGACCTGCCCTGAGTGTGAAGGCACTTTCATATTCAGCCACCACACGGCGCAAAAGGCAGTCATGCAGCTTCAGTGAATGTTGCACACAGCATCCATTAACAAAAGCATTTCATGTGCACAAAATGCAAAAGGACAGCGAGTCCAGGCTGTGTTTGTTGTCTTTGTAGCTGTTCCAAAGATTCCTAATCTCAGAGCCTTCTGGTTTATTTTTGGGTCTAGATTCTGGGTCTGTTACCATCCCTGACTAGCTCTTGTCTGACTTGCAGCCTGTATCGTTTTGGCTTCCATAAGCCCTGTTTGCAACCACCACCACCAAAAAAAAATGAGGTGGGAGCACCGTTACACGAAGAGCCTTGGTGGAAAAATACTGTACTTAAATAAGTTGAGAGCATTATCATCACTTAGAAAATGCTTGGAGGAGTGACAGCATATGCTGTTCTGTCATTAAAACAAAAGCTGTATTTCTAAAGCTCTTTTCCCCCAAAGATATTATGCAGATATTGCTAGTCTAACGGGAATGCAGAGTGGAAGAAGAGCTGAGCAGAGTAGCTGCCACCAAGACAGGTGGGGACAGGTGACAGGAATACAGATTTCAGTGGAATGCATTCAGGGAGGAAGATGGCAATGTAATTTGCCAAAAGCCTCCTGGCGACAGTTAATAAGTACATGGAAAACTCCCCTTGCTGCAGAAGTAAATCATCACAGAGCAAGAGGAGAGGGGTATCAAAATTCTTTTTGGCAGGGGTATACTGGAGAGTGCTTTGATGTGGTTCTTTGCCAGAAACCTCCCACCTTCTTGCTGGATTTGGATTTTGCTGGCTCACTGGAGCAGGTTGCTGCCTCTTGTGTAACTCCTGCTCTCAAGGGAAAAGACGAAGGGAGCATATGGGCAGAGCAGTCCCAAAAGCAGATCCTGAGGCAGAGCCAAGCATAAGCTCTGAGCTGATCCTTGTACAGAAATTCAGTCTGGAGGACAGAGTAGAGTTTGAAAATTGCGAGTGCACTGACACAACTCATGCAGTGTGGAAAACACTTTTCCTCAGGAAGCTTTATGACATTAAATATTTCTTAGAACTTTGAAAACCCAGTGCAGCTTAGTCCACTACAGTCCTGTGAGCTGGACAGTTCCAGTTCAGACTACACACCTACCAAGAGGAAACTTCTTCATCTTTATCTGGATTTGGATGGAGCAGATTATTAACTTCATAATCCCCACCAACCAGACTCAGTGGAATACATCGTATGAGTTATATCTCACCATATTCAGGTTTTCACTGGCATAATTCTATTTTAGGTCCAACAAGGTAAGAAAGGTTTTGAAGCTGACCTTATCTTGGTTCTCACAAAAGACATTGTGAGTAGGATGTAGAATCTTTCCATTTTTAACAAGTAGCTGATGGCATCATTTTCCAATTTTCAGGTTGCAGATGATTTCAGATTCTTGTGGCATGGGAAAGGACTGAGCCATCAGGGCTGCCATGGTGCAGAGTCCTGGGGGTCCTCAGGGAACGTCCATGTCCAGTCACTCTCTGCTTTCTGTAATATTTCATGCATGATTTATATGCTGTAGGGGCCTTCGGAAACAGTGTTTCTGAACTGCAGCTGGAAAAAAAAAAGAAATGAGAGTTTTGACAGTTCACGTTTTATATGGGTGTTAAAAACCAGGCAGTGCTGTGCTAAATTTCTGGGAACTGGGGCTTTTATAATAATCACCTCTTCTTTGCTATTCCCATGAAAAGCCTTGTTGAGATGTTCATTTCTTAGATTTGCAGAGCCAAACCTAGCTGAGGATTCTAGCCTGGCTTGCAAAATTCAAAATAAGTAATCATTTTCTGAGAACACAGTGGTGGTAGACCTGTGTTAATTCAGGTCTAAGGGACCACTGCACCCCTGGGCAGCCAGAACTGACCTGCAACGAGTTGTTCCCTAAGGACAACAGTGTAGGTCACCTCCCTTTGCCTCTACATTGTTTCTTGCCTTCCTTATTGGTGAGATTTTCAGCTTAGCACTGACAGTGTGCATGTGCATTAGGATGATTAATAAGCACCACAAAGCTTGTCTGTTCTGGACTAATTTGGATGGCTGGGAGAAACGTGCACTGGATTAAACCGAGCATCTCTAGGGATGCCACGTGTGGAAAGAAGCCCCGAGGGCACAGGCTAAGGGGCTCATATGCCACGAGAGTGAGGATGTCCCCAGCTACTCCAAACAAAAGCTTTGGCAGAGATGAGATTGCAAAAACTGCTGTAAAGGAGGCAAGCAATGGGAAACATGAGTTTAAGGAAAGCTTAAAAAAATATTGTTCCCAGTAGTACAGTAGTTGAATACAAAGGAAAAAGGTGTTTTTGTTTTGCAGGCTTGTTGCTGAATGTGGCTTTCCAACTTCTTCTGTTTTCCAGATGTTTTGATCAGTAATGATGTGTGTAAATAATTAAAAAAAAAAAAAGCTAAAATTTTAGGTCCACCCTATTTGTTCTCATTTTGATTTGCACATCCAAACAGATCTGAATGTTACCTTAGAGAGGAAAGTTGGAAAGTGCTCTGTGATATTTGAGGAAACTCTTTCATAGCTGCAATTTAGGATATTCCCAACCTATTTCCCACATATACACTCCCCCCTGACATTCCTGCTGCGCATTAAATGAGGGTAACTTTACAGACCTACTGAACAATCCCAGATTTTTGCCAGGTGAAAAGACAGTTGAAAAGTCTGTTAAATTTAAAATCTATGGTGTATTTTTCCTCTTCTAGAAGATGTCTAATTAATTCTTTTTTGCTGTATCTGGAGTAAAATGAACATGAGAAAGACCTGTGCAAGTTAAACTAAACCAAGTGTGGTCCCCACTGACTTGTCAGTTGTGTTTGTCATCCTTCTCTCAGGGGAATCAGGAGCTCAGATCTTTTAGAGTGTGCTGAAACCAAGACTATTTCCTTCCTCTTTCCTCATGGGAATTCCTTTTCATACCATTTCTGCATCCCTGCAGCTTTTCCTAATTCAGAAGTTTCTCTCTTTGCTGCTTATTCCTCTCTCAAACCCCTCTCCTCATGCCTCCCTTCTAAACTTTTAAGTGTGTTTGCATCTTGAAGTCACTGCTGTTTTTAAATTTAATCATAAAGGGGTGGAGAAGGGGGGAAGAGAGTGAAAAACGTGTTAAATGAAGAAGAAAATCAATTTTGCATTTGCCACATCTCAGCAAACACCTACCCAACCCTGCCCCTCCTCTGCCTGTCAGTGCCAGGCACTGTGGCTTAATCCCTTCTGCATCTTTTTCAAGCTGGTTGCATCAGGAACGGGTTGCTTTTCAATGCTCTTGACCTTTGCGTGAGGACTGGTGCCCTGGAGGCTGAAGGCAATTTAAAAACTCTCCTCTCTGCACTTCACAGGAACTCAGCGAGGTTTGCGAGCAACATCCATTCTCATCACGGTGACACTGCCACTGCCACCTGCTGCTGAGCAAGCCACGGGGATGCTGCTGGAGTGAGGGGATGGGCAGCAGCACACACCTTCCTCCCCACCCTGCAGTGGCCAGGCAGGGCTGCTCCAGCGCAGGGCAGGGGAAAAGGGCACCAGCTGATACTGCTCTGGTTGTGTTTCCAGACGCCAAGAAAGAGGGGCTGTGTTTTGTATCCCAGCACCCACACGAGGTTTCTTCTCCGTGTTCTTGCTCTTAGCCTTTCATCTTTATTCTCACTAAAATGGCTCCTTCTCCCTGCTCTCCAGGCTCCTCTCAGGAAGTGCTTAGTGCTGGAGGAGGCATGTGATGTTGGGAGCTGCAAATGCTTCCAGGTTAGATCAGAGCTGTCAAAGAGATTTTATTCTGCAGGGATAAGGCACTGGCTTTCTGTCAAATCCAAATCAGGTACCTGGCCAGGCCTGTGTAGTTCTGCCTGTGGGTTCTGGTTTCCTTCCATGGACTCCCACATGTGACACAGGGAATGTTTGCCAGACAGGAGGATATAGCAAGGTGGAAAGTAGTCTGGGTTCCACATTTCAGGTGTGCTTTTTGGGTCTCAGCAGGCTGTGCAGTAGGAAGCCCCCAAGGAATATGCCAAGCAGTGCAGCCAAGGTCATAACCACCTAAACACACATCCAAACTTTTGTCAGTGTCTGCCCACTAGAACAGAAATATGAAAAAACCTCCATTCTGGAAGAAAAAAAAAATTTAAATATGTAGCTTTTAAAAATATTTTTGCTTCACTTAAAAGTCTAAAATGTTCTTCAAAAAATGGGAGACTTCTTCTTAATAAATTCTATTACTAATGTTGTCAAAATCCCCTAGAAGACATCCCTATCTAATACTAAGAACTTTGCTCTACTGTGAGAGTTAAAGTTACATAAATAACAATAATATTGATTCCTCCTCCAGCTCTGGCAAGAATTAGATATTCAGCATAGATGGCTGGAGCAGACATACGGCCATGGATGTCTTTGTTTCTAATATTAGTTAGCTTGTTTAATTTGACTTGTCCACATTATCAACAGCTATTCATGTGTGTTACATGGCTTGAAATTACCCTGGAAGTCTCCGTTTTCATCAAAGAGCTCAAAAGACAGCAGCACAAAGGATCTCTCTCTGGTTTTTATTCTTCTGCCAAACCTCAATTCCAAAGTACCAGGGAACTTAAGCAATTCCTGCTGGAGTTTCTGTTTGTAGCTGGGTTGTTTGGCTGAGGCACAGCTGTAAATGAGGCTATGAGAAATACTTCATCAACATGGCTTGGGTCAAAGCCATCTTCTCAATAGAAGATGATTGTTATACTTGGACCCAGTGCCTAGAGGAGACAATCTTACATAAGCAAATAAATATTGTATCTGCTTTTTCACCAGGGCAGAATGGACATTGGATGCAAAACTTCGTAGAGCATGAGTAAAACTTTGTGTTAGGGATGTCCTGGGACATTTGAAAGCTTTGTCTTAATGTCCTGCAAAACTGTAAGAAATGGGCTCTATTTAAACATTTGAAATCCAGAGATATCTGTAAAGGTACCCACCAAGATGAAACTCTATGATTTCTCCTTCTCCCAAGAGAAAGGGCAGAAAGATTTGAGGGCCTTGTCTTCAATGGATATTCTGGTCTGAATTTCTTACTTCCAATGTCTTGGTTTAGAAGGACCTTGCCTTATCATCTCCTTGTCATCTAGAGGAAGCATCACACTCATGCAGCATGAGGTAACCTAAAAGGCAGGAATTTATGCATAATATTTTGGGCAGGTGAAAATGTCAAACAAGGTGTGATGTGGTGCAAATCCAGTGTTGTGTGTCCTCAGGTGTCCCTGAGCCGTGCCTGTTCTGGCTGAGGCAGCGGTGGATGGCTGCTGGGTGCTGTTGAGTTTGCAGCCTTTCATTCCATTGAACAGAGGGTCCCACCAGGCCCCCAGTGTGCACCAGGAGTTGTGGGGACACTGCTTCCCCCAGCACCAAGTCTGTTGCGGTTGTGTTGCAGGTGTGTGATTTTCAGCCTCTGACCCAGCTCTGAGATGGGCAGAGCCACAGGTGAGGCCGAGATCACATTCTCTGAGGCACCTCTGACAGGTTAACATCTTAGAACTTCTCCAACATTGTATCCCAACCAAGAATACCATTTTTATCAAAGAGATCCAAGGTCAGACTAGATGGTAAAAATGGTTGTTTCTATCACTGATTTCAAGGAAAGGCTCAACCCCTTTTGCAATGTGGTCTGACCTGCAAAACAAAGGCAGGAGAAACCTGCCATAATTATTTATACCTTCCTCAAATTTGTAACTTTAAAACAAAACAAAGTTTGTTTTTGAACTAGATAAGCTTTGTTTATAAAACTGTGCAGCTCCCACTCGCAGTTCCCCAGGTGTTCTGTTCCCATGGTTATTTACCTGAGCTCTTGAACATCTGCCTCTCATTTTAGTATGACTTTTTCTTTCTTTGGAGACAGCAACTGTGATCTTGTTATTTCTTTGACTTCTGATCATGCAGCTGGGTGTCTCACCCTGAATCTAGCTCACCTGAGTGTTCAGCAGAATGAAATAGGCCGCAGTCACACATTCCCCTTGATAATATTTGCTGTTAGGTGGCTGTTTTATGAGATACTCCTTAGTAAGACACCAGTGCAGAGTAAAGGGGGGGATATAAAGTGTTGGCTTGTTTTGCAGGATGCTGGCACTGCAGTTTTTAATGTCATCAGTGCTCACTGTAGCTGTTATTCCCCCTGCCCCAGGCTACTACTGCCCTTTCTCTCTGCCTTCAGATCAAGGAGCAAATGCCTCGGTGCCCTTCAGCCAAATAAACCCACGTGCCTCTGTGACTTAAGGAGAGCATTTTTATTTACTTCCCTTTTAAAGCAGATGGGCGGGGATTATCCTCCCTGCATCTGAACTATCTCCTCTGACAGCTCCTTGCATCAAAACCTCCTCAGTGATAATCTGGGAAGAAATCCTCCTTGGCAGAAATGCCTGTGAGGGCAAGAGGCGGGGATGGCTGCTGGGGGGCTTGTGCTGGGAGTCCCGGGTGGATGCTGGCTCTGGGTGCTGGGGAGCTGGCTGGCACCAGCAGGTGCCTGTGCCCTGCCTTCCCCAGGCTCTCTGCTACACCAGTTTGTTCTACAGACTGCCCCAAAATGCCCACCTGTTTCCGGTTCCACTGGGCTGTAATGAACAATTATTCTGAGAATAACTACAAGCAATTACTCTGCTGGTTTTTGCTGTGGTGGAAACTTTAAGAGGACACTTGCAGAAAAGCCTTCTGGGGCTCTTCAGTCCTAGCTCTAAGGATTACTTTAATTTATTCTAAGACAAGGAATAATGGCTTCAGCTGTTGTTTCCCATTCAAAGGTCAGGCTTCAAATACCAAATCCTTGCTACAGACTTCTCACTAACAAGCTGCAAGGCTGTCATTATTCTTATAAATAAATAAACCAGTAATTTTGTACAGAGTGTCTGAGAGGATGATATTATACACACAGGCACTTTCTGAACTGGAAAAGGGTATGTTTTGCCTTCCAAATCCTTTCTGATTTATTCAGTTGCCCATACATGTAATAAATAATCCCATAAAGAGAGTGATTCTAAAGGAAGAAGTTTTATAACTGTTTTGAGTAACATCTGTAAACATGAAGAGAAGCCCTCACTGTGTAGGACCAGCAGTGGCACTAGCAAATGAACCATATAAATTGCTCTGAAAATACTAATTGCAGCCTGATGAAGTTTGCTGCATCTCTCTGATGTTTCTATGATGTGATGACAATCCACCTACTCGATTTACATCAGCTCACTTCGAGAAAGCAATTGACTGTTAGAAAAGGATCATTATTTAAATTAGTTCTTTTTAAAAGATTAAGTCAAGACAGGAAATTGCCAGAAAGTGTGAGTGAAAAGCAGAGAAGTTTAGGTAATCTACACCACCAGACAGACAGTGATCTGAATGTCTTAAATGCTCATCTCCCCATGGCAGGGGCTGTGATGGACCAGAACTGCTTAGGAGTAGATGCAACAAGAACATTGACTGTTCAGAGGAATGATCTTCTGGTTTGAGAAGTATCTTTATAAAACTGTCCTATTCACCGGTTATGTCCCATTGTGTCCCATTTGCGAACTATTCATATATTCAATTATCCATTCTGTTATGGTATTCAGCTCTTACTGAGGTGTAGTCCCAAATTAAAGCAAAAGATTAAAGCAATGCTCTGGATTAAGCTATTGAACCTTCCAAGAAAGTTAGATTAAACTATTTCTTCTGTGAGACATAAACTGACCTTTCATTCTTGTTGTTCTGGAAAGATATAAGCTCCAGATATCCATACCCTTAAAAATACTGAAATACCTTTTTTTTTTTTTTTTAAAAAAAAGGGTAATTATTTACCTAGGTGATACAAAATAATAGTCTGACAACTTTTGGTGTTCTTCTAAGCACTACCATGTAAGCCTCTTTAAGTATAACCCATCTGAGTCAAATCAAAAGAGAATAATTTAGAGATAATGTCAAGGAAAACAGGCTCTTGTCAAAGGGTAATGGTCTCCTGCTGCTAGATGAATGCAGAGTATTTATCAGAAATAAGTATCAAAGGGAAGTGAAGGAGATACATAAGGCAGAAGTATTGAAAAGGATCATTGCTCTTGTGCCAGTGCTACTTAGTGTTTGCAAGGGGGACGTGCAGGAGGAACCTGAGGTACTCTGGTGTCTGTGGCATTTGTGAGCACAAGGAAACTGTGCATTTCCAGCAAACTGGCTGTGTTCCAGGGAGAATGTTTTCAGCTGTTGATGTAGGAGAGCAGACAGGGTTCTCCTCCTGTGTGTTATTGTGGTGCCAGAGTGGACTGTCACCAACCTCATTATTAATACTTGTAATTTATTTTGGGACAAATAAGGACAATAAGGTGAAATTCCTGCTACAACGTGCTGACTATTTTGGGGACAAGGAGGAATAAGATGCAGCTTCAGCCAACGTATTCTGTCGGTGTTTCTTGTCTTTCACTGAGGCACACCACTCTGCTGAGTGGTCCAGCAATTTCACTAATAGCTCTGCTGCCTGGGGTGCCGTAACTGCGCCGGTCGCAGGCAATCTCTCTGGGGACCTTCTCTGATCCCCAGAACCCCATCGCAGTCACAGAGAGCAGAGCCGATAGCAGCGTGAAGAGCAGGTGACCACCGCGAGGAGAAGCCAAGCACGGAGGACCCAGTAGCTCTGTATACCAACTAAGATTTATTTAGCTGATGGGGAGAGACTGACTGAGTCAGGCCACCAGGAGTTTCACACAGAAGGACCGAACCTCCTGTGCTCTGCTCCGGGAGACCCCGAAACACAGGTAACAGGGGGTTTCATACCCCCAGGACCCCAGGGGTAGAGGCACAAACATGACCAATTGGGAAAGCCCAAGGGTGTGTTCCAGGGGTGAGGGACAGGTTACACAGCAAACGGGAGAACAGAGGAGTGGGGTTACACCTGTGAAGGCCAATGCATAGCGAAATGACAGAGACCTTTCTAGAACTTGGGGCAGGGGTGAAAGGAGAATGACAGGGGAGAGAGAGGGATTCTCTCGCTCGACCAGGGGAGGGGACAGATAATTGACAGGCAGAGTATACAGGGTCCAAACAAGGGTACATGGAACAAACCAAAATACAATTAACCAATAAAAACTGCTGCATCACAGCAAGGACCCCATCAGAGGGATGTTATTACTTGCTCTCTATCAGACAGTCAGCAACAGGTTGTTGCTAACACGGATGGGGCCAGGAACTGTTGCTTTGGGGTTTTATTGGCACAGCTCAGCATGGCCTGTGTGGCTCTGGGCACATCCACTCAGGATGATCAGGAGCTGGGTTTCCTCCAGTGACTACCAGCAGAGTAGCTGACCCTACACTAGTGCAGAACCTGCTGCTGTTTCTGTTTTGGAAGCTACATTTCATTTTTCTTGCCAAGGACCTGTCAGTTTTTGAGCATTAATAACTGTAACAGTTAAAAAGCAGAAATGAAACTGAGAGGTCCTAGATTGGCAGATTTTTAAGGATAAGTCAATACTACATAGTGACTTTAAAAATTAATTTATAAATATTTAAAGCTATGAATATTTCAGTCTTTTCAATTCGTTTTGTTAATTATTTAGCTATAAAGCACATACCACATTCTTTACCTCCTGTTCAAATTGCATTTTATTATATTTTGAAAGCACTCTGCAGATGGCAGCTGCAGCAGCTCGAGATCTAAGGCTGTGTTTTGCAAGTGACTCCTTGGATCTGTGTTTCCAGGGAAGAAGTGGGGGCTCTTTGATGCATTTGTTTTGCGTACTGAGTTTCTTGCATTTGCGACCTGGGTAATGATTCCAGTCACACGGGCGCTTGCTGCCCTCATGTGCTTTTGCAAACCAAGGCTTGGCATATGCACATCCTGGGGCTTAAAAAATGCTTATTCAGTAAAAAAGTACTTTTTTCTCCTTGCTAGAGACCACACCCTGCATTCACAGCCAGAAACAGTGACAGCCCTCCTTTGCAAATAGCCAGACCATCAAAGATTTAACAAAGTTTAATTAACATCTTTGTGATGAATGAGCGGTATCACAGGCCAGATCTTCTTATTATCCTCATCACTCTTTCATTGGATAAGTAGCTCCTTCATAATTATAAGTCTGTTGGAGCACAGATTGACATTTTATTGTAGGCTGTGCAATATCAAAACTAGAGGTACACAAGTGCACCACAGCAGGGACCCCTGCATTGCAGCCAGTCCATTTGGAAGCCCTGTTGACTCTAAGAGCAACAAAGTAGTGCTGAGCTAGAGGGAACTGAACCACAAAATCTGTTGGAAATATGCTCATTATTCCATTTCAGAAAACTCATTCCATACTTATGAGGAAAATAGATGGAGAGAGGAAACCCAGGGTGGATATTGCACAGCCATGTGGACACAAGTTGCTTTACTTCTCTTCAGAGACTATAGAGGAAGGTTAGAAAAAATAAAGGCCTAATTGAGCTTCTGTTAGGTGCCTGACTGATAGGATGGAGATAAATCACATCTGTATTCCCAGTATTTCATATTTGTCTTTAACAGAGTTTTCTTGGAACTGATCTCAGAGCATAAAAGTATCAGGCACCCTAGAAATCAATGAGACTCCCATGCTTTATATTGGACACCCAGTGCAAATTTGTAGTGTTGTCTGCATCTTTAAAATATGTAAAGTGGGGGTAATACTTTCTGTTGTCATAGAGCTGCTGCCTGAAATAATTCATTAATCTTTATGGAGCATACAAATCCTGTGGTGGAAGAGCCAGGAAAGCTAATGAGAAAATTTAAGATGGCTTTGGGGCCAGATAGATGGGTGGGAAACAAAACCTTTGGCCATGTACCAATTTTCTCTTCAAGGAGAAGATAAAGATTATGTTAAATAATGACTTTGTTGCTAATAAGAATCGCCCTTGTGTACCTGAAGCAAACACTGCAGTCAGGAGTCTCCTCCTGCAGTTTGCTTTGCTATAGACTCTCTAGTGAAAATCACCTCCTGTTCCTTGGATCCCTGCTCGACGGAGAGGGGATCTCAGAGTTTGTGCTGGCTGGAATTGCCCTGCGCTGTGCTTTCAATCAGAAAATGCTCTCTTGAAACCAGACATTTTCCAGGAATCTTGTAATTGCCCGGACATTTCATCAAAAGCAGTCAAGGCTCGGTACTCCCTGTGCAGAAAATCCTCTGTAGGGCAATGACCTGAAAGTCAGTTACTCAGTTATAATGTGAAATGATTAAATGCAATTACAGTCTTAATGATAAAATCTTCATCCTTCATCTCCTTCCACCCCCACAGTGTGTTGCTGGGTGCTTGCCTGGGTGGACAGGGTCCTTGCAGTCTGTTCAGTGCTGCTGGAGCTGTGACCTGGCAGAGTCACAGTGCTCCAGGGAGGGGAGAGCAGGAGGGCTTCCCTGAACGTGGCACTCCCTGCCCCTTGCACTGCTCCTCCCTGGCAGAGCTCTCAGTGGGCACCATGTGTGGGCTTCTGCCAGCCCAGCGTGGTGCTTTGTACTGCATTTCAAGTCTCAGCAGCAGCTGAATTCTTGCTCTGCTTAAAAGTGACCTTGGGAATTCAACCCAGAGCCAGATGCTACTATTTGTGCCTCTGCAGGGATTCCCTGCTCCCATGGCAAAAGCTGGTAGCTGCAGGGCTCTGTATTCTGCAGAGTGACAGAAATTTTGCTCATTCCTGTTGAGCTCGCTCATGGTATTAGGATGATGATATTTTATGCCAAGTGTTTGTAGAATTTTTCTTTTTGCCTTTCCATTTGCTCTCAGTCCTTTCCAAATGGATTTCTGTTAGACTTGTCTTACTGCTGCAGTTACCTATGCTCTGATTTGTCTCACAATGAGGTTACTCTGTGACAATGAGTTTCTTTGCTCAGCTGTCTCTTAAATTGCCCAGCCTGCCCTCACAGTTTTCCTTGTCAGGGTTTCAGAAGCCCCACAGCACAGCCCACTTACCCAGCTGGATTTGACACATACTGATCCCATTCTCCTCTTTACCAAACAAGTTGTGCTTGGCTTGACCAGCTGTTAAATTTCTTATTTTACTTGGGCTCTGGCATTTTTGGGAGATTTTCACACCAGCCTCTATGATAACTTGCCTGAGACCAAATGAGAGCTGGAATGAGTAACAAGAACTTCCCAAATCCCTGCTTTATCCCTGTAACTGAACATAAGAACAGCAAACCAGACAATTCTTCTTGAGTTCGGAACACAGTTCGGAAACTTCCAGCTGTGATGAGGTTAATGCAGCAGGGGGTAAAACAATAAATGTGAGACGAAAGTGTTGGAGGGAGGACGAAGGATGTATTAGTCTTTCCATCGGGATGATCCCTAGCTCACATATAAAGTACTTCAAAGTCGAGACTACATTTCATCTCAAGTCTTTTAAAGGACTTATGTGCTTCCAAGCTGCCTTTAGCAGAAATTCAGGCAGACCAAGTGCCCTTTTCTCTATCCCTTTATTTTATTTTGATAGTTTTGTGGCCTTTCCTATGTCATCTGAGTGCATGTCTCATTGCTGAAGCACTCCGTGAAGAACTTGCCCTGGTAAGCCAGGCACTCAGCAAGGGAAAGAAATGAACATGAAGAAAAATAAGAGTAAGCGAGTTTGCCACATCCCTGCTGATGTTTCACCCGACTCAGCACTGTATGAAGGGTTTGTGACAGGAGCGACTCCTTAGCACCAAGGTTATAGAAGCCTTGGAGAAATGTGATGCAGTTCTCCATGCAGCCTGTGAAGTCTCTGGATTCTAAGTGTGAGTGCCTTAAACCAGCTACTTTTCAAGTCTTTCTTTTGGGATGCAAATCTTAACCCCAGGGGCCATGAATTGCACACAAGTCAGATGGCTGAGCAAAGGAAAAACACTTCAAAGGCTTGTTGTCCTTCTTCAGGGGAATCCGTGTTTCTTGTGCTGCTCCCTTTCCAGATCTCAGCAATTTTAACTGGCTGCTTGAACTTCACTTTCTAATCTCAAATCCCATGAGAACAAACAAGGGCAGAGTGTAACACTTCAGAGTCAATAAAAACAACTCTCTGCCATGGGCAAAACCAGGATATTTTATTTTGAAAACTGCTTCTTGGTCATCACAGGCTAGCTCTGCTGTGTGGTGAGCAGCTTGCAGGCAGGAGAAAGGAGGGAGCAAGAACCGCCTGGCTGGTAGGACCTGCCTTTCTGGCCAGCACACAAAGCTGCCTGGGGGTGACAGTGTGGCATCACTGTCGCCTTCCCGTGCCTGAGGAGCGGTGAGGGGAGGCACAGGACAGCCTGGTCCCTCCCCCGTGGTGCCAGTGGTCCTGCATGGCACAGCCGTGTCTCGGGACAGCTGCAGGAGCAGAGGGTGACCCTTGCAGCGGGCAGTGCTGCTTTCCCTGGACAACACACAGATCCTGCACACCTGCACAGATCCAGGGTTCCTTAGCTTTGCTGAAGGGTGCACAGCTTGTTCCCAAACACAAAAGCAAGATTTTTCCATCAACCTTCTGCATCAGTGCTCATTCCTCCCTTAGCCTGCACAGCCCAATACAATCAGCAGAATATTTGCTCTGTGCTGTGATGAAGGACTGAATATCCTACTCCAAAGAGTCCACATATCTTGGTCAGCAGAGAGGAGAACACAGGCAAAACAGGGAAGTGCTGGGAGAGCTGGACCATCAGAGACTCTCAGCTTTATTTGAAATGGGCTCACCAGCAACTTCTGCTCAAGGGGCTGGCACTGGGACCACAAAAATACCTGCTGTGTCCCAGCTGTGAGAGGGTGAACAGAATAATACTGAATGCAAGGGGGACAAAGGACAGGGTTTGGTTCCCACATTGCCAGTTTTTAAGGGTGACTGCTGTCCTGAGGGGAAAAAGAGAAAGCCTGGCACTGCTCATTTTTTTCCCTTGGACTTGTTCCACTGCTTTCTATGCAGTATCCAGCCTGCTGGAAGGTGATAATAATAAAAAAAACCACCTTCTATTCCAGCTACTTGTTTTTTATCAGTTGCCTGTGGTATTGAATATCTCACCCACACTTTTGAGCATCAGGCGGGTTTTGATACCCCACTGTGTATGCAATTGGTACCATTGCAAGTGACTTTAATGCCAGATGTATCCCTAAATATGACACAGGAAATCATGTTGGTATTTGCTATAAGCAGTTTTGTTTTGTTTTTTTTCTTGGTAACATAACAGGATCAGGTTTTAAATAAAAGAAAACTGATTATTTGTGGACAGAGACAATGTTCTTCAGAACGGTTTGTTCACTGGGTGTTTGTTATCATAATTAAATTTATTGTTCAAATTAAACAAAAGTAAGCTTTTCCCCAAAATTAATTAGTCTTCATAATTAGAAATTGTTTTTCAAAAGTGCATTCAATTTATATGCTAGAAATTACCTAGATTATGTTTTGCTGACAGCTATCAGAGTTGGCCATGCATACCTAATGCTCAGAGATATATTAATTACCTTGCTTAACTAGCATGCTCTAATACATTAATAACTCTGTACCTTGGAGAACTGCTGCTTGCTGAAAGCTTTTTATTGAGATGCAGTTTCTCATGATGCAAAGTTCCTGCTCAGATGACATTCATACTTAGGCAGAGTTACTGAAAACAGTCTGATAATAAGGTTGGAAGCCCTTTCAACAAAACCTGGTGTAGATGGACAACTGGAGACTAGTGGAAAGCAATGGCTTTGTAAAATTAAGCTGAAGTACATTTTAAACAAATGTATCTTCCTAAAAATGCACAGGAAAGGCAGGGGCATCTTCCACTAGACCAGGTTGCTCAAAGCCCCATCCAGGGTGGATTGGATCTTCTTCACAGCACAGAAAGGCAGTCAAGGGACACTAGAATTATATCAAAGAACAGACAAAAGGGTCACAAGAAATGGGTGAAAAAACTGGGAGACAGTCTGGTTGTTTGACTCCTTGCACTGAAAATCAGTGGCTAAGCTGAAGTCTTACTGGGCTCTCCTGAATCCCCATATGGTGCATTAACCTCATTTTGTTTTTCTAGAATGGAAAGGTGCTGGGTCTCAGATATGAAAATATTCAGATCTTGAAGCACTCCTACAAAATTTTTCTACTGTATCTAATGTAAACAGAAAATAAAGAACTTCTACCTACTTTCAAGCCACAAGAGAGGCTGTGCACCTGTTACAAGTTTTTTTCTTTTCCTGCTGTATTTTTTTCTGGATTCCTTCTTCATGCTGATAAGTGCTTTCAAATCTCAGCTTATGTTTCATCAGAAAAAATTCTCTTTGCATAAGGAATATTCAGCAATGTCTCCCCTTCTTTAGATTTAGCTCTAGTTTGGGAAGAAAGCAGTACATCTGGTGAGCCAAAGCCCCAGTTAAGCTTGTTCATCCCTATCCAGTTCAGTATTTTGGTTACAATTTTCAACAAAGGGAGGTTAAATTCCCCAAATCCCACAGAAAGGCATGCAGCCCTGTGAATAGTGTATCCTTAAATACCTGGTTTACTGGATCAAAATAAATTTAAGCATAGGTTTATATACACAGAGATCTGGTACAGCAATTCCATCTGGCTGAAAAAGAAAAGAGACCACTAAAGAGTAATAGATAATGAACTGGCACACACTCTGTTTTTAAAAGCAGTCTTTCTACCTTAAAAAAAAAGAAAAGTACATTTGAGTTGCTCCCATAACCAAGACATTCTGCTGTGTATAACTCTGAATCAAGGCACCATGAATATACATGTGGCAAAGACTGAAGCCAAGGTAGACACAGCTGAGTGCTGAATTCCCTGATGAAGCAACTTATTCTTAAAGCCCTCATTCCTACCTATTTATTTAATTGATCCCAGTCTGTGCTAAGTAATTTTAATGGTCTCATTATTCTGAACTTCTAATAACCAAGCTTTAAAAGGAACATACTTCACAAAGACAACTTCAATAAATAAGATCAAAGCTATTCTGGGCTGACTGGCTTGGGTTTTGTCCTCTGCAAACAGAGACATATGCCTGATGCATTTTTCAAGAGTGGGGATTAAGGGAAGTCAGTATTAACATTAAAGGTAAGGAAGGTTGGGCCACTCATTCGTTTGCTTTGCAAATACTGTGTTGATCAAAAATACTGTGTTATCTTCATTTGGAGGCCTAGGGGTTTATCAAAAGCACAGAATTTTAGGTGTTTAATTCTCATTTCCAAGATCCCTTCAACTGTAGTACCATGTCTCCTTTGCCTGCTTTCAACTCCTCACCTTTATTAGGAATACAGCAATTTGAAAAGGGAAAACAGTAGAGGGAAGTGTCAGGCAGTGACAATGTCAGCTCTCAGAGCTGTTCTGGTAGCACCTGTGAACAGCCAGGAACACCACAGAGGCTGCAGGGAACAGCCTCTGCAGGCAGTGACGGCTGGAAGGACAAGGCAAAGGAGAAATGACCTCGTTATTTTCCAAAGCAATACAAACAGCACTTGTACTGGTGTGTGGGAGTTCCCAGGAGCACAACTCAGCTTTGAAATCAGGCGTTGGAGAGGAGCGTGTACAAACAACCCTGCAGTGGTGCCAGTGCTTTGATAGCCTACAAGAGAGACTAATTTTCCTTTTTTCTGCATAGAAAGTGTCACTGGGCAGTCAAGGGAGGTTGGGCTTTGCCAGGATGCTTGTTTATAATCTATTCTCAAAATAGGCTTGCTACTTGCAAACATGGTACTGGTGAAAATATCTCTGAAGGAAGGGACTGTCTACTGTGAAGTTCTAGAATTGACACAAAAGTTACAAAAGAAATTAACTTTATGTAATGTCCAGATATTGCATTGCTTTTTTCACTGAATTGCTGTGACATGTGGTCCTAATAAGGAAAGGGGTCAATGGCACATCAGAAATAGGATTTGGATTGTGACACCAGGTAAAACATCGACAGTTCAAAATTCTACCCTTGTTCCTAATTTACAGGTATGGTATCACATCTCTAAAAACAAAGGGCATATTTCCAAATTCCTTTGGGAGAAAACAGAATTTAATGTAGTTTCTGACTAATCTTTTCATTGCAGTTCAGTGTTTATGTGTTTACGTCTGATGTGCCCTTTTCTTGTTACTCTTAGAGTGTTCAGCCAGATCTGTGGGTACTCAGCCAGTTCATGAGGCCTTCATATTTCCCCTTCTGTAAGATGAGAGTAATGTTAGTTATGCAGAGTTCTCACCACAGAAACTGGAGGAGATCTGTTGGTTAATTTTTGTAAATAGATCCAAGGCTATAAAGCACCCTGTAAGAGATAAATACTAGTATTTTTAACGTGGCATTTTCAATGACCCACGCAGTTTCTCCACGGAGAGGTCCAGCAATGTCAGCCATCAATTTAAGAACGTGAATCTATCAGGACACTGATACATTAGCTCCCAGCACTGCTCTGTCCTCCCATTGCAGTTACCTTGACAAATCACTCAGTTCAGAGGCGCTGCATCAAACACTATTCTCTGACAGATGAACCAGGATGCTTCATAAATATTGTGCATGGAGGTGGATGTGGAAAGCTGAGTTCAGGGAAAGACAAGGCACTCCAGGGTGCTATGGAGAAGGACTGTGCCCAAAAGTGAGGGGGAGTTGTTGCAAGGGTGGTGAGGTGCTGGCACAGGTTGCCCAGAGAAGCTGTGGATGCTCCATTCCTGGCAGTGTTCAAGGCCAGGTTGGATGGGGCTTGGAGCAGCCTAGGATAGTGGAAGGTGTCCCTGCCGGTGGCAGGGGCCTTGGAACTGGATGATGTTTCAAGTTTGTTCCAACCCAAGCCATTCCATCTCTCTGTGAAGGGGAGTGAGTGGTGATCTGAAACATGTCCCTTTCTGTTTTTGGAGGGATGGATGCCAGACGATGTGCTAAATAAAGTCTAAGTGAAGAGTGGGATGTGTGACCCTGGGAGTTGAAGGAAGTGAGAAGGACCCTAAAGCTCCTTGTTTATTTCAGCACGTTAGGAGGCAGAACTGCAATTTTGCTTTCAGGGAAACTTGGCTTTTCATAGTTTGAGGAAACATAGGCTTTCTTGACCTGGGGCTGGGAGGTGGCAGTTCCATGCTCCCACATGGAAGTCGTAATCTGCTTGCTAAACCCATGCTGTATTTTCTTGCTCTGGTGGACCTTTCATTCCCGTGGGAAGCAGGGTGGCACTGAACGATGGGCCACTCTAACTGTGGCATAAACAGAGGAAAGTCAGGTAGGAAGAATTCCCGTGAGGCTTAAAACAGAGATAGGCTCAAACTTTGCATCCTGATATTTCTGAACTTTTCAAGGGTGATCCCATGACCAGGCTGCTCATACGGCCCTGCTGCAAAATCTGAACTGAGAACTCCTCCATTAGTAGAGAAAGTCTGGGGGCGAATTAGCTTTGTGGCACAGCTAATCTCTGTTGCTTTGGTTAATCCTTGCAGCTTGTTGCAGAAATAATTCAGTCACTGTGGGACCCAAACCTGAAGTAGCTTGACTGATTATCAGCCAAAAAGCCTGTAGCAAATCTCTTTCAAAAATTTACAACATGTTCTGGGGTTTGCTGTGTCACAGCCCCAGTTTTGGTGTGGCAGTAGTGACAGGTTAATAAGTAAAGCTGATTGTGGCTCAGCTACTGGGCAAAGACCTCAAGCTTTTCTCTAAGTGCACGCTCAGCACCAAAATCTAAGAAAACCTGGGGTTTTTTTCACAAATCCCAGTAGAGTTGAGGCAGGATTTTTTCTGGAACAAAGGTATAAATTACGGTAGTTGTGAACTCCTATGCTCCTTCTTTCCTTCTCCAGTAAGAGGATTTTTTGGATAGGATGAAATAGAGCTAAGTGTATTTGTGTAAATTTATAGGTACTTGCTTCAAAAAAAAAAAAAATCTTGGGCCAGGTCATGTCCATGAAACGCTAGATCGTGTCTGTCAACTTCTCAGCATTGTGCACTGCCAAAGCAATTTCACTTTAAGTGCTGGAAAAAGTAATTGGGTTTGAATTGCAAGTCGTTGTTCTCTTGTGTTCAAGATAATAATTCAGGGTTCTCTTTTCAAGTCATTTTTCTCTTCCTAAGCGTTATCTCTCATATCTTTACATCAGAGCTTGATATTCATCCCTTTGGTTCAGGTTCATGTCCTGGGAGACTGTGCAAAACCTGGGTATGTGTGAAGATTTAAGTCCTTGATGCTTGTGATGTAGCCAGTGTGGTGTAGTAAATACATCTGCCTCTGTTTTCAGAAGCTTTGCATTTTCTGCATGTGAAGGACTTAACCAAGATCTCTAAATTGTGATTTTAAACACTGCAATAGTGTAAATTCCTTCCACAACTCAGGTCGATCTGGAGGTTTGCACCACAGACATTGCAACAGTGTTTTTTCCTGAGAAAGATGTATTCACATTGAAAAGGAAAAAAGCTGAATAGTATTGCATGCTAGAATAAAACAACAGATGGGATTTGTACCTGGTTGTTGATAGGCTTCCTGGGCTGTGAATGATAACGTACGTGTGACAATGGAGAAACAAGCTGTTTCTCCAAGGATGGGTTGAGGTTGCCTGTGCGTTTATAATTTTCTCTGTCAGGACCCCTGGACTCCACAAAAGCACAGGAGCAAAGCCTGTCTCAGTGGGCAGCACTGGGTAACCTCTGCCTGCTCTTTGCTGGCACACAGGAGTTTGCTGTCAGCCTGGAGCTGGCCAGAGCTGTGGGGATGTGGTGTCACGGTGCCAAGTCTGAGTCAGTGCATGCTCTCAGCTCCTCTGCTGCAGGCAGAGCTAGTTCAGGTCAATCAGCAAGATGCACGGGCTTAATTGGGAGAAAAAGACTTGCGCACCTGCCCGGGGTGGGATTTGAGTTCCTGCTGCAGAGCAGGAGCCTGGGTGTCTCGTCTCCCCTGCTGCCCAAACAGCATCACAGCTGTGTCTCTCATCTCTGGCAGTACTAGAACAAAGTGAAGGCACCAAGAATGCCCAGACACCTGGCGTCCATATCCAGGTTGCTCAGGGGGCAAAACCTGGCCTGCTTCTCTGGAGTCACTGCTGTCACCCGGTTGGTCCTGCTGAGCTGCTGCAGATGCTCTAAGTCATCCTCCCATCACAACTACGGGTCTGGACCAAAATACAGGTTGTCTTCTGGGAGTGGGAGGAGAGGAGAGGGCAGCAGCCTGGGCAGTCTCCATTCAGGACCTTTTTTGTGGCCATATATTGACCTGATGACAGAGTCAAGATCTGAATTCAGGCCCTTGGATCCAGCGCCACAAGAACCAGCTGACAGACTGTGTCACTGCCACCCCTCCTGAGCTGCTCGAGAGCAAAACCATAAATAGCCCTTTTCTTGATGAGGCAGCCCCTGCCAGGGTGCCAGCAGCACCCCACCAAACAGTTTGAAAGCAATAGGAAACAGCAGAGGAAGTAAAAGTGCAGTGCAGCTCTACCGTGATTGAGTGGCTCCCAGAGAGCAACCATGGTCCCCATCCTGCAAAACCTGAAAAACTGTTTAACCTGAGCCTCCCAGCGAGTCTCCCTGGTTGGGCAGGCTGCTCCCTTGTGGGAAGCTGCAGAGGGAGTATTGATGCTTGTGAAGAGGAGGGACAGGCACTGATCTCCTCTCTGTGCTGACCAGCGACAGGAGCCGAGGGAGCGGCCTAAAGTTGTGTCAGGGCAGGTTTATGTTGGATATTAGGGAAAGGTTCTTCCCTCAGAGGGTGGTTGGGCATTGGAACAGGCTCCCCAGGGCAGTGGTCACAGCACCAAACCTGGCAGAGCTCAAGAAGCAACTGGACAATGCTCTCAGGCACTTGGTGTGACTCTTGGGGATGTGTGTGCAGGGCCGGGAGCTGGACTTGATGATCCTTGCGGTCCCTTCCAGCTCAGGGTCTTCTGTGATTCTGTGATCAAGGCTAAAATCCAACAAAGCGGTATCCAGCTCAATTTCTACAGCAACCCAGTAAATGAGCTAATGCAATTTTGTGTATGATATTCTTTCACCTTTGTTTAATTACCAAAAGTAGTTCTTAAAAACGGAGAAACCTCTTGAGAACAAGAACTAAGGTTATTTTGTAGTCCTTGCCAATTAAATATTTTCATCAAAATTAGATGCATACTACATTCAACTTTTGCACAGAAGCTTTTTTTTTTTTTGGAAAAACCAATTACAAATTTTTTTCCAGTTTGTCCTCAGTCTCTCAGAGTAACAGGGAGATTAACATTCTGAATGATAAAAACCACGAGCTAAAATTATAATAATTAACTCCAACATTGCATGTAATATCAAGAGAAAACTTTCTTATTATGTATGTTGTCTTTAATTATAATTTTAGTGTTTGAAAAGGAGAAATTAATTATACTTTTTATCCTGAGATTGGCAAAACTCAAAACATAGAGCTGATAGAGGATGCTCTGGAGAACGTCTTACCCACCATTCAATTTAAACGGCATTTAAGAGCCCAGCCTCCTGATGAGTTGCTTAGATTTCCAAATCATGATATTCCCTTGCCATTAAAAGCACAGTGTGAGACCAATTTCCAAACCTTGTGCAAATGATAATATCCTTCAGTAACCTGAAATGGGAACGCTCAGGACATCATACCTGGCATTTTGGAGTAACTCTTTTCCGGGTTTCATACATTAATTTATCTTTTCAGCATGTAGGTGTCATTGTGGCACAGGACTGAAAACGGCACTTTTGGACCTGATCTTCAGCTAATTTGTCATGAACAGCCCACAATCTTTGCAGAAGCAAAGATTACCCTTTGTGTTACCCTTATTGCCATGCTGCAGACCCTTTAAAGTGCTACAGCAGAACAAAAGAGACCAAAAATGACAATGCCCACTCTAATCAGAGACTTGCAGATCTAACACTGTTTATAATGTATCTGCTGCTGTTCCTTCAGTAAACAGAAGCCACTTTTAATAATTATTCCTTATCAATAAGCTTAGATAGGTTTTACAAGTCATAATATCCATCACATGCCTAATTAAATGCATTAGGGTTTTTTTATTGCTGTTGCCAATTGCAAGTGATCTTCAGAACATTCCTGAGGTCTCTAATTATAACTTATCTCTGTCTATTTGTATAATGGCTAAGTGTTGTGCCACTGAAGAGCAAACTCGTATCATCAAATAACATATCATTTAACACTGTTGAATTAATAAGGGTTGTACAAGTCCAGGTTTACAATTAAATGAGTCCTGGGGAAGATCCTTGAGGCCAGGAGAAATTTGTTTCCGATTTGAAAAACAAGAAAATGTATTTATCCAGAGGGTTTTGCTTTATAAAAAAATATATATTTTTTTTATAGTAGGAAATAAATATCTGTGCTTTGCAGCAGTTGAAGATAAAATACGGAGATGGCACCTTTGAAGAAGTGTTCTGTAGATCTTGGAAAGATGAATATTTATTCTCAAGTTGAGGGAAAATTATAATGCTATACTGTTTCAAGTGTTCTAATTTAACACAGATAATTATTTAATTTAAGTGAACTTTAGAGATTAATTTTCAGGGTGATTTTATCTCAGCCTGATTCCTAGGAGGGAAGGGACCACATCACAAGAGTTTGCCTCTCCACTGGCAGGTTTTTGTGATACTGAGAATCTTTATGTGGCCCTTCAGAGTATGATGGGTACCTCTAGATCTCCAGGATGCAAGTATGTCTTTGCCAGGGTGCAAGATTCTTGCTGTAATCACAGGCAGCCCATCATTCATCCAGGAAGGCAGAGATTTTGTTTATATATATACACACGTCTGTGTGTGTGTGTATGTATATATGTATATATAATATAAAAAGAATCAAAAAAGGAAAGGCAAAAAAAATAAATACAAGAAGACATGTGCAGCATCTCCAGCCATTAATAAACAAAAGACTCTGCAAAGCAGTTCTGAGAAGCTGTGGTATGAGCTCTAAGTATCTAGACAAATTTCAGCTGCATTTAAAGATTTTTGGGACTCTTTCAGCAATGCTACTTTGTGTTTTATGATACTATTTTTTCCATCTAAGTGGACATTTTGATAGAGAGAAATATTTGTTGCCTTCTGTGATGTACTTTATCATCATAACATACATCATTCAAGCCTGTGATTACTTTCTTTGACTATTATTTCTCCAGTTTTAGTTCAGGTTCAAAAAGTTAAAGTAGTATCAAGTGGTCCTTCTGTATCATCGGCTGTGGCTGAGCTGCCTCACAGGCAGGGCCAGTTTGTCCTAATAACCAAAGCAATAACATTTTTTCCCAGTTTCTATCAGCTATCAGGCAGGATCTGCTTGTGCCATCATCAGATGCTTTTGTTTCTTATATATTTAAATTCACGGATTGAATCTTAAGAGATTTACTCTAAACTCCAGATGCAATGGGCTGAGTTGAGCATCAGCCACTGGTGCCAGCTCAGGACACCCTTTACAAAGCAGAGGAGGTAACCAGCCCAAAGTAACATTTTCCAGGGGACTGGTCACAGCATTTCCATGAGGGGCACCCTTGCTGCCACACGGTTTCCCTGATGAGGGTTGTGACTCCAGCTCTATTCTCACAGCTGACCCTAACTCTGAACCACCTGATAAAGAAGTTTTCCGTGAGGACAGATGATAAAGGATTCCTCTTGCATTAAAGCCCTTTGGAAAGTACAAACTGCCAGAGTTTTTCCCGGGGCAGGGTGTTGCCAGCTCAAGTCAATCTCTTGGAACACAGCCAGCACTGAACGCTTTGCAGCCCCGAGCAGAAGCTGCAGGAAATGATGCAGCCATCCAGTGCTGGCAGCTCTTCTCTCTTCCAGGCCCCTCAACAGAAATGCAATTTGCTTAAAGGGAAATGCAGATTTTGTGGTTTGATCTTTAGCATTATTACAGAGGCCGATCTGTAATAAAGCAAGGGAATGGCTCCATGAATGTTGTAAGCCCTAGGAAAAAGTGTTCAGCTTGTACTCGATACAATTAATGTCTGTTGAGCTTGAGGAGCACCTTGGGATTTTTTTCCCCTTGTGTAGGTTGGAATTCTGTATCTTTTTTGGGTGGAAGAGATACTATTTCTGATTAAGGGTAGAAATCCTAGCTTGTATCAAGTTTTTCTTGTGCCAAAGCAGTGGCAGAGCAATGCCACATCAGTGTGTGTCAGTCACCACAGAGTGTACCTGCTGCAGAACTGCTCCCATATTGCATGGCAAAACCAGATTTAATCCATGGAATCCTGTCTGTTTTCATTAACTTTTCCACTATGCAAACATTTGATAGTATAATCGGCTGTCTGTCACATGTAGTGTGATTCCAGCAGCCCTACCAAGTGCTTTATAAGGGCGGCTTTTCAAAGTGAGACAGAGGAGGATGTGCTGCATCACCCCTCGTGGCAGCCACTGCAGGTTGGGCAGAGGGGAGGAGCAGGCCCGGGACCACTGGTCTGTGCTTTAAAAGAGCAGTGTAACAACAGCATCTCTTGAGCCCTTCACAAGTTGGAAGTAAAGGGACAATATCAGCTTATTTAATTTCATCTATAGTAATATTTGAAACTGATTCTCTTAAAGTAATAAAAAGTATCATTTGAGCCGTTGCTATTCTAGAAGTAAATATTGGTGCTTTTTCCTTTTTTCTTTACAAATGCTAAGAGAAATTAGTTCAGAGTGACTTGTGAAATACAGAAAAAGGTCTTGGCTGACTGGGAAACAAACATGGACACATTAGATCAGCAACTTACTCCAGTGAAAAGGAACATGAGGGTGGAGAATCATCCCTTCCCTGCAGCTAATAATCAGACAAATACAAGGTTTGACATAACACAAAGCTGGAAAATATTGTAAAAGGTGGGTGACTAAAAAGGTTTTGTAGAAGACTGTAAAGGTTTTGCAGAGCCCTGCAAGAGGAGATGTGACTCTAGAGTGGTGGTCATTACACTTTGGTTCACAGGTCCTAGGGATCCCTCAAGTGACTGATTAGTCCTAGGGGATGCACAAAAGGGACTAAGGACAGGGATTTTCCTGCTGTCAGTCTTGCATTTCCCATCATACTCCTCACCTCTGCTTAGGAATGGCTGAAGATCAGCAAATACCAAAAGCTGATCACTGGAAAACATTCAGGAACTGGCAGGGCACGTATTTCTTTTTTTCCCCCCTGTGAGTGTGCTCACCCCAGAACCAGTCAAGAAGAGCCTACTTGAAAAGGCACCAAGAAGGAGAAGAGAAAAAAAAAGAAGCTTCTGACTTGGATCCTGGTCAATAAGAATGTGCACCCTCTATACCCAGGACTGATGATCCCCAGCATCTGTGTCTTGTCCCCCTGGGGCAATGGCTGCTTTCCCAGTTTGCTTCAACTCTTGGCTTGTCAAGTATTTGTGCCAAGCGCTCAGAGGTAGCAGAGCCCACAGGGGAGGGATGCAGCCTGGGATGCCACTCCAAGCCTGGTTGTAGGAGAAGGCTGAGCTTAACTGGGCTGCACTGAAATTCAGTGTCTGTACATACACAGAGCTTGTTTTCTTCTCTCAGTAGCACCACATCTGTAGGAATGCACAGTGACCAAACTCCATTAATTCCCTTGTAATGCAGCCCCTGATTTACAAGCCAGGAGCCTTGTTCCCCTTTTCCAGGACTGTGCAGGCACTGGTCCTGTTTTCTGGTGGAAATGATGAGGCAAACTGCCCCAGCCATCCTTGTCATTCATTTTCCCTATTTCATTCAGGTACCCCCCTGTCACTTAGACATGGGCTTCGGTAATATTTTCATTGAAGCTGAAAGAAGCAGTTTGTACATGTTCAAGCATATGTATGTACATGTACATGTATAAGCATTTCCCTCAGCAGGCAACAATTCAGAGTTCAGAACATCCCTACTGATGATCCCAGGCAGGCAATCCAGGCAATAACTTGGCTTGGCTGGACATCAGAAGCTCTCTCTGTTGTCTGTGAGCAGAGCCAAGCCAGGAGCATTGGGATGCCAGGGATTGTAGAGCAGATCTGGGAGCTGGAGTCAAACCACAGCTACCAACTGTTGGCCAGGGAGGTTTGAGCTCTGGTTTGCTGGGTTTATCCCTCTTTTGGAGCACAGTTTGGGTTGCACTGGTGTTCTGAGGCAGAAGGCTGCTAATTAACCCACAGAACCTCATACATCAGGTAAATAACAAGGTAATACTAAATGCCTTGAAGTTGCCTCACAACCACTCAGAGAATCTCTGAGAATCTTCCATGTCATCACAAGAGCAGGAAGTGTCCTCTTCAGGTCCTCTGACTATCCAAAGGGATGGTGCTCAGACGCTCATGATTGGGATAGCTGAGAGAAGTAATTACTGTAATTACACTTGTGTCTTTGTGCTGCAGCACTAAAGAGCCATATTGCATTTGCTGTAACTGAGAAAGCCACTGGAGATAAAGGCCAACCACAATTAGCAGCTCACAGGGCTGCTCCTCGAGCTGGTGTAGTCTGTTCCTCTAGTTTGAATATTCAGGTAAATTTTCCTGCTGGCAGCTAGAGCTGACACTCAATGCATTTCCCTGCTGTTTCCTCCTTCTAAGCTGTGAATTAACAGAGTCTTGTGGCCAGAGGTGAGGTAAAGTTCACTGATCTTTCATGCCTCTTGACAGGACCAGGCACACGAACATGCAGCTCCACTTCTTAGAGTGAAAGGCCGAATTTGTATTTCGCAAAGGAAAGGATTAAAATGCCATCAAAGGTGAAAGAATGAATTTTCAGGGTGAAAACTTCAATTTCAATGAAATTATAGCAGTAGAGCTAGATAAATGTGAGGGTGGGTTGGCAGTAAGTTTGGAGGCAGTCCATTTGCTGATTAAATTTGATTTTATACGTATAGCCACGCTAAACCCCAATTATCGTTATTCAGGAAAAGCACCTGGATTAATCAGACCTGCCACATCCATCTTTTTCTAATACTTATTTTACTGGCTGTGACTCCTACAGAGGAAAATTTCACCAACTGATTAGTTTTACAGCTCTTATATTTCTAAGCTGCAAGTAGGAAGAGCCAATATCAGATCTCTGTACTTTCCTCCCTCCCCTCTCAAACAGGCTGGAAGAGCTATCTGCAGGGAAATTGGGAAACATGCCTTCCAGCAGGGCCCCTGGGAGGGTGGGGCCAGGGGTGCATGCCCAAAGTGTGGGGCAGTGCTGGAGTTTCTCTCTTGTTCTATAAGCAACCTCACAAAAGCTGAGATGCCCCAATATTGCCATTCTTACTGAGGGTGAGGAGCACGGTGGGGTCCGGTGTGGGGATGAAGGCAGGAGTTTGTTTTGAGATGCAGAGCCCCAACACCCAACAGTGCAACAAGTGACAGCCAGACACACGTGGCACCAGAGCTGTCTCTCTCAGGGTGCCCCTCCATGGGCAAGTTTTTGCAGGGGAAAGGATGCAACGAGAGGAGAAGGTGTTGGGAACAGCAGTGGGACTGAGCTGTCTGGCTGTACACTCTGGGCAGGGGTGGAGCAGCTGGAGACTGGCTCATTTCACTGATCTGGGCTTCATTAGTGCTCCCACCCCCTCTGTAACACCAGGGCTGGAATGCCATCCTGCTCCCACCCAGTGATAACCTCGTGTCAGTGAAGAGGGGATGCTTTTAAATCATGTACCTCAGCCACAGGCAGTTCTGGCTCTTCCCACCATGAGAGCTGGGCTGTCTGAGGGATGCAGGATGAAGAAACACCCAGCCAGGCTCTCTAATTGTTTCTGGCCACTGATTGACTGTAACAGCCCGTGGATTCTCAGGCTATTCCCTGCTAATTGAAATGACTGTGGAAGAACAGACTTTGCTGCTACTCAGACATCTCTTTTGAGCCAAAGGAAATCTATCCTTTATAGTTTCCTCCAGCAAGTGAGATGATATCAGCTCTGTGGGTGGACAAATGTATTGAAAACCTGTCAAAATTCATAGTATTTTCAGAGATGCAGATATGCTCGAGCTAGAAATGCTGTTATAATCAGCTAATGTCAGCTCCTTTCTATCACAAAGGTTGCAGAGTTTCACCCAGGCATTTTGACAATTTCCAAATCTAGAAAAATTGAATCTGAAGTCAGAGCTGAACTGCTCAGTAAGAAGGTCATTAGTACTGAGACAGATGAGAGAGAATAGATTCTCCATGGCTTATTTTTTTTTTCTTTTTCTTACAGCTGGGTGACTTACCTTCTGATAACCTAATGAGAATTATTTTACTGTTATAAAATGTGCTAGCTGGTATCTTCTGGTCTGAATCACACAGGAAATGTGAATGCTTTGTTCTACCTTTGGCATCCACGAATCTTCGAAACATGGGATGGCTGGGAAGTGGGTTTGTGGGCTGCATTTCAAGATGTGTGACAGATCATACTGGGAAGCTACCAACATATTAAGGAAAGTCTGGATGCTTCTTTGGCTGCAGATTAAGTATTGGCCATGAAACAACGTGTCCTGAGGATGTGCCTGGCTGGGTTTCAGAGCACCCAGTGTGCAGTATGAAGAACAATTCAGAAAAGGCCAAAAATTGTTTTCTTCCTCTTTTTGATCTTTGCATTCATTGTACCTTTCTCCTTCACTGTACCTTCCCCCTATGAGTAAAGAACATGGCTATGTGCTCCCTTTGTTAAACAACTCCAACTTTCTTTTCTTCATATGAAGAATTATTATAGCCCTCCTGCCCCCTCTTTTTTCCCAGAACATGTTCTCCTTTGGTTCTGATGGTTCAGTTTGCACCATTGAAACTCAGTGCTCTGAAACCTCACATGAATTTTACAGTCATGCAATAAGATTTTGAAAGTTAATAACACATTGTTATGGAGAAGAAAAGCACTTGAAGAAAAGCATGGGAAATTATGCACAGATCAGAAGTTCTGAAAGATTTTGCAAGTTCAGAAAGCCTTATAAATACAAAATGAGTTTCTCAAAGGGACAGTCTGAGCACCTTCTGAAGCCAGGAAAATCATTGTGTAAATAGTCTGAGCACGGTGCCATGCTTTCTGCACACCTCCTGGCAATGCAAATGCTCACAGCCCTTTCCTCACAGGTCCTGGCTTCATAAGCAGGCACCAGCACAGCTTGTATCTTTGCTGGATTTCCCAGACTGTTTTTGAAGAGCTGCACAGCTATTCCATGCACAGCTTTGCAGTTCCCTGAGTGTCAAATCTAGGATGGGATTTCCACCCCCACTCCTCCCCGCACCCTTTGCTGCATCACTGCCAACTCCACAGTGTCTGATCTCTCCCCAAGCCAACCTTTCTCACTTCACAACTTTTCCCCTTGCAGTTTGAGCTGGGTTCCCAGTGCAATCTCAGTCTGTCATTTCCTAGAAGACAAACAACCCAGCAAGGGGAAGTATTTTAGGGCATATTTCTCCTCATTTTATTTCTTTGCTTCAATCTGGTATCAAAATCCCTTTTGAAAGCATCTCTCTTGCTCTTGGCAAGTATTGAGAATTCTTTGACTTTCCCCCTCTGCTCTGGAAAGATTTTTCTTTTTTCTCTGTCACTCAGGCATAGGCAAAAATCTAATATTTTTCCTGTTGAACAGCTCTTGCCTGCTGTGATGGCTCTGCAAAGGAGCTAGAGATAATACAGCCACCAGGACCGAGGGCTTGGTGACAGTGGTGAGTTTGGCCAGAATTTTGTGCTGTGTGCCATTGTGCCAACATGCAGATCTGTGACTTTCTGGCAAAATATGCTTTGGCTGTGACAAAAGTACACGGACAAGAGATGAGGGAATCTTGAATTATTGAGGATCCAGGTAGTAGAAAGTCCCCATAATCTAATGGGAATATGATGCAAAGTATCCAGGCCCAGACCAGGAGATGAGGGTCTTTGGATCCTCCTGGTGAACAGCCTGTGAATGCTAATGCTGCTAATTAGTTGAGGGAGATGCTGTTATAAATAGAAGAGCTGACTGAATGTTTTTTGTGGCAGATAAGCGTACAATGAGTTTAGTAATTTCCTGTTTAAGAGCATGGCGATATTTGTAAAGCTATTTTTAATTGTTCATTACTGTTAATTACTTGGGTTTTTTTTAAAAAGAGAAACCATTATGAAAGAATTGAACTATATTGGAAATTATCATAAACCAAAATATCCCTTTCAAGCTGACTGCCAGGGAAGATTGTCCAGGTGGCAGACACGTGTACTTTTAACCAACAGTGATTTTTCAGGCTGACATGAATATTGAGCTCTCACATTTCTATTTTCATCATATTTCTTTTTATGGTAAACAGCTTCCTTTTCTTCTGTCTATGGGACAGAGGACAGTGGGACTTTGCCTCAGACAGGGAAAATAGATTGGGCTGCAAAGCCCAGGCTTTGTCTGAATTGCTGTTCTCACCAGAAGAGTGACCCTCAACACATGAAATATATTCCTATGTCAGAAAATCTCCTGATCTCTAACACATGGGGAGTTGCAGCAGACTAACAGCTGATGCCTCATCGGTCCTGTCCAAATGTTGGTGCCTACATGCTTGACAGTGAATTAACTGCTAATAATGGATCGCCAGACTCTTCTGGAGTGAAACATTTACAAGAACCGACATGCTGCCAAGTTTAAAGCCTGGGAACACAAGGCAATTTCAAACCTGTCGTTTCCTCATAGAAAGGGGATTATTGCTTTGTTATCAGCAAAGATACTATGTTATGTAGGTTTTCTGCCCTTGAATTATTTAGGTCACATGGGATGGCCATGGGTTATATTGAAAAATACATCTTTTAGGTCTGTGTGTTTACGTACCGGATCTACATCTATATAAACACCCAGTGTGGAATTCACTGCCTGTGTGCACACCCAGTGCAGATGCACAGACCACGTGCAAGTCTCTGTGCTTACAAACCTGCCAATTGCCTCAGGCAGCCCCCGTAACAGAGATTTATTGCCTGCTCCGCCTGTTCCTGGCAGTCAAGGTGCCTCCTGTGATAAGCACAAGGAATCAGTGCAGCACCTGAGGCACTGGCTGAAGGGAAAGTTGACAAGTACCCCTGCTTTATCCTTCCTGCCGTGAGCCTTTGGCTTATGTAGCTGAACTTCACTGCTTTATCCAGTGAGAGGTGCTCTGAGAGCCATCTCTTGATCACAGCTTTTCTATAGCTGTGCTTATTTCTGCTCATCGATACATAAAGGACCTGGTAGATGATAAAGTTGCCAGTTCATGTAGAGTGAGGATTGTGCTGTTGTATCAAGAAGGCAGCAGCTGATCCCACTTCCATTTTGGATGAGGCATCTCATGCTCCCTGCTGGCTTTTGCAAGAATTTCTGTGGATGCTGGTGCTCAGAGTGTACAGAGCTTCAAGTAGTGCATGCACATGCCTCCACTGCAGAAAGTGGGAAAGGGATTGGACCTAGTTTTTAAAACATTTGAAATCCTAAATCAGAAGATGTATCTCAGCCACATTCTGACTTTTCAGTAAAGCCATGCTTCTGCTGTTGAGTGTCCCTTTTACTAGTTAAAGGGCAAGAACCGTGGTAACAAATTCATAGTAAACTACTGGTTTGCAGGAAAAACATTCTACAATTTTAAGCCTTGTTTCATTTTTGTTATGACATTGAAGCATACAGTGATAATAGAACACACTAATATTTTGTTCCTATCTGGTAATTAACAATATAAATATTCTCAGGGTTCTCTCAAGTCTTTTCTTTTGCACACGCATTTCCTCTGCTTCACAGTCTTTAGTTAAACTGGCTTGAAAAAACATATTTTTCAGAATGTGCATGTTTCTTGAGGAACAGTTTTAACTTGAATATAAGTTGATTTCTTGCAGCTCCTCAAAAGCTGAGAATTTATGCAGAGTATTCAAGGCTAATTTCCTGTAGTTTTCCAACTGAGGCTGTCATCATGATCTACAGAAAACAGCAACCAGCCTTACGTGAGATATAGCAATGATTCCATCTTCTTGTGTAGTGAAATAAATAAGGATGTGTGATGTATCTACACATCTATAGTATATGCCCTGTGCATATGTATTTGGCACTTCACTTAAATCAGTTAAATTCAGTTAAAATAATGTGTTTGAATATTTAGACTATAAGCGAAACACTTGGAGGTTATGAACTTTGAATAAATTCTGAGAGTTGATATGCATATGCATTTACATTTGCAGGGCAGTACCTGCCTTACAAAATGGTGATGTACTGCAGAATTGCCTTTGATTTACAGCAGCATCAATGTGCTGATTGACTCAAAGGAATTGAGACAGCAGGTCTGGCTCTGGCATAAGATTTAATGTATTTCTTTTAACTGTTTCTTTCTAAGTGCAAGGCAGTTGCACCAGTAAGGAGGCACTGGCATGTTTTAAAAGGGCATTTCCCTCACAAAAGCAGGTATAAGTCAAAAAAAAATCTGAATTCCTCACTGCATGAAAATCAGAGGGAAAGGAGACGCTGTTTAGAGGGCTCATTGTTTGAGAATTCCTTTTAGGAAGCTTTTAATCAGTAAGACGTAGACATCGTTGCTTCTTACTCTAAGCCAAGCAGGAAAAAAGCATAATTTTTTCCTGTCAATGCCTTGGATTAAAAATGACTAAACAAGCATTTGTGGCAGGTTAATTGCACCTTGGGTAGTTGCAAGCCCTGCACAGAGTGGGTGTGAATATTAACTCCAGCAAGCAGCAGCTTTCCACACGGGGAGGCCACATTAGCCAGACGTGGATGGTCCCCAGCAGGCTCCTTCCCAGACGGCCTGTGCAGCACAAGGTCAGCTCGACCTTCCTCCACTGTTCCCTTATTATTTCAGCTATTCCTTGGCTGAATCAAGAAATCCAGCGTCACAGAGCTCCCAAAGCAGAGCAGCAACACAGACATGGAGGGAGGGGAGGACAAGCGGCTTGGAGTAAAACTATTACTCTTTAAAGAGTTCATAGTGAGTCCTACCTATAAAACTATGGCACGAAAATGTTTAGTCAATGTTTCAAACCCACCTACTGCACAGACACACATACACAGCTTTTCCTTTCTCCAAAGACCTATATTCATATTAAAGGAAATAAATGGTGCACTAACATTTGGATTCACCTCAGATTAGTTGGAGTAGCATGTACTTATACTTGGAGATTGTCAGGTTAATACACAATCAAAGCAAGAATTGTGTTTTTATGACTGCTTATAAATATGTGTCCTAGGGCTTTGTTTTCTCTTGGTATTTCATTCTGCTCAGATCTCCAGCTCTCTGAGTGTGTGTACACCTGGAAACCTGAGGAAGCACTGTAAGAGAGGTGAGAGCAGAACGAAAGAGTGGCCAGGGCTGGTCTTGCCACTCAGGTCTTGGGAATATTCAGAGGAGGCTGCTTTGTCTGCTCTCCAGAGGCTGTCAGCGTGAGGGGCACTTTGATAAACTCAGAATACTTGGTCTGATCAGGGAAGTAAAGTTAGAAATGGAATGTGCAGTAAACTTTCATATTTATCCAACCTCTCATTGTTTTTCTGCCTGATACAACTGTTAATGCATTTATTCTTGCAATGCTGTCTTGGAGCAGGGTTGTTCTATGATCCTTCTTTTGCAGGGAGGGAGCTGAACTGCAGAATCACCTGGAGAAGGTCAGGCAGGAAAACTGAAGGCAGAAAAGGGGGCAGGACATCTTTCTTAAACCCTTAGAGCCATTCCTGCCCTTGAGGCTAATCCTGGGGGGAATTGAGCAGGGCAGGCACACAGGCCTGGAGTGAGTCACTCTTACCTTTGCAGTGCCCTACTCACATGTCTGAGTGTCAGCCAGAGGTACCAGTGGTACCAGCTGCATTCTTGGGATATGTATTGGTGACACTTGGCTGTGAGTTTGGGCATCCAGGATAAGGACAAAGCCTGCTTTGGGGAGGGACTAGGGAGACAACCCCAAGATGCATCTAATCAGCTGTGATTTTTTCAGTGATGCATTATCATTGCTTTGTACCCTGTCATATGGTTTCTTTTTTACACATAAATTCCTGATTTGCTTTGCTTTCAGTTTTCTTTGCTGTCCCCAGATGTTAATGCAGCTTGCTATGTGGATCCAGCTGGACATGGGGCACAGGAGGGAGGTCATGGCCTGAGATTAAGTTTTGATCTTGACCTCATCCCTACGTTTAATTTTGTGACCAGAATGGAAAACAAATATAAATGTATGGACTTCGAGTCTGTCTTAACTTTCTGACATATCTTAAGAGAGACATCCTTCTTGATGCCACATTAAGAATTCTGCACCCATTAATTTTGTATCTGGATGTAACTTTGGCTTTTTGCTGGATTAAGCTCCATTTTCTTCTGGGGGTGAAGGGAGATGCAGATGTCTCAAAAAGCAGCCACAGAGCCAAGTTCTTTTGCAGTGACGGCTCAATATTTGATGTAATTAATAAGCTGCAGTGACCCAGGAGCAGTCCTCAAGTTTGTTATCTCAGTTGGTCCAGCTGGGCATGAGGGCTACAGCCAGGGCTGTTCCCAGGGCCATCCTGCTGCCCTGCAGTGAATTTCAGGGTGTGCTCCTCTGCAAAGCTGGCAGAGCAGGTGATGGCACCTACTGAAAGACATCAGTTGTATTCCTTTGCAGCCTTTTCTTTTTCCTTTTCCTCCTGTGCTATTTTTACTCTGGTTTGAACCAGTGTTTAATTTGCCTCTTTTCACTTCTTGCCTCTAATAACAACTCTCTCTCTCATCTCACTGCTTTGCCTGATCATTTTTCCTCCTCCTTTGTTAGATGTCTGGTTTCTCGTATCCTCCTTTCTTCTCTCCCCCTGTCTTGCACACTCCTCCTCACATACATTCTCCTGTATTGTCTATCTGCACAGCTCCCCAGGGGATGTCCAGTAGGTGTCTTAAGAGGCAGGGGAGAGGGTCACAACCCTGCCAGCTCCTTGGACACGTGCACACACAGAGCCATTTCCACGAGGGAGGCAGGCTAATGTCTGCCAAAGAAAGCCAGTTTTGGTAGCCAAGCAGGCAGTGCATGGAGCCTGCAGCCTCTTGATGCAAAGTGTGCCCCTTTAACCATTGCCTTGTCCCCTGTTTGCCCTGTTGTTCTGTTTCCATTTCAGCAGTGTTTTGATGGCATTTCCTAAGAGGATTCTCTTGTGCAAGGCACTGTGAGAGCAGTGCTGCAAACTGCATCCCTGTCAGTCAAGAGCCAAAGATGCGAACTGGCAGCGTGGAGGGGGAGGGTCTTTGCAAACCCACCCAGCTTCAGGGGCACATGGGGGTCTGGTTCAGGTCTCTGGACTCACTGGACCCCTGCTTGCCTTTTGATCAATGATGCAATGGTGCCACACCTTATTCTTGGGCTTCAGCCCTGAACCTGCTCCTTTGCTGGGCTGTTTCAGACCTATAGAAAAGGGTAAAGCTTTAGGAGCCCCTGCATGACAGCTGGAATTCATGTGGTATAGTTTCCTCTGGGCAGGTTTGTCACAGCTGGCTGACTGTGATCTCT
Source organism: Picathartes gymnocephalus (assembly GCA_013390045.1). Lineage (NCBI taxonomy): Eukaryota > Metazoa > Chordata > Aves > Passeriformes > Picathartidae > Picathartes > Picathartes gymnocephalus. The sequence continues at coordinate 130,638 of WEKY01007744.1, forward strand.
GCGGGAAAAACAGATTCTTCTCTGACTTACGATTGTTGTCTGTCCCAGTGTCCCATTTCTGACACCTCTGCAGTCTGTCCCCTGCTTGAAGGACTTTCGTGGTCTCTTGTACCCAGACAGTTATTTTCAGGCTTATCTGCCTGTCCTCTACCACTCAAACACACTTGGTTATAGTACAGCACTGGCTTCAACAAAATGGTGGAGGATTGCAGCAGGATTGCCAAAATTGTGCTTTCCTCAGGAAAAGGGCAGCCAAGCTTGCCACAGGACTGCTTTTCTGTTTTCTGCGTTTTATCCCTCTGGCAACAAGCAGGCTCCTCACCCACTTGTAATAAAACATTGAGGGGACCTGTGTTTGTCCTCACCTGTGGCACCTCTCAGTCCTGGCTTAGCTGTGGGACCATCCCCAGGCAGTTCCCTGACCAAGGGCTCCCCCTGCTCTCTGGGGCTTTTCTCAACCCACTGCAAGGCTCCAAGCCAACAGAACTCAGCGCAGGGAAGAACTAAGAGTACAAACAAGGATATTGCCGGGTGACTCCACATACAGCTGGGATTTAGGCTCCCATCTAGCCAGCTCATGCATGTGCACATGTATTTTGGGTTTTCAAAGAGTGGGAGTAGTCTGGTCAAGTTTTCTTTTTGCATTTTCAATTTCCTTCTCCCCACCCCCACCAAATATCTCTCTCTCACAGGAAAAGACCAGGAGACTAGTGTGCCTAAGATCTGCCAGATGAGTGACCACCTGCAGATCAAAAACACCCTAAAGATAACCACAGGCCTGTTTAGTTATTCTTGTATTGTTAAAAAGAGCTGAGAGCCTGTATCAGAAGCAGTGATTCAACCCTAAGTGCTGCCAGACCCACCCTGAAGGAGCTTTCCATGCCATTCCCAATGGTGTTGGGCCAGCCCTCGGTGACTTTGTGTTCATTGTCAGCACAGGAAGGTGCAGGACAAGTCTCACAGCACCACAGCCTCCTACCCTATGGGAACTCAACCTCGAGCTGGAGTCAGTGTGGTCCCATCACCTGTGGATGGAGGTGGCTCCTGCCCCCACTGATGAGAAGATTGGGGTCTGACAGCCATGAGCTAGAGCAGACACAGTAGTTGTCCAGATGGTTAAGTAGGACTGTTTTTCCTATTTCTGTCAGAGTTCTGAAGGGTTTGTAAACTGTTTTCTTGCTTGTTGTTTTGGAATAGAAATTAAAATCTCAAATGGTTGATGGTAGAGCTGTAAAGGAAACAAGAAGTCTGGATAACCTCAATATTTCATCTTTAATTTTGACTTTCTAACATTTTATTTACTTCTTCAGAAGCCAAGAAATCAGTTAACATGCAGAATAAAAGTGTTTATTACGAACAGAAACTAAGAAAAGTTTTTCCATGTTCTTGTTCTCACAAAAGGTCTAAACCTACAGCAAAGAAACATTAGAAAAAATAAAAGAAAGAAACAAACTGATGGCTGAGGGAAATAACTGATGGCTGAAGGGGATATAGGGAATGTGCGCTTTGTGTATCTGCTATATAATGAGCCAAAGCTAAGACTCAAACTGAAAGACATCCGATTAGTTAACAACCTCTCCATTTAAGTACATTCAAAAAGTCAAATTATAGCAGGAAGAATCTGGGCTCGCCTCCGTCTCTGCCCCAAAATATCATTGTTCATTCTCGCAGCCTGGCCAGAGGCCAGGTGCTTCCAGGCTTTTAGCCACAGGGTGTATTTAAAAACCATTCTGTGTTCCTGTTTTCCTGTCAGTCCAAGTGAAATCACTGTAAACAACCATTTTCCAGTGTGCCCATGTCCAAACAGAGGCTGTTGCTAGCTTCTCTGGGGTTGGTTGGAGCAGGGGGCAGAAAGGATGAGGTGCTGCAGAGCAGAGCACTCAGGCCTCTCCAGGTCTCCTCCTGCAAACATCTGACCAAGCCTGAGAAGGTTTTTCCAGCCAGAATCAGGCTCTTCAACAAACCATGGGGCATTTGTTTGGGGTGTGCACATAACAGCAGTGGAAATCTGGTCAGTCCAATCCCCTGATGGTGGCAGTCCTTCACAGCCTGCTATGGGCTGGATGAAACCCCAAGCAAAAGACAAAGCTGTTGCCCAGAACAGTCGAAAACCCCCAAACAAAACAGGTGAGGGAGGCAAAACTCCAAGGAAAGCCTCTAGCTGAGACTGTGTGAGGCCATTGTTTTTCCTGTGCAGCTAGGCATGGCTTCTGTGAGCTCCCCAACCAGCCTGACTGCTGTAAGACAGCACAGTGAAGTGCTCTCTTATCTCTTTTAAATTACCTCTGCAAGAAAATTAATAAAAAACAAACGAAACCCTTTCC
>WEKY01007744.1:133026-160893 GCA_013390045.1 Picathartes gymnocephalus
CCCCCCCCCCCCCATTTCAGTCGTACAGGGAATAGTTGTTTGGGTTTTGGCGTTTTCTATATTTTCTATAGACATGGACATTTTCCTTTGAAAATAGGTGAAGAAAGCAAGCAAGCAGTAGAAAGCCAGCTCTGATTAAATCCTAAGCCTCTCAGTTGTTGTGTTCATTTCCTTTTCCCAGTTTGCCTTTCTTACTGTCTAAAAAAAGCTTCTCCACTGTGCAGGGCCCTTTTGCCAGGGGTGGTGGTGGGAGGGCAGTGGTGCTGGGGATTGCTCAACCACTGTGACTATCGAGGCCACTGCTCTGCTCCACTCCAGCACTTGCCCCCACTTACCATCATTTTTGTGGCACCTCTGGGGAGCTGGTACTGCCACACTCACTGGTGTGTTTCACCAGGGAGAAAACAGGTATTGGATCCCTATTCTGGTTTTGTGGCACCTCTTTTGAGCTAGGGATGGAGGACCACTCACAGAGCCTAGGAGGTGCAGTCAGAACGACCCTGTTTCATTCCCTGCTAGGCTTGCTGTGCCCCTGCAGAGTTTGTGTGCTCAGTGCCTGATTCCCCCGCAGGCAGAAGACCTACTCCCAGAACAGAAGCATTTCCAGACTTATTTCTGTCCTCTCATGTGAGAGCTATGAGCTGGTTTGATCGTGTCTCAGTACTCAGATATATATATATATATGTATAATTTGTAGGATGTCTCCATCTCTGCCTGGGACTGTGTTTGCTCACACACATGCACTCGCACAAACTGTAGGTGGCACTTTGAGAATTAGCAAAGATGCTGCTGTGTCCTGTGCCAGGGCATGGCTCTGTGCACCAGCCAGGGGGAAGGAGGAACAAAAACATGGATTAGTTACTAGGGAGAAAGGCAGAGAGTGAGCAGAGACTCCCCGGAAAAAAACCCGCTCATTCCTCGCATTCACTGGGATGCAGCATTCAGCTGCTACAGCCTGTGGGAGCGACATGCCAATACCCTGCACTTTTCTTTACAGTATATTTTATTTATCTGCCTCAGAGGAGGGAGTTTGCTGTAGTTATCACCCCAGGAGTTCAGCTGGATACAAATGTTAACCAGCTGGAGGGGAAACAGCTTGCTCCAAAGGTTTTGTCGTTGTTTAGTACACAGCGAGCGAGTGCCAGGCACAGATTATGCATTTACAGAGCTCCTGGCCCTCTCCTGCCTGAATTGTCAGGAGAGAAATTCAAACCACACTGATCAGTTTGCTGTCAGCAGCTGGGAGCTGAAGGGCAACCCTGGATCGATCCATTCTTGGAGCACTGTTCTCATTTCAGGGATTGCACTGTTTCCTCTGTGCTGCATTAACAATTTAGGTGTTGGGTGTTAAGTGAGCTCTGCACCTGGCTATCACTTCTGTGAGGTGTCTTAGAGAGTGTATGTACATTCAGTATGTGAATCCTGCACAAAGCTTGCTCTGTGAATGTTCAGTGTTGCTCTTTATGAGATGGAGGTTGGCCTCTTTGACTGTGTGCCAGAGGGACAGGGAGTCCCTTCTTTCATTCAGCATAAACCTAGATTTTGGAAATTATTCTGTGCTTTTCATGAAGCTCTGAATGCCTCTGGAATGCACATCCCTGGTATAATAGTAAAAATGAAAATGGAGAGAAGTTTGCTGCAGTTCACATGCTGAGAAGCCAAGAAACGCTTCCCAGCCTGCTGAAGTGGCATCACATGAAAACTTGCAAAGTTTCTGGCCTTTCTGGCATTGGGAGAGGATATGTAAATGTCATCATTCATTTTTAAAAACAACTAAGCAGCCTAGAAGTCTGTAAGAGTGGGGCTATGAGTGAAGAGCTTCAATCCTTTGTGTTTTGGAAATTGTTGCTGTCTTAGTCCTTGGAGATGACCTTGGGATCCCCTTTTAGCATGTCTCACTCAGAGAGCTGCTCTCAGCTGCTGGGATGTGGAGTCCAACAGCACCTGAAAACCAGCCACGGGAGGGAAGTGCCATTTTATGGGCATGTGGTGTGTTCTCAGTTGTTTGCAACAAAACAGCAGCCAGAAAGGTGGAAGTGGACAGGGACCATACCCCTGTAAGCCACTGGCAGGGCCTCTCAGAGCTACGCCTAGTTAGATAAGAAAGGCCCAGGGAAGAGATCATCTTCAGCCACTGCTCCTGCCTAACCGGTGCTTGTTCTCATCATTTGGGCACTCTGTTAGGATCCAGTGTTAGTCCCAACTGCTATTGGCAAATTATTTTCATTCCTCTTTCCTACTTGAGCAGCTTTGTGCACCGATTGCTGCAAGTTTGGATGGAGCTGGGTGAGTAAATGGACTTCTTTTTGCCAAAGGCCATGGCCATTATTTATCATCCACCCTGGTGTTGGTGAGTCTGGAGTTCTCTGCTTAGGGAAATGAGCTGGAAGTGTGTATAATGTGGGCTCTACTGCAGTGTTTTCTTTTATTTTTCTTTCCATTTTGCTTCAGGTGAGTGCATTGAAGATGCCACTGTGTTAACCGTGGTGTTAAAGTGGAAGAATGAATCTTGCCTGTATCAGCACAAATGATTGGATTTTCAAGACTATGCAGGACCTTGCATGAACACAGTTGCAGGTAAATCTGCATTCATAATCCAAGGTATACCTGGAAGTATTTGTCTAAGAAGTCTGCATTTCAAAAAGGTGTCAAGATTGATAAAGCCCCAAAATCACAACATCATCCCACCCTATCAATACTTCTCTGAAATTTTCTAATTATAAAGACAGCCATGTAAAATCTGCAGCTTTCTTTTTCCCCCCTTTCCCTTGCCAAAGAGTCTCAAGTACGGCATCAGCCTGAGCCCTGCTCATTTGGATCCTCAGCCCTCAGTGCCAGATGACAACAGAGCCAGTGAGGCGTGCTTTGTTAGCTTTGATTATGTTCAGTTTGGTGTAGCACAGCAGCTGGAATAACTGAGATAATCCCCCAGCTCATGTGGGGGGCAGTGATGTTGAAGGAGAGGGGGGAAGTGACAATGAAGGAGAGCTGGCAGCACAGGAGCAAGAGTGCTGAAGTACGGGGACTTTTCAGCAGCCTGCAGGTTTCAGCAGCTCTTCGGGGGTTTGTGCCAGGTGGGTCTGGTCCTACAGGGACAGGAGTGCACTGGGAGGTGCATCAGCACAGGCTGTGTTTGCCTGGGACTCATTTTCCCTACATAACATGGGACCACTCGTTCTGGCTGTTAGTGAGGCACAACTCACTGCAGCGCAAATGTGCTGGTCACTTTTTACGCTGAATATTCACGAGGTCTTTTGAAAACAAATTCTGCCCCAAGTCTTGTTCATAGAGTTAATGGAGGGGTCACAGTGAGAGCAGCTGTGAGGAACTCCTTGAAGCTGGCAGAGAAACCACTCCTGAAAAGCACAGTGAGATCTCCCTGTGCACACAGGGACCTGCAGGAGCACTCTGCAGGAGTACCCTTCTTAAGGATTTGTACTGCTTTATCTTAATCAAAAACATTTGTCTGAGTTTGGGAGAAATTGAAGCCTGCCCAGGTTTACTCTGCTTTGTATGCAAAGACTTCTTGTAAAATCAGCCAAGAAACAGTGGATCCTCCTCTTAGTTTAGGCTTGCAGTGCATACTTCCAGGACCAAACATGTGTGAGGCTATTTTGAGATTTACAGAGTGGAAAGCAGTAAATTAAAATGCCATAACCATAGTGATTGTGAAGTCCTGGAAATCAGAGATGATACATGTTCTCCAGCTAAGTGTTATCCCAGCTTTCAGTTCCACCTAATCTGGAATTAGGATTTCCTGAAGGTAACTAGCCTGTTTGCAGCAGTTACATCCCATTTCCAGCATTTGTCACCGGCCTCTTAAGCAAAGATACAACTTGCCTTTTTGATCTTTATAGGTCTCTCCCAACCCAAATCATTCTGTGATTTTACTTGCCCTCTCCATCACTCTGCTGCCCTTTCCTTCTCTGCCAGAAGTGATACACCTATTTCTGCAGGTATCTACAGTTCCAAACCAGTGTCTGGACCTCAGGTAACTCTCAGGTAATCACAAAGGCATAAAGCAAAAATAACAATCTTAAAAGTAAGCTAAGGAGGCTGTTTTGGATACTACATGTATATAACTGTATAACAAAACCCCTAACATGCCATAGTAAACTTTACTTAACAGATTGGTTAATCTCTACAAATGTTAACCTCCAGGTTTTTATTTACTGAGCTGGTGTTTTATGATGCCATTGTCTAATTGAAATGTGTTCATTCCTTTTCCAAGTGCCACTGCTGAGCAATTTACTGATATATTGCAGGGGGACTGGATGGGATTTTCTTTGTTTCAGAGTAAACTTGGGAGACAGATGGTGTTCAGACAGTGCAGATGTGACAGCTTCCATTGCTTTCTTTATGGAGTCCTTCTTGCCAGCTAAGCACTTTTGTTTTCAAATGGTAGAATTGTAATTTTCAGAGGCACCATAGAGAATGGGCAGGAGTACAGGAGGAAGGAGATTTGAGTTGTGCCTCTTCAGCAATGTGGGAATTTGCTTTCCAAAACCAGAGCCGAAGGTTGCTGGAGCCCAGTTCTCATCAACTCTTGAGCTCAGGCCGTTGCATAGAGAGCAGCAGCTTGGACAGCCCCAGTACTTCTGTCTCTCCTGTTGTACTGCTTGTCTGGAGCTTTCAAAAACAAACCTATGGCTCAGTCTTTTGCTACAAGAGGGAGACTGAGGCTCACAGAGGTGATCTGAGCTGCACAGCATCGGGAAGCAGGTGGAGGAGGGCTGGGAATAGAGCCCAGCTGGCCTTGGTCTGGGGCCAAGACCAGCCCAGATCACCCCCCTAAGGGTGGGTGGGAGCAGAGGGCAAGGGTAGGCAGACCTGGTGCTGCTGGTGGGAGCAGACTCCCAGAGTCGGGTGGCATTTTCATTCCAGCATTCAAACACCTGTACACTGGGGGCATCCAGAAGAACACATTTGTTAGCAGTGGTTTATTTCCCCTCAGGTGACAGAGGCAACAGCAGATCTGCAATTTGACATCCTTAGCAGGCTTTTCTTCACCACAGGGAGAAAGAGCCATGGTGCATGGCACGGAGGGAGGATTGCTAGTTCTTTTCACTCTCTCTCTCCTGGATTACCACAAAGGTAGAGCTCAGCAGAAGCAGTGTCGTTCCATTCCTTCCCTATAAAGCATCTTATGAGCAGTCTTACTGCAGTGTTGTTGTGCAGCTCTGCCAGGAGGTGGGTTGGAGCTTTTGTCTTTAACAGTCCTTGGGACTTTGCTGCTACTGTGGATTTTTTCACCACCAGCTACCTGCCTGCTATTCACCCTAAAACACCAGGAGACAGCCAGATAGGTCTGGCTCTAGCCCATTTCTTAGAAGTTGTTCACCTTTCGTAAGCCAGTGCTTTCAGTAGTGTATGTTAAAATCTGAGCTGCTCTGAAACCCACAGGACTTGTGCCAGCTGGGCTGGAGTTTCAGCCTGGAACGAAGACTAGAGCTCTCTGAAATACTGCAAAATGGGAAATTTTGGCCACAAGCCTCTCTCACTTTTGAATTAAGAGCTTCATTTATTTATCTATTTATTTTTGCAAGGGGCTTTAGGAGCCAATTTTCCTCTCTGTGAAGACAGCTGAGTCTGCACTGCCTGCCTTGGATACTCAGGGCCACTCTCTGGACACAATTTACTCCCTGCTCTGGCACCAACCTGGCAGGACAGATGTGGCTGGAACAAGATCCTTGGTGAACCCAGAACAGAGCTGGGCACAGCTGGCAGCTTAGCACAACACTGCTATGAAATTCAGGAAGCTGAGGGCCAGGCAGGCTGTTGGCAGCTGCTGCCATGCATTTCTCTCTGCACACTGCCTGGGGACACGTGGCCAGGGAATCCTGGGGTCTGCCATGCATTTCTGTCTGCACATTTCCTATGGACACATGGCTGGGGAATTGTGGACAGTCCTGGCAGTCTCTAATAGGATTAGCTAGCAACAGTGCTAGAAATACTCAGCACAGCCATCTGTGGAGAGATGACCCTGTCCCTGTGTGTTTATAGCAGCTGCATAGCTTTAATGTGCTTCTGTTCATGGACTGTTGTTAATTTTCATTAATTTCCTACCATTCAATGGAGAAAGGAAAGTCTCTGGTTCAGAGCAAAAGCCACCCAAGGACTGTGAGACTCTCATTAATCTGACAGTGGCAAGAAATCTTCCACAATCAGGAGACTGTGAGAAGGGATCCTGCTGTTCTGTCTGCAGTGAGGGCAGCAGGCACTGAGGACGTTGCCTGGCACTGTGGATAAGGTGATGGAAGGGCTGCCTGCTGCCACAGCAGCAGCCCTGCCACCAGCTGCTGTCCTCACATGTCCCTTGAGCTGCTGCTGGCTCTTGGCTGCTCTGGGGTGAGTCTGCCTCAGGTGCTAAACCAGCAAATCATTTTATTTTGTTTCAGTGCTTTGGCCCAGCTCAGACCAGAGAGAGCAGAAGCAGGAGCTAGGCCAGTCCCAGCCCTGGCTTGGCAGAAGCCAAATTGCCTCACCAGTTTCACTCAGTCTAAGACATAGAGACAAGCTCTTCTCTGGTTGTGGACCAAACCCACCTTCAAACCTTTGGGTGGTTGGTGCAAGGATATGGCGTGGATTTGGTCTTTGGTTTCAAAAGGGGTGAACTGTCTGCAGGAAATCAACAGGGTTTGTTTTCTCTTCCTGGTGGTGCCATCTCTCTTGCAAATTACTTTGGTGTTATATGGCTGTGGTTTCAACTCACACAGCTTCTAACATATTTTATTGTTTATCAGTTTGTGTGAGGGGCCCATTGCTGCGCTGTCTGACTGCAGAGTGCCAATACAAGTGTCAACAGCCCTGCAAGTGCAGTGCCCACACTCCCAGGGCCAGTTCCCTCTGCCTCATGTAGGTATGCTGTGTCAAACCAGATAAGTGGGTAAATATTAAAAATTTAGCAATTTAGCACATGTGCAAAGGTGCCAGCTGGCACGAATCCTCAGAGCAATAAGATGAAACATTTTGAGTTACAGGACAAAATGTCTGTGCTGGGGTACTGAAATACATGTATTTAATGTGCTGTTTCTGAGGTTTAGTGGCAAACCAGAACGAAAGCTATTTAAACAAATCCTTGCTTCATGTAATATCACTGTAGTCCAAGTCATTGCACAGCATATCATGAAAGACAATATTATCCAGCTTTTGAGTTGGTTCAATACCAATTACTTTTCTGCTTCAAATATTAAGAAGCATTTTTCAAAAATAATCAGTTTTGCTTAGACATTAGGGAAAATAAAGTTAGCAGACATCAGAACTCTGTCTTGGGAAATTTGCTGTAAAGCAGGTACAAGTATAACAAAAGTAATTATAAGTGAGTGCTGATAATTTATTTACTGGGATAGTGGCATTGTTAGAGATGTCAAAATCCTTTTTTATCTGTGTCTGCACAAGTAGGTTTTTTGAATGGGTTTCCATGCATCCAGCAGTAGGAGACTCCAAGTTTGTAATGAAGCTGTAAGGAGTACAAAGACTTTTTCAGAGGAGCAGGGAACACGAGTCACATTGGATTTTGGGGAGAAGCAGCCCCATTTGAGTTTGGCCAGAAGGCCCATGTCAGGCTGGGCTCCTGAGTGAGCACTGATCCATTGTCTAGGCTGCATCACATTGGTGTGGCCATGGAGGGTTTAGTTCACTAAGGGCCTTTTAGAAAAAACTCTTGTAGAGGACACAAGGGAAATGCAACAGCTGTGATGTTCAATCAAGGACAGGTTCCTCTCTGAGGGTGCCATTATGGAGCTCACTATGGAGCTCCTGCCTCTGGAGAACTCTTATTCCAGTAGGGAGCTGTACTGCATCCCAAAGCAACAACGTACGCATGCACTTAACAAACCCAAGCTCAGCTCCTTTCACAAACCAAAATAAATTGTTTCCATGCCTGCCCGGATTCTAAATTAGCAGAACAAACAGTCATTTAAAATGAATGATTTCAAGTCAGAGGAATACAAATCAGAGACTGTGTTTTTTCTCATTGGAAAAATACTGTTCCACAAAAAAAATATTACATAAATTTTTGATCTTCTACAGATGGGATAGAAGATTATAAAGTGGTCAGCAGACAATATAATGTATTCTGACATCTGACATATCCAGATATTGACCATTTCTTGGTGCTTTTACGCATAGCAAGGGTTGTCAGCTACAGAGACCACATTTTTATTTGGCTTATGTGACCCTCAGAAAGATTTTACCCCAGAATTCACCAATACGGGCAGTATTTGTGGTTTGTTGTGCTCTGCAGAAACCCCAGCAGCTCTGACAAAAGACATCATTCAGGTTTTTCTGGAACAGAATGGTGGTGCAGGAGAAAGGGAGGAAGGAGTGCCTGTGGTGTTCTGTTTTGAAGGGCAAATAAAATAGAGGGATCAGGCAACATTAGCTGAGACTTCACACAAAGCTATTTGGAGTCCTTTCTACAGCTCTGCCTCAACTGCTCCCAACTCCTGAGCTTTGGTTCTGTCTCTCTGCCATCCTCACCAGCCACACTTTCCTTCATCTTGGCCAAGAAATCGTTTTTGCATGGAAGAGGTCAGTAGGTGATCCTGGTTCAGAGGTCTTCTGAGGAAGAGTCAATCCAGGCAGGAAAGCTGTTTGGAACAAGTCATAGGAGGTTACCCTAGGGCAAGTAAAGATGTGTGATGAGCACATTACTCCGGAGGGAGCTCATAATTTGATACAGACCTCTGGAAGCTACCAAATTCCAATTGTGCATATTAAAACTCTGAATGCTTCAGGTCTGATTTAGGCTGCTGCAAAGTCAACAGGAGTCTCTCACAGCCTCCAGTGGGCTTTTAATGTGATCCGTATTGAATAAATAATCAAGAAGTAAACCTGCATAGAATCTGATTACCTGGTCTGCAGCCTCTGAATGAACTCTCTGCTGCACTGTGGAATTACAACACTGGCATGTGAGATTCCAGTGAACTAAGAGCAGAATTTCCATTGCCCAGCTGGGTACCTCTGGTCAGGCTAATCTCTGACTTCTGCTCTGAAATCACCAGTCTGTGTTACACAAGAGGTCAGACTCTCGGATTTACAACTGTCCTTTCTGCCTTTAATAATCTGTGATGAGATCTTTTATACACGAACTCTCAGCAGCTGCAAGTGCCTGCATCAGCTGGCAAATCTACCCCACAACCGTTCACCCTTTCCACAAGTCACTGTGGCTCCAAGGCTGCCAAGATGGTGCTCTGAGATGATCCGAAAGATCTCTTTTATTTAGCAGCACAGCTGTTTGTTATTCTGTCCAGGAGCAGTAAAGCTATCAATTGCACAGAAGGACAACATTTTAAAGCACACTAAACAGCAAATAATCCTCTGCTCAGGATATTAAAATATCACAAACCACAAATTTCTCAGTGTTATTATTTTGTAGCAGACATCTGGCACCCCAGTCTGTAGAGTGAGGAGGTGATGTGCTCATATCAAGTCCGGGCTAAAAGGGGATGCTCAGATAGCCTTGTGGAGTCTACTTCCAGTCAGGAATTGCTTTTGCAGACACTTTATCTCTGATATGTTGTCTTACAGTCACTGCCACGTTTGAATGGCATGTTTTGTTCCCATGATGAGGTTGGATGTATCAGGTGGAGCCTCGGCCAGCATGTCTGAGACAGCGTGTCTGACACAGACCACCTCGTGATGGAGAGGGGGTCTGCAGCCAATCCTTTACGCATTTTGTGACCCACCTACCATGTTTGGAGCTTGGAATAATTGCTCTAATTGCTTGCTCACACGAGGTCTCTGCCCTCAAATTCTCAAAAGCAGTTTTTAAGGTGCTGACCAAGTCAAGATCTCAGGCAGGCTGACTGCACAATGCTCTGCTGTCATCAGAGGTTCCTGCAGGGCCAGATCCATCCAGACACCACATATGCTGGCACAGAGGAGATTGCTGGGGAGGGAAGAGGGGTACAGGTCTATAGGCATAGACAGACAGACAGATTGACCCACTCGCCTTCCAAAACCAAAATTTACCATTTGTTTTTCTTAGTCCTTCGACCAGCAGAAAATTGCTGGTCACAGATAAAACCTACAGACGTGAAAAAGAGTAACTTCCCTGAAGTTAAGACAGAGGATGAGTGGTGTCATCTGGCTTTAAGTGTGAGATTTTGGAGACAAAGGAGGACAGATTCCTGCACTGCACTCTGGAAGGATACTGGATATGACTTTGGGAGACACAGGAGAGGTGGCACATAGTAAATATAAGGTCTGGATTTTAACACCAAGAGCCTTCATCTTATTTCCTGTGATCCTCTGACACTGTGCAATCATTTTCTAGCCCTGAAAATGATGGTCAAAGTTTGATAAAAGGTATAGCTTATCAGTATGTGCAGAAGCCTCTGCAAAATCCAGATGGGAAAATGACCTTGATTCCTGCAGTTAAAGAGAAAATGAGGCTTGGGCCAGATTAATTCCCAGGGTTGCACATTGATTTCATTGGAGTTGCCCTGAGGGTGAGTTTGATTCTCAACTCCTTAAAGTTTCCAAAACAAAGCAGAATCCAGGTGGGCAGCAGTATGGAGCTGATGGGGTTTTTTTGTTTGGGTTTGGGGGGTTTTATTTTGGTCAGTTGTTTTAGTACAAGTTACACATGATGTAAAATTTATTCCTGAAAATCTGTAGGAGCAGGCAACTATTTTACAAAGAAAAGATAAAGCCTTCACATGGAACCAGCTCATGCTGACTTTGGAAAGGTTTTCATTTATTGATGAACATGTCTTTCTGTTTAAAGTACCCCCAGCTTTGACTTTAAGAACTGCAACCATTCCGTCTCCCTCTGAAGCCACTGCCTGCTGATGTGTTTGCAGTAGCTTGTCCCAAGGAACATATTTCTGAACAGAAAACTGGTTTTACTGAATTAATAATAAGTGGGATCAAACTGCAGCAGTTGAAGTTAAATTTCTACATGGATGTGGACTCCACAATTTGGGCATGTCTAGAGCTAGATTATTGCATTCCTTGGCCATTAAATATTTTCAATACTGAGCATTTTTCTTATTTTAAATGCTACCACTTTATATAAAGCCTATTCAATCCTACAGATGGAATAAAATTCTGAAATAGCCTAGTGTTTGAATTTGGAGATTCAAGAATACAGAGGTGAGCATAGAATTTAGAAGCTGAGTTTGGTTTTACAGGGACAAATATGGAAGTGGAATCCAAAGATGGTAATTTGAACTGGACCCTTTTCCATGACAAATTTAGATCTCTACATACCCATAGGGAGCTTTCCCTGGGAAGTTCTGGTTCCACGTCCTGAATCCACAGTTTGAATTCAGATTTCACTCCTACCTGGCAGCCCATTGACCTTGCTGGGAGAATCACATGAATTTGCCAGTGAAGGAAAAGCCTCACAGTGCCCAAACTGTGACCTTGTGGAAATTCATTACATTCTCATTTGAAAACTCATCTCAAGCCCAGAGGAGCTGAGCTGGGAGTCACCAGAGTATCCCATCTGGTTGTGAGATAATGTTTTCTGCTCCCGCAGAAGAAGTCAGTGTTTTCCCTATTAGTTCTGCTTTCTGTGCTGTCTGATAGCAGGAAGAACAAAACCAAGGGAAAATTAAAAAGCGAAGGTAATGCAAAGTTAAACACACCTCTTTTTGATCTTCAAATTGAGTTGATGTCAAGTAAATCTTGTTCCCTGTGCACTGGCTTGCTTCTTTGTTTAATGATGAATTGAGTGAAACTATTTGATTTGCCAGCTTGTGCAGTAAGTTGGAAAATAAAATTAATAAGTGGCAGTGTCAGAGTCACAGCATGTAAGTGACCCCTGCGAGGCACAGTTGAATTGGAAGCTCTTCCCCTTTGCAGTGTCCTGTTATCATCTGATCAGATCACTTCACAAGCTTTGTGATCCCCATAACCCCTGCTCAGGGCTGCTCCTGGCTCGATAGCCCAGACCAGGAACAGCACAGCAGGAGAGCTGACAGCTCTGTGTCTCAGATTTTGGGGTTCTTGCTGTGGGCTCTGCTCAAATCAGGGTCTTGGGAAGCAGAATTACTTAGGACAATGAGCTTTCTTTTCCCCTTTCCTGGCATGTTTGGAGGAGGAATGAGGTGCCCTTGGGAGGACTCTGTGAGGACCCCCTCTGACTTGGGCCATCAGCTGAAAACCTGAGCAGGGCACTTGGTTTGGGGTCCCACTGCTGCCTCAGCAGGAACTGCTCTGCCCTCTTTGGACCAGTAAAGTCTCAGTAAGGAGGATCTCCCAGGGAAACCCAGACCTCTGAGAAAGGAAAGCATCACTGTATGTAGGAGACAAGCCAGGAGCTGGAGATAGAGACTTAAATGTCACCAGAGTCCTTGCTTAGGGACTGGCACTAAGATGGATCCACTGGTTGCTTTTCTCCCTTCAATTTTTCTTAGAGCTCAAGGAATAAAAATTCACTGAAATGTTAATTTCTGGAAGTTATGAAGTCTGATATAATTTTTTTCCTTGACAATGTTATTTAGTTGGACTGACCAACAGGTTCCTCCTCCCCAGTGCTGCCCCTTTATTCTTGTACCAAGCTATGAGAAAGAAGGGTCGTAACCAGCTCCCTAAGATGCAGATTGCACACAAGGGTAGCGCAGAAGAACCATCCTGCTTCCTTTTACCAGCTCTGCTCAGTATTTAAACAGAGTTATTTAGTTCCCGTGGGGAAAATTGTACTAGAATAGAGAAAGGCACAGCATGCAGCTATTATTGGGGCAGTGATTGTAATGAGCATGGAAAATGGAACAATATATAACCTATTCTTAATAGACTTTTGGGAGGGTTATCCTCTGCTATTCCTCAGATCTCATACCCAGACTTTTTTTTTTTTTTAATAATTGATAATGCCTTGTTTTTTTTCCATTTGTATTGCTCAGTAAACATTAATGGCATTTTCCAAAGGTGGATTATCCCTGTGCCTGCACCAGACTATATTGAACAAAACAAACCCCCTTCTTTCTTTTCAAGCAATTGTTTGATGAGAGATCCTGTCCTTTCCAGAAAGGACATTTGACCATGGAAGGTCAAATTTTTCTGCACTGACACTCCAGTTGCCACAGCTGGGAATGTTCTGGAGTCTGTGTGAGCTCACTGTGCCATCACCACAATTCCTGATGAATGCACTGGTGAGATGGAGCCATGCTGGCCTCGACCTCTTATGCCATAGAGAAGGTGCCTGAAGTCCAAGAGGGAGCCAGGCTGGGAAGATGTCCAACTTTCTGTGCATGCAGGAGTTCATTATGCAACTATCATGAATAGAAATCCTCTGTCCTGAAATGAGAGTTATGTAGCTTTAACTTGGTGGCCAAAAATGTATCAGCAGTTTTAAGATGTTCACGCTCTTAAACATGATGCTAAAAATGTATCAGCCTAGCTATGGAATTACTTGGGGGATTTTTTGCCCTTAATTAAGATGTGCAAGAAGAACATGGGGAAATTGAAGGATGCCCATGACTGCAGCTCAGCAGCTGAAGCAGAGCAGTCAAGCTTAACTCCGTACAGGTGAGGAGGATGTGAGCTTTAATGCCTTCTGCTCCATGGAAACAGCCTTCCATCGCCTTGAAGGCTGAAGCACTGGTGGTGGGAGAGGGAAAATGTGAATGCCATGGAAACATCTCTGCTTCTCTAAGGAAGTGCTGTTTCTTTTGGTTTTACTCCTAGGTGTGTGCAGTGGGTCATCCCACAGCAGCAACTAAACATTTTGTTTCAGTTTTGGGAGAGAAATCTGTCCCTGAAGATACTCGCTTGTATCTTTTTTTGTTTATAATTTCCTTGATGCAGTAAGGTACAAACTGATCCTCACCATCTAGGACCAGGGCTACGCTATGCCCCAGTTAACAGAGCTTTAGTGCTGGACATGTTTTGGGGCCAATATCTCCCCCCATGTCAAAAGTAGTGTATTTCAGTGCATGCCCATAAGTAAACGTTGGGTTTGTGTGCTTTAACTAATGAGAATTCTATGCCTTTTTTGTTTTAGGAAGTGTCATCCTCATGAAGATGTTTTTTCATGCCTACCATGCATCTGCAGTTTTGCTGGCGTGGAACCAGGAAGGATAACACACTTTGCTTCCTGCCACTTCTGCTCAGCCTTGGGTGCTGCACCATCTCCTCTTCAGCGTTGCTCAGAGTGTGGCAATGATGCCTGTCTGGGGCAGTTACTCCCCTGGTGCACAATCAGTGCAGTTTAAGATATAAAGTTGTAAAGTGAAGCCCATGACAGCTTGAGGGAATTGTCTGGGCCTTTATCAGCCAGAACCTCTCTGAGCACAAACACAAAAATGTTGTTGACAGACAACTTCCATAAATTGCTTTGTTGAGTGTCAGCTTCACTTTATAGCACATTGTCACATGCCAGTGCTGACACTTGTGGCAGAGCTTGCTGGCACAGTATGGCATGGTTGTCTGTAGCTTTTCCTGCATTTTCTTCCTAGGAAAATCCTTATGGTCCAAACTGGAGCCATTTTATTGGGTTTTGTCCTTGATGTATTGGTGGGAGGGGATATTTTGCAGAACATATACAGCCAGAACCGTGCCAACATCACCATTAGAAACAGGGTGAAACAAAATGAATGTTTTGAGTGTACTCATACTTCTGTGAAGTATCTTCTGCTGCAGGACTTCTAATGCTCAGAGAGCAAAGGTTTGCTGCAGCCTTACCAGAGTTAACAGTAGCTATGGGCCAGGTTAGAAGAAAACATCCTTCTTTTTTATCATTTACTTTTCTCTGCTAGTTGTTTGCCCCAAGCCATGCCTCATAGCAAGGGAATTTGTCCTGCTGGTATCACCTGCAGCCAGACAAGGGTTGTGGTCACTATAATGTTAAACTGAGTCACAAAGGTTTGCAAAAGGTTGTTGTATGTGTGGCTAAAGAAAGAAAAAAAAAAAGAAATATCACTCATCAAGACTTTTAACACCAAGAAAGAAGAGCGAGAAGCAATGAAGAGACTGTAGGAACTTCAAAGCAAAAAATTCTCTGTGGATTCCCTTTTTACCTGAAAATTGGGAAGCAGCAGATGGATAATCAACTAAACCCACATCACCTCCTTGAGATAAGGCCTGGGGACAGAGCTTATTAAAAAAAAAAAAAGTGCATGAAGCTCTACATGGTATCTACAAGCTGCGCATCCCCTGAGCCTTCCCAGGCATCTGGAGGGTGTTGGAGCACCTGGAGCCAAGCAGCTCCCAGTCAGCAGCTGGTGCAGGTGGAGCTGCTCTAGATGACATCAGTGCCCATGGCAAGCTGCCCATGGCTGGGTCCAGAAGGTTGTGGTAACAAGGTGTGCTGGGGGTGTTCTGTTCTCTGGTAGGTGCTGGGCTTTACCAGGGCAGCTGGAGAAGCTGTGGCTCAGTGCTAAACCATGGCCTGGTGTTTGGTGACTCAGTTAGTTCAGAAACCTGCTAGCTCAGCACACTATCCTTGAAACTCCATTTCTTTGAGTGTACATGTCTCGAGCGATCCTTTAATTCGGAGTGCTCTAGTTTGTCAGGGAGGTGAAATGTAGGCAATGAATTACAGCAGATGGGGGTGGGTGTGTGCTCCCAAGCTGAACATGTGTTAGTGACCTTGCTCCAGTGTTGTGGGACTGCAGCAATAAGTCACTCTGATGTGATGTGTAGCACGTGGGGTTGCCTGCTCTAGGTGCAGCATTGGGCAGCAGAGCCATGGCAAGAGGCTCTTTATTTCAAGATTTCAACTTTTCCAAAACACAAAAGGACATGCTTGAAATTCATTCCTTCATGCTGATCCTGGGAGTCTTCCATAACCTTGAGATTGGGCTGTCTCTTTGCTTCCCGTACGGAGCTGCTCACCGAGCCCCGCCTCAAGTGTGGGGAGGGAGGCACCAGGCAGAAGTGGCTTTGCGGGAGCATCGCGGCCAGCCTTGGCACTCCCCTCGCCCAGAGCCACAGCAGTTCTGCCTGTGTGACTGCCAGCCAGCTGAGGCATTGGCCAGGATGGCACAGGAGCCTCCACGATTAAGGTGGTATTTGGAATTTCACACGCGCCCGTTCAGAGTGATGCAAACACCCACCCGACCTGTAACCGTAAGACTTTAGGCTGGTTCCCTGCCTATAAAGAGCTGCTTTGTCTCCTCTCCAGGCTCTTGGGTGATTGCTTTTTCCTTGTGTTTTCGCCCCTCACAGCTCCCGTGCCCATAGCTGAGCAGCAAAGTTTCCCAGGTCCCTCAGCCAGGGCAGTGCCTGGTTTTGCCACAGCAGCTCCACTACTGCTGCTGCTGCTGCTGCACACAAGCCCTGGCTGCTGAAAGCAGAGACTGGAATTAATGGGTGTGGTCTAAAATGGGACACCAGCCCACGCTGCCCTGCTTCAGTGCCACCCAGCAGCGACGGCTCACTGCTGGCCCCCGACCCACAAGGAGAGAAAGTGGTAGACAGGGAGAGCCCTGCCAGCCCTGGTTGCTGCAGGTGGGCTCAGCATTGGGCATCCCTCACCCTGCTGCCCTCTTCCTGGCCTTTCCCCTTTTGGGAGTTCATTACTTCTGAAGTGCTTCTCCAGAGTCTGCAGCCCTGGCACTGGCAAGACTCATGCCCACGCCCATACCCAGGGTGCTGCAGCATCTCAGGGGTCTCATCACAGTGGTAAGGCCGGGGATTGGAGGGGTTTGCAGCCTCCACTCTGAATGTGTGTGCTATGTGTGGAGCCAGAACATTTAGGGAGACCCCAGCTGCCAGAAGGAAATGTCCTCACGCTGGCACAGCTGGACACGGACAACCACCCATGTTCCCCTACACAGGCTCCCTCCTAGGCACACCCCCTCTACTCCCTCCCCACATCCCTCTTTCCATTGCTGAAATCCTGTTATCCTCTCAGACAGCACGTGCCTCACCATTTCCATCTGACAGCATGGATTTCAGTAGCATTTCTTGATCTGTTTAGCATTTTAAAGCAAGCAGCTATCCTCCTGCCCTTATCTCCTAACTCTACCCTAATAAATACGATCGCTTCATCCTGTGAGACCTGAAAACCCATTTCTGAAATTCCCCAGGCAACTAATACAGTAAAACAAGCCAATAAATATAAATAATTATGATAAAAAGGCATAAAAATGCCAGACTTGGGTCAAACATACTCACGGAGTGACATTAGCAACAAATAACTACGCAGGGTTTGAATGTAAATGGAAAAGGCTGAATACAGAGTAGCTACTTCATTGCCCATAACTGTCAGGCTCCTAATTTGGGCAGGCCATATTTTAGTGATAGCAGAGCAAATGCAGTCATAATGCATCCCTACCTTTCCTGCTTTGTGAAAAGTCCCATCCATCCCCAGGGAAGCAAGGATGGTAAAAACAGTGGTGTGAACATGAGGTGGAAGGATAAGACAGAAAGCACAGTCCCAGTATGCAATTCCCATGTGTTTGCTGCACATCATATGCTAAGTTCAATTTTCCAAAAGCTTTGTTTTATTTTTAAAGGTAACATCTTTATTATTATTATTATTATTATATTTATTAGTTGTTATTATTATTATTATGCAGAGATGAGATTTTTTTCCCCCTTTGATCACAGAGCAAACAGTTTGCTTTTGAAAATGTTAATGGAGTCCTGATTTAAAACATTTTGTCTTCACTTTTTTGTTGTTGTTGTTGTTTCTGTTTCTTAAAACGTTGCAACAGGCAGAATCTGGGTTTCGATTTTCTCATCCTACACAAAGAAAGATTCTGGAGTTCACACTCCAAGCCACTACCGGTAGGTCCTGCCTTGCTCAGTTGTCATCGTCTCAGTGTGGTTTCGCCAGGTGGGGTGGGTAGGTGGGTGGGAGGGGAGGAGTTGGAAGAAGGGAGGGTATTTGTCAGCTATGTCGAGTCTTGGTTAACAACTT
This sequence comes from Picathartes gymnocephalus, assembly GCA_013390045.1. Taxonomy (NCBI): domain Eukaryota; kingdom Metazoa; phylum Chordata; class Aves; order Passeriformes; family Picathartidae; genus Picathartes; species Picathartes gymnocephalus. The sequence continues at coordinate 150,845 of WEKY01007744.1, forward strand.
TGCCTCCATTCATGGTTGGTGTCCCTGAACTTTTCCTTGAGCGTCCTTGTTTTTCTCCAATTTCATGCAGCGATGGCTCTCTGTACATGCACACTGCAAACAAAAGAGACACCAATTAACAGCCCTGAAGTCACAGACAGTCATGGCCATAAGAAATTATTTCTTTGTATATGGTGCTGGATTCCAGCCCCATTACAAACACACACACACATAAACACACTTACAAAACCTCTATGACCCAGCAGCAGATCGTGTTACCAAGCAGAATCTGTTTACCTGCCCTTGCTGCCGTTTGCTTCTGTCTCTGGATTCTTACAAAGGCAGAGAGAAACAGGGGATTGACTGCTCACAAATAAATCTTTCTAGGTTTTATGTGCTTTACAGTTTTTTCATGTCATATTCATATATATAAAATAAACATTTTATCTCAGAATACAGAACCATATATTGCTTTGAGATGCTGATTATCATCTAACAACAGGTTCAAGAATGACCCGGTTCCCAGCCTTCGACCTGCAACAAAAAGCCCCTGAGAGATCTGAATCAAAACTACACCTGCATCTGAGCCATGCAAGCATTCTGGGTGTTGAGCTGTGGATCTGAAATGGTGACTCAAGCCCATTTGGCTCCATCAGCCAAGAGCCAAGATCTGCTCTCGGCACTTCCTATTTATTCCTCTGTAAATCAAGCCAGCCAGCCAAGGTCAGTTCTGTGAGCAGACACATGGGATGAGTTCAGTGACAGCAAGTCAGGAGCTGTCCCAGCTCTGCATGGTCGTCTGGCAGCACCTGAGAACAGAGTGGCTGGAGGGCACCTTCTCTCCAGACCCTGGCTATGCAGTATAAAAATGTACTTGCTGGAGCCCAGACAGACAGAGAAGGCAACATCTGCCCAAGGCATGGCTCATCGCCACATCCTGGGCAGGACAAAGCATTTATCCAACTCACCATGTGGACTAAGTCCTCACGGCTGTCCTTTTGGCTGTGCCAAAGCAGGGGCATGGGCTGCTCACAGCAAGGAGAGCATCTCTGATGAGCTCACTGCAAATGTGGCAGGGTGCAAATGTGATTGAAAGAGTGAAGCATCTCAAGGGCAGGCACAGTGGAGTTGAGAACATAAGGCAGGTCCAGACTGCAAATGTCATGTCCAGATCTTTGCAAAAATTAGGAAATGAAGAAATGATTGTGCACTGCTTCATTTTGTGAAGTTGTCACATCACAAACAATGGCACAGAGCTCCAATACAGGACAGAGCCTATCAGGGTTTGGTTCTGGGTAATCAACAAGAACAAAACTTTAAAAATAATCTGAAGAAACAAAAAAAAAACCACCCCACATATGAAAAGGCAATATAAGTGCTAGTATCTATAATATCCCCTGATTTGCAAATAAATCCCAGCAATTAAAGGCAGGCTGAAAATGACATTATTGCTCTGTGCTTTTACTCCTGACTAGATAAACAGTTACAGCACTGTGCAACAATACAGGACAGAGATAAAGTGCAGTCAACTGTGTATTAATAGGAGGAATATTGAATTGAATGTATGAGCAGTGAAGAAATATTACTTTTCCCATAGAGTATTTTTCATGCAAAGCTTTCAAAGCAGTTTAAACACACACACACTGGGCCTCCCAGCAAGGCTCAAAGGAGGTACTGCTCTGCAAACCGTTACTGCTACTGGAGCCATTTTTTTCATGAAAATTAGAAGAAAAGAGGAAATGAAGGAGTTGTCCCATGGGTCTGGGCCAGGATGAGCACTGCCAAGACTGTCCATCATGCCCAGACAACGGATACTGTCTGCATGCTGCAAGGACAATGTGTAGCATGGCAGCAACAGATGGAAAAGGGCTCTCACATCCCCTTTCAGTCCTGAGCTGCCCCGCATACCTTGGAGAATGTCACTCAACAACACCGTGATGGTCAATTTGCCTGTTGTGGCAAAGGACCCAATAAAACCCTAAAGGAAGTATGAAATTGTTAACAGCTGAGGAAAACCTGTGCCTTTGTGATTTCTTACCCTGAGTTGCAGAGCCCTTGGATAGCACTGAGGGTGTGCATCACATCTGTGACTCACCTTATTCTTGGATGTGATGTTTGCCCAGCAGAATCACGTATTTGTGCCACTGTTATCCCAGTGCCCGTGACATTCCCCCTGACATTTCATACACAAAGTTTTGTCTCAAGTGCACTGTTGCCTTCATCCTGACCTCTCTGGTCCCAAGCTGGAGCTGGAGGGACCTCCATGAGGTCTTCCCCGGGACAGCCGCATGTACCAAGCTCTTCTCACCCACACCCATCCCCAAGAACCCACCAGTCTGGGCCAGATGCTTAACCACAAGGACTGAGCACAGGTGAATGCTGCAGCAGCCCCACGGCATGCTGCCTTTCCTCAACTCCCTGCCTCTCACCATGGCCTTTGGGCAAAAAACCTTGAGCTGCTAACAAGGCCTACAGAGTAAAGAATATAAACCAGGCTACAGAAGTAAACAATATTTGCAGCTACAAAGGAAACCTTATACCTGCCAAGCAAACAGGGCAGGAATTATAAGTTTATCTTCTAGACTAGTGCATGATACAAATACTGATGTGGGGCATGGCTGGAGACTCTACACATTGAGCTTTCCAGACAGAGCTGTCAAAGCCTCTGTACCAGACAGGCTGTGCCAACAGCCCGTGCCAGAAAATCTGTAGCAGTATAGGACAAGAATATTTTCAGTATTTACATATACCTACAAGATCAGTGTACACAGTACTTACATGGCATCAGGCACAAGAGATGCCTGGATATTCTCCTACTCAAGAGCCTTGTTCATGTGTGCTGAGCTGTGGCCATGGCTCAGCAGGGGCTGTAAACCCCGTGCACTGTGACAGACAGGTGTGTACACCTACATCTGCATGGGCAGGGGGCTTCAAGGACAGCCCAACATGTTGTGCAACACAGGCTCTTGGACTGCAGCTTCTTCCTCTTTGTACTGAGGAAGTCTGAGCGTGACTCACGCAGGGAGATGTTAGTCATGGACCGGGGAGGGGGTGTTTGCAAATGGACTGTTGCGAGTGCCCAGATCTTCCCAGCTTTGGGGTCCAGGACTTGCAGCACTCACTGGCAGGTCTCTTTGGGATCCCTGTGTGTGTGTGTGTGTGTGTTCCCTGTCACCTGCATGAATGTAAAGCAGCAGCAGTGTGACACTCACGCCTGGACACCTGGGAGGTCTGCTGGAGCACACAGCACAAGGAGCTTTGAAAGGATGAGCAATTCAGCTAGAACAAGAGTTCCCTCCCTGCTTTGCCTTGCTTCTCCCACCCACCCACACCCACACACCAAGCCAAATACAGCCCTTAATGTCTAGAAACCAAGCTAATGCTTTGGAGTTTCAATCAGATAATCAGCTCCTATGCCCCAGATTCCAATCAACACATCCATATTCATGCTTTAATCGGAAAGTGCTGTTAGCTTGATCTGCTGAAGAGATGCAGGCATCAATGGAAGGGGGTGAATGCAGTGGAGCTTTGCCCATGTCTGGTTCTTGTGGCTTTCAATTCCCTGCTCCCCTGTGAATCAGCAGTGCCTGCCACTCACAGGCACAAGGGAAAAATTTGCACAAAGAACAACAAATTAGTAAGGAGACTGAGGGTACAAGTGAGGAGGAAAGGGGTGGCAGGGATCATTCTTCCTGAAGGCAAAGGCGTGGAAGGAGCTGCCTGTCACCCAGGAACAGCTCAAACTTTTGCCTACACGCTGGCACAGGATCCCACTCTCATTTCTGCTTCCCAGACGTGGCACTGGCACACCACCCACATGATGACACTGAAACCACCCTGGGCATCAGGGACTGCTTGAGTTTGGGAAGCATCATTTTGTGTCCTGACCCGAGTATTTCTCACTTGGCATCACTGCAAGTTGAGGGGGTTCAGGGGATGCAACAAACTCCATTTCCTTTCTCTACAATATGGCAAAGAGCTTATTAAGCACCTTAGATATTGCCAATCCATCCATCTTCACTCTGTGTCTTTCCCTGCCCCCAGACCCTTCCGAGTTAGGAGGAACCAAAATTTTTCTAAGCAGCCGTTCAGCAGGTGGGCAGCCCAGCAGGATCACCATGTGCCCGATGGTGCCTGGCTGGGTCTGGGCAGGGCTGGAAGCACATCCTCTGGCAGCAGCCCAGAAAGGGCTTCAGGGGCTTCTTCCCTTGACAGATGCCACAGATCTGGGTGTCGGTATCTGCCCAAGTGGCTGCATTTGCCAATGCTTCACTGCAGGGAATTAATTGCCTGAGCAGCAGCACTCAGGGGCAGCAGGGAGTGAGTGATTAGGCACCTTCGTTTTCTCATTACTGTTTTCTAAATCTCAGCTGATGCATTTCGGAGGCATTTGAGCTCGTGTCTATCTGGTGGTAAAATGTGAAGGATGCTGCCAGGTGGAATCACACTTTGTTCAGGTAAGCAAGGCAGCACAGGATGGCAAAAAGCCAAGCAAAATCATTGTTAAAATATATCATGTTTGCCATCTAATGATGATCAAGAGTCTGATAGATGAACAAGTGAGTTAGTGTGGGACAGAAAACATACCAAAGCCTGCCCACCTGGAAGACAGACCCAAGAGAGGAACTGTGTTACCGCAGACTGATAGACTGTGGAGATTTTGAGGTTTGATTTTTTAAGAATACTCTTAAGGATATTGGGAAAGTGACATTTTACATGGGCAGGTAGTAATAGGACATGGGAGAATGTTTTTAAACTGAAAGAGGAGAGATTTAGATCAGACATCAGGAAGAAATTCTTCTCTGTGAGGGCAGCGAGGCACTAGCACAGGTTGCCCAGAAAAGCTGTGGATGCCCCATCCCTGGAAGAGTCCAAGGCAAGGCTACATGATCTACCCAAACAACCTGATGTGGGCAGGGTGGCATCCCTCCCCCCAGGGCAAGGGGTTGGGACTAGATGTTGTTTAAGGTCCCTTCCAACTCAAGATTTTCTCTGAGTCTGTGCTTTATGTATTAAGGTGATACCTTTGAAGCATTTTCACAAGGCCTACTGCATTTTCCTAGTCAACAGTGTCTTGTACTTTTTCACAACATCTGATGACTCTGCCTTAACAAAACCTGGATGTTATTTCCCTGAGGAATGACACTGGGAAATATCTGGCTGCTTGGATACTCATCAGTGGTAATAAATGGATCCAGACAAGCCATTAACAGGTCACCTTTGTATTTAAGATGTGTTTACATCATGAGGGCTGAATCGCCATAAATTCAGAGTTCGGGGCTGCTCTGCTGCCTTAGATGGAGGAAGAGTTTTCTGGCCAGATTTGCCACCCCAAATGTTTTCTAGCTTGGGCCAGGAGAGAGTGGAAATACAACTCTTTGGGAGAGTGTTCTGGAAATTATGTCTTCAAGGAGAAGGAAATACAAATAACAGAGCACATCCATAGTAAGCATCTGATAACATTCCTACTTAAATGACTGGAAACTTCTCACATTGTTTGAGATGGATTTGGGTATTTAGAAGAACAAGAGGCACTGTGGATGGTAGGGTTGTTCCAGCACTAATCATTACAGACACTTAAAGAGACTTAAATTTCTCTAAAAGATTGCTTGTTGTCCAAGTAACAATTATACTCAAGTTCATTTCTTCTGCAGTCTAGTTCAATCTCGATGTCTTCACTTAAGGGCTCATTTAGCTCAAATAATCAGTGATCAGAAATAAAAATATCAGAAGAAATGTGTTGCGTATATGTGTTTTGAGGCAAAACTGGCACCACACAGTACAGCAACTGCTGCCTACCAGGCTGTCTGCCTTGGCTTTGCCTATGCACAGATGGGAGAGGAACTTAACATCTCCCCTGTTATTACTTAGTAAGTTTTTTGTGCTTTCATATTGATTAAGCTTAATCTTATTTCCAAAAACAAACAAATCCTACCTACACTAAACTAAAAAAGCTCCTACCAACCAAAACCCAAAACTTTTCCATTTGCTATCTACTGAATCTTGTACAGAATACCTCCAGCATCCTGCCAATCTACATGAGTCAAAACACTCTGAATGTTTAGTACAGCAGAAAGCTGTAGCTGCTAAAAGCCATAGGTAACACATACACAGATACCACTGTGTGTATATGCACATGTACTCCCATGAGTACTGAGAAATAATCTGTGAGGATATTTCTTATTTATGTATTAGTTTTCTGCCCATTTGCAATTTCAAGGAGACTTCTGAATTCAGAGAGCAGGATGAAGCAATTGGGAATCAAATGAGCTTGGGGAGCAATCTGGGCTTTTTTCTGTTTCCCTTCCCTGTGAACACTCTCTTCACTAAACTGCTGCATATATATCAGAAACAACTGGGAAGTTTCATCTCAGAGATAACTGCCATTGAGTGATAAGTGAAGTGATTCCTAGCAATGCATGTGGCACCTCTCCTTCCCAGGGGGAGCAGATTCCTCCTTGCACACATTCCTGTGCCAGCCATCACGTGGCAGGGCTAATGCTGGTGGTGGAACCCAGCAACAGGAAACCTGGGGGTGTGACTGTGGATGGAAGCTGTGTCCTGAATAAGCAGCAAAGCCCACACGCTGGGGCAAGCCACAGCATTCTGCAGAACTGACATGCAAATACAGCAGGAGAGTGCTTTGAGTATTTCCTTGGAGTCATAACAGAGAGAAAGAAACTGTTAAAACAGGGTAGGAATTGCCCCTTTTCTGTAACATCTCTGCTTGCAAGCTCTGCTCATGGGGACTTTGATGGATGCGGTGCAGAGAAGTCACGTGGAGATGAGCGCGTTTTACTCCAGCCCTTCCCGCAAGGCTCTGCTACCTACAATGAATCTCAGGCTTGGGAACAGAGTCCTCTGTCTGGAGTCACAGTCCCAGACAGCTGAATGCTTTGGGAAGCTGACACGTGCCTTGGCTTGGGAGACTGCCAGCTCTTTGATGCGGCAGCGCTCACAGAGCCTGACTGCAAAGCATGTGGAGGAGGGAAGGAGTGGAGGAGCCCTCAATTTGGCTGCCAACTTCCAAAGCGCTCACTCGCTCGGGAGGTTATGTGACAGCTGTGATTGAAGCAAGTGTGGGAGGATGCAACTGCGGGAAAGGGAAGCTCTCAGGCTGGGCTGGGTTATTCAGAATGAAAGCCAGAGTGGCATTTGCTGCAATGAGATCTCTGCTGTGGGTCAGGCAGCTCTGTTAAGGCAAGGCTTTCCACAAGGAGAGCCACAGGAATGGCCTAGTTTAATGCATGCAGAAGGAAACTATCGAGCTGTTCAGCAGACACCATGCATGCTAGATCAAAAGAGAAGCCTGGATTCAAAGGATCCCACTGATCAGTGTCAACACCCAGCCAGGCAGCAAACAAATACCAGAAGGAGGTGGAAACCCAGCTGTGAAAGCTGGTGCTCGTAAAAGATTCTCCTTCCAGTCAAGGCAAGAGAGAAGCTGGTGACCAACCCCATGCCTGAAGCAGGCCCTGTTCCTTAGCAAAACACGAGGGTTTAGGTCACCAATTCCACTAATGCCTCAGATAAACAATAAAAGGTTCCTACCAAAACACATTGGCAAAATCCTCTGAGAAGACAACATTATGATCACTGCTGCATCTCATTCCTTTGGAACCACTGGCTGCTTTTCTTTACCAGTAATTTCTTGTGTTGCTGGGCTTTTAAATTCATCCTTTAGCACCCCAAAGCTGAGAAACCCCTTTGAGACTAGAAGGAAAGAAGAGGAAATCCTAACAGTGCATCCCAGCACTTATCTGAAGTGTTATAAATACTTCTCCTCCTTACTTTCTGGTCTCAAAGCCCCACCCAGGAAATCCCAACTCTAAAGTTGTTAACTTCCTCTACCCAAACCCCACTGAGAGAGAAAGTGGGCAGATTCCATACCTTCAATGGGTTTGGGTACAAAATGTGATGAGGGTTTGGTTTTTTTCACTCGGTTTCCCTTCATAATTTGACCTTCTTTATTGAGTCCCAGGAACCACGCTCGTCCAGATTCTTGCTGCCGGTACAGCGTGGAAGAATAAATAACGTAGTAGTTTTCAAAGACAGATTCTTTAAATTTGCACTCTGGTGTGAAAACATCCTGCAGTAAGAGAAAGAGAGAAGAAGAATTAATCACTGATCTTCTAAATTAGGCATCACTGAGTGATACACAATGGTCACGCATTGCAGTTAACAATAGGAAACAGGCATCAGCAATGCCAGCTCCCAGCAACAACACCCATCTAGAAAACTCCCAGCTGAATAGCAAGGCTCTCCTTCCCTGGCAGAACTGTGGTTTGCAAAACAGCCTACAGTGAACAGGCATGAAAAACGTGCAGGAAAAGTCAGAAATATGCCAGGATTTAGACTGAAATACTAAGCAGAAGAAAGAAAAAGAGAGCTGAGAAGCAGAGACAGCCTTGCTCTTCCTGATGCCTTCCTCTGGCTTTGCTCATATCTTCCCTGTGATGGGCAAATGTACAATGCTTGGTGTCTAAAATAGTGAGGTTTCTTCGAATTCTTATAGGCAAAGAGCAGTTTATTGAACCATTTAAGAGGATTCAAAGAAATGGGAGTACAAAAGCAAGTAAACCATTTAATTTCAAAAGTGATGTGAGGAAATGCTGCCAAAGCCTGGAAATCTTTCAGTAAAGAGAAAGAAGTAATTTTAAAGTTTTCTGGCGCAAGTACTTTTTCAGGTACCAAGAAGCATTTCCACACCTGCCCTGGAGCAGAGCACATATGGATCTGTCCAAGACATCCCCTGAGCCCGTGATGGCTGTGGGAGTGGCTGTGCCTTTGCCGCTTGTTCTGGATTTGCATGAAGTCTCCAGGATGAAACTACACTCAGCTATGGACTAGTACTTGTTATGTCCCAGTAGTCAAGATTTTCACAACAGAGAAACATTAAACCTCTTTTAAAGATCTGGCTGGCTAGGGGATTCTGTGGCAGTGTGCTCCCAAACCTTCAGTGAGTAGATGTAGTTGTTAGTGGCTTGGGTTTTCTTCCCAGACTTTGATATTGAGCAGAAAACTTATCCTGGCTAAACAAATTCTCACACTAATTTTTTAAATACTATTCTTGCAAAAAAAGTTCAAGCCACAGGGAAAATTAATTTTCTGAAGCAAAACTTTTAGCGAAAAATCCCTTCTTACAGGTCCCAGACAAGGCATTTTGGTGGCTTGCTTCTACAGGCAAGTGATGCTCCCTCCCAAACCTCTGCCACTCCCAAGTCTTTGGGAGCTTCTCCAAACTCGCCATTGGAAAACACATGACCAACATCTGAGCAAAGCATCTGGAGTAATGCCATGAATTTACTGCAGATCTTGTTTAAGAGTGAACATTCTGAACATTCAGCAACACTCAGGAATGTGTTCCCAAGCGATCGGGGGGTTATATAAAGTGTTGCTGGTGTGACAATAAATCCAGTGTGCAACAGACCCGCAGAGCCTGGCAGGCTTGAAGCTACAGAAGATAAAGCACAGCAGAAAGCACAGAGCTGTGCTGCACACATGAATTTTGCATCAATCATTAGCACCACACAGGTAAAAATACCACCAGCAAAATGGGCCTTTTTGCCTCATCTGAGAGAGTCAGTCTTGCCAGAAAAATAAATATTTTTAAAAGAGAGTGAAACAAGTTAAGAGAGATCTAGATGACTTAGAGCACTATTAAATGGTGTTTGAAGTAGCTTCCCAAAAGAACGGTGTTTAAGCATTCCTTAAATCTGCCCTTTATCTCCAGGCCTTGTCTGGCCTGGGAAGGCGCAGCTCACCTGGGAGCTGGGTTTGCAGGAGCTGCCTCTGAACTGGCTCGGGGGCGCTCCCTGGCACCAGGCCCAGCCAGGCAGCAGCTCTCAAACCAAACTGGACAACTCAATCTCCTTTCCCATGCCTTCATTACCCCATCAATAAAAAATTATCATGAAAATTCCCTTTAGGGGGACTAAAAAGTTGGCAGGCTCTGAAAGATAGCTCCCAGCTTGACCTAAGCATGGAACTAAGACTATTTTCAATGAAGAAGAAATATGAACGCTAATGCATTTTGAAAATGTAGTTTCACAACCAAAAAAAAAAAAAAA
>WEKY01007744.1:160933-247745 GCA_013390045.1 Picathartes gymnocephalus
AAAAAAAAGAGAGATTTTAATTAAAAGTTATTGCAAATTAGGTTTTCAGTTCAATATCTATTTTAAAACTACTGCAGTATCGTATTTTATGACATGCAGCAGTAGTTCATAAAAGCAGATGCTGTATTGTATACCCAATTGTACCAATAAACCAACAGAATTCTTGTATTATTTTAAAGCAAATACATGTAAAGACATCAGAGTCATGAAGATTTTAAAAAAGTAAAGAAAAATCTATTGATTTCCTTTAAATGTTTACACTCCCCCACAAGCAAACAAAAGCATCCCACTGGTTTTGTGAGTTGGCTGGCTGGTTCCTCATCCCCCATAATTCAGTGGAAACAGCACTTCAGGATTTGAACCCTGGCAATACTACTATGAAACACCTCAGCTCTGTCCATTCAGCAGCTCAGAAAACCCACAGATTTGACAGCTAAGTTCTAGCTAAATAATACTGGGTTTATCTACTATCCTTCTTCCCATGTACATCACCTCACCAGCAACAACTGAGCCATGTGGGGACAGACACCCATGGGACACTGCTCATCCTGCCACCAGACTGACATGTCCCAGGGTCCTCACAGGCCTGAGCAGCAGAAACCTCTGTGGGCAATACCATGTAGGGACTTGATGGAGTTGACACAATGAGCAAGAGGATGAAGAAAGAACCAGATGACCAGAGAGGAGACAGGGCAGAGGAGCAGGACACAGGCCACTCTCCCAAGCACTGCCTGAGGATATTTAGCGTCCTCTACATCTCATTAACATGCAAACCCTTATGTTTTTCTTCACTGGTATCTTCTTGGTGCCCCATGGCCAGCCTTCAGCTACACTGCATCATTTAGTTTCATCACACACCTCTTGCTGTCAGCTTTGGGGCTACAAATAACAAAAGGCTATTGGGATATTAATGGCAGAACCTCTCTACAAGCTTCACTGTCAAAATTAATTGTGGCAATTATGCTGAATCAGGTGGGAACTGCTGTTTCAGTTGTCTTAGGCTGAAATGAGCTGAGAAGACAGAAGTGCAGGTGAGCATAACAGGCTTCACAATAACAAAGCAGTTTGTAGCAACCACTGCTGCACAGCCAGAAATCTGAAATAACAGAAGGTATTTTAAAAAATCACTTATCTATTGGCCAGACCTCTGGGGCTATGGTAGAGCCCTGGGGTCATGAGCGCCCATTTCATTTCCCCACTTGCTGCAGGGACCTTTGGAAACAGGCTTATCACGAGTCCCACTCTATTATTTTTCCAACTCTCTCCCTGATTGAAATAGCATGACCAGGTACAAGACAGTGAGAGGATAGATGGCTTCTATCTTTTAATCACCAGTCTTTTTTCAGTCTTTAAACAAGGAAATAAACAGTGATTCTATTTTCTGCACAAACTCCACAGAGGTCCCTTGTCAGGACTGTCATGAATTCAGCTCATTCAGAAAGCCCACTGGTTCTTCTCATTAAAAAGTATGCTTGTGATTTGTAGAAAAAATTCTCTCAATTTAACTCAATGTGAAATATGTCTTTGACTGAATTGTTTTTGCATACGAAGTAAATAAATACATTTATTTGTTTACCATTTGGAGATTTAGAGCCTGAGGTATTTTGTTAAGTGTCTACAGACATTACTGAAAGTGGCTTGGAAAAGCAGTTTCTTTGTTAATTCTTAAACTAAAAACCTGTATGAAATATTTGTAGAAGAAATGTTAGCAATTTACATGCAAAAGGATTAGCATCTGCTTGCAACTTGTTTTTTGCATCTCAATCCAGTCCCTTGAATGAAAGGCAATTGTATTAAGAAGAGTAATTAGTTTTGCTTTGAAAAAAGCAAACATAGGTCTGGTTTGTGTTTACTGTAGTTTTACTGGAAATTTCACAGTCTATACAAAAAAACCCCCAACACAGCAGCTATCACACAGAAAAAAAAGGAGATCACATTCAATGACATTTGGAATCAAAAGGAGCTAAATGGATGCAAGTGCCCTTGGGGCAGATGCAGTGCGTCAGACCTGCTCAGGGAGGATATAAAGTACCGTGGATTGCACAGATGTTATTTCTGGTTTAGAAAACCAAGATGTTTCATTTATCCTGGATCCAAGGATAGTGTCTCCTGCCACCTGTAGATGGAAATACGGATGGGACTTCCAGGCACAAGCCAACCTCTGCATCACTTGAGCCAGTTTGGTTCTTCAGGGAGATGTTGGGAATGTCTGGGCCCATCTATCCCTCACCACAGCACAGGCTGGCAGTAGTTTGTGAGAGGGCAGATTTTTTTTTACTCTGCCTCAACTTTCACCTGGCCTGGTCAAGTACATCTAACACAGTCTCTTTGAACTCAGTAAGTTTGATTGGACTCTCCTTTACATTTCTGTAAAGCTGGAGAACTTCCACTGACATCGTGCAGAGGCACTGCTGTCAAGCCTGTGGGCACGAAGCTTAGGGCACTCAGCGATGCACTGACACCTCCAGAGATCTCAGCTCCTTCAAAAAATGCCAACCCAATAGTGCTGTAGGCCAGGTGCAATCACAGTGCTGCCAGAGCAGTGGACAGCCCTGGTGCTGCTCAAGAAAACAGTGCCAGCCCCTGCCATACCAGCGTGGGAGCATCCCTGCCACTGAGCATCCTCAGCCAGGAGGTGCAAAAAAAAGGGTCCCCAGTAAGCAACAGCATGGAGCTTCTGCGTTCTGATCATGAGAGCCAGAAATCTGCTCCCCAGAAGCCCCTGGTGTCCCCAGATCATGGCAGAAATGGTGACAGGTTTCCACATGCAATGCTCAGGGAAAGCCAGCAGGAAACTGTCACTGGCTGCTGTTGTATTCAAAAACAGCTGCTCACTCAGTGACCCCCCAGACTGGGCAGCTTTGTTCGTATTGCTCACCATTTCTCTGCAAACATTCCCAAAATTGCCAGATAAATAAAGATCTCTTTTTTTTTTTTTCCAAGATCTCCTTTTATTATAACCCAAAGGAGAACAGCAAATACACACATCCACAAGCAAACATAATGACTTAATAAATTCAGTCACTGAAACTAGCAGCAATAAAAGAAAAAACCCACTCTGCAAGTAGTTTGTGCCACAGTTTAGGAAAGGGATGTTAATTATGACTGTTGAAATATCTAACTAACACACTCCCACAGTAACAGTTTTCCTTTGTTTACAGCACTTATGGGTTTCTTTTTTACATTCTGCACAATTACTGAGCCAGATCTTCAGATGGGATAAAAGCACTAAACTGCAGCATAGTCTATGGCATGGCAAGGCCTCCCTCCCAGAGAATCTGGCTCAGGGTTCTTACTGATGTTAGTGTTAATACTTAAGTGCTCATCAAGTAATTTAAAACATATTAAGTAGGAATCATAAATATCAGCACAGCTATCAGCCGCGGCATTTCACCGTTGTTGTGGGGGCAGAGCATGGAACGATTGGATTGTGTTCACTTGTCTGTATAAGCGGTGTTCCATCCCAGGGAAAAGGATGGCATTATAGAAGAGCATCTGTTTTATGGTGCTCTTTACCCAGTAAAACCCATTCTACATTCCCCACTGACCTCAGTTAGGGCAGGGTTTCATCTACACTCCTCTGATGCTAACAGCACTGAGAAATTCAGCATTGAAATCAATATGGATGTGCAAGACACCAGATTTTTGAAGACATTTGGGCTTTCAGATGAAATGCAAATGCCCAACTCCCATTTAAGCCCATGAAAGCTCAGAGACTACGTCTTTGTACATCTAAGAATTTGTGACCATAAACCTCATACCACAGCACCTGATCCTGGCATACTCTTATTCCCAGGACAGGTTTTTAACCACAGAGATTCCATTTGCAGGAATCTCTGCCCTATGCAGACCCCAAGCAGCATTGCCACAGGCAGAGATGCCTTGCACAGAGTCTGATGCAGTTCAGTGCCCACCTGCCTCAGTGTAGCTCCTCCCCTGACCTAGGGTTGCATCTGTCTGGAAATGCTTTAAAATAATGGTAGCTGAGCTCTCTCTTGGCATGTGATCAAGAACCGCAAATGTGCATCCAAACTTTACATCTCATCATATCTTTGTCCAGATGGCAGGTGATATTCTACTCTTCACACTCCACTCTTCCTCCCCCTTCTAGCTCCATAAGAGATTGGTGACAAGTCTTCTTGGTGGCCTTTCAGAAGTAGGAGAGAGCAGATACATTTTAAAATAACAAGCTGCTACAGGGGAGTGTACAGCCCCGCTGCAGAGTAGAGATTCACTTGATGAGGCAATATGGTATCTGAAAGCATTCTGACTCCGCCTGGACCATCTGTGTCTAGAGGGAGCACATTTTCAAATAAATCATCATCCATGCAGGTCTGTTCTCCAGCTCTGGCAGCTGGGAAGCAGCATTAGCAAGTCACCTAACTTACTGCCTCTGAAAATTTAACTAGAGGGCTATCTGCCCTCACTTTTGCAGGAACTCTCTGTGCTCAGGGTAAATAATTGTTCAGTTGGCTTCCCTTTAAAACACCCACACAGGAAGTGGAGTGCAGATCTGCTAAGTCTTGTGAGCTGACCCAATATTCCTAGACAGGCAAAAAAACCCAGGTGCTGGACAAGCCTCTGTAATTAGGCTGCAATCTTTGTATGCAGACAAAGGTTGTCCTAAAGCACCTTTTAATGTTCAAGGACTGATTAAATTATTCACGTCACCATCAGTGAGGAATGCTGGAGACAAAGGTGTGATTGCAGCATGGACATGCCCAAGGTGTCCTGCAGCAACAAGGACGTCTGCCCAGCACACAGCAGAGTATTGACCAAAATCTGTGGTAGGTTCTGCAAGATACTGAGCTGTTTCACCCCAGATAACCAGTTACCTCAATGACAGTGAGCCCATACAGATCCACACAAGCCACAGTCTCCCCCTGGCTACAAAGCAAATGAGTTTTGGGGATCCTAATTCAGACCTCTCCATCCCACCGCAGCTCAGTATTGTGGTTTTTTGCTTTCAGCTCTTGGCCTGCCGAACGTGCAGGCACATTTTCACCAAGTACTTCATAAAGTGCCCAAATTCACTGCACTGGCCTTTGGTGAGCTGCTCATGTAGTCCTTATAGGAACACAGCTTTCAGCTTAATGACTGCTGACAAGAACATAACTGGGGATGGCTCTTCCAGCCAAGCTGCTCACTTCCATACCTCTCTGGAGAGCCCAGGGGGGCTGGAGGAGAGAACAGGCTCTGTCAGGAAGGTCCGGGTACCAGTGACTGCACAGCTCCCTGAGCAGTGTGACCTGCAGAAGCCAGCACATCAAGCTGTTCACTCATGTGCCACACTGAGCAAGTCACATATTTTGCCCTTTGCTTCACTTTTTCTTAATGATGGACCCCAAATTCAAATTCATGGTTGAATGGAGTAAATTTTCATCCCTTCTTTTTAAAATACAAGGTATATTTGGAATTTACTTGATTGATTTGGTTTTTAATTTTGGATCTTATTTCAAGGTGGAATTTTAAAGCCTCTCAAAGTTTGGACTGCTATGAACTGGAGTAGTGATCCCAGCACAGCTCACTCGTGGCACTTGGCCCATCCAGGTGCAGCACTACTCTTCCAAGAAAGCAACTGCTTCCCATGAAAGGGGTTTTTCCTGACACCACTGTCTCTAGTATTGCATTCGTGGCAGCCTGGGGATCTGGTGAAACCCCAGGATAATTTCTAACCTGGGAATCCCAACTCATCTATTGTCTTCTCTACATTCTGTTTTCCTGACAAAGTGTCTGAAATTGCTAACAATGTTATCAACTCTGCTTACTCCAAAACACCATCCAGAAATACATCTGTGCCTTGAGACATAATGATCATGAGACAAGATGGGACTAGATGAAGATATGTTAGCTGCATACAAGAAAAACAGATTTCCTAAATTAGCATCATACTGCCTCATCTGCTAAAGCCTGAAATAACTATAAAGAAAAATAATAATGTGAGAACCCTAGAAACACAGCCAGATGGGATTCTGAACCTCTAACCTCTCTACTTCTTGGCATCAATCTGAGTCTGAGCACAGGGAAGAATAAATTGATTTGTTGCCTTTGGTTACATTTGCGACCCTGCTATTTTTATTACTGCTGATAATAATTACAATGTATAAACTAAAGTAATGGTTATGCATTTATAAACACGAGATTATTTTCCTCTGACAGTCAAAAGAAACATTTTAGTGGAAATAAGCAGTTAATATTGGGTTTATCATGTTATTATTTATATGAAAATCATCCTCAAAGGCTCAAACCAGAGTATAAATGCTTTGGGCATTTAATAAAATGCCCTCACAATGACAGGAAGGCAGGGTAGACCTCTTCATTTCCTATTTTTGTGCTGAGGTCCTGAGCAATCAATGACCAGACAGCTGACTGGGGGCTCTGCAAACAGGAGGTGTCAGAGCGAGTGGAGAAACAAATTTCAACCAAGTTCCAGTTCATTTTCTTAGGCAAACACTCCCTCTCTTTCTGACATAAATGAAATAATGCAGTTATAACAATGTCAGCAAGAAAAGGACTGCAAATGAGCCCCAGCCCTTATAAAGAGAATCTTACAAGTCTTTCATGGTTTTTAACACACAGACAAAACCATCCTGTTCTCACCCAACGGACTGCAGGTCTGAAGGAAGAAAAGGGCCTCAACCCAATTTTCTGTGTAGTTCATTTTTTCTGTGTAGTTCATCATCACGTGGGCAGAAGATAAGAGGACTTGCCAAGGAGCTCACCAGGCCTATTACATCCTTGAGGTGCTGATGTGCTGAGATAGCCTCCCTGCTTTGACTCTTAAATTCAAACTGTGAGACACGCTGGAAACACACCCTATCTTTCTTAACGCCGGAAAGACCTCTCCTGCATTAAACCAATTCCAGAGTTTCCACAACCAGGGCAGGAAATTCAATTTCTTTGCCGTTGAAACTTCCATTTTGAAAATGAGTGGTGCTAGATTATTAACATTTTGACAACTTACTGACAGATTGGCTACAACTGGGTAATTAACAGCAAGTCCTGTGGTCTAAAGCATCAGCTGAGGCTGTGGTGAGCTGGTATTGGACCAGCAGGTTCTTACAACCAAGATGAAATGTTACAAAGTGTGACAATTTATGTGACTTTTCCCACTCCCCTGTACCCGCTGCTGCAGCGCCTACACAGTGAGAAGGAAAGATTCACAGAATATCCTCGGGAGAAGGCCAGCTCTGCTGCCCACTGGTAGAGCCAAAGGAAACTCTCTGAGATCTGTGCCTCAAAGCCTGGGCCCCAGCAATGTTTCTACTGACGAGGCCAGAAAAAAGTCCATGGTGCTCCTTTAATATTTGCAGGGTGACACTCAGGTAACACTTCACACCCCTCTGCTCATCATCCCAACCCCCAGTGAAGGTAGGTAGGTAGGTAGGTGCTATAAAGGAAGACTGTGGAGGGTGTGCAGGCACATTTCTGTGGCTTTTAGACATTTATTCACAGGTTTTCCAAGAATTAAGAAAATCAACCAACTCTGCTGTGACAGAATTTCCATCCACATACTGACTACAGTATCTGCACAGCTTGAATGAGCTGACAAATCTCACAGCCCAAAACAACTAGGCTTATTAATACCTTGAATGGATTTCCGTGATAAGTATGTGCTGCCAACCTGACTTGTTTTCTGTTAGTTTCCTTTTGATGTGAAGTAACCCGTGGACAATGCACAAACATTTTGAATGGACCCAAACAATGCCACAGCTCAGATCTGACTGTTCCAGTGTATGCAGTCAACTGACCCATTGTAGCTCATGCTTTGCTTCCTAGGAATCAGACAGACGGAAGTATATCAGAAGAGATTTTGCAGCAGTGGCTATAGTGAAATTTTTCACTCTGTTGCACACTTTGCTAGAGAACACAGATTAGCTTTGGCATCTGATCCTGTTGAGAAGCCAACTAATGACTTCAACTTCCAAACTAATATAGTCACTCTAGAGAGAGTAATATAACACGCTAACTCTATTTGGCACAATGCACAGTAAAGCAGGAGACTGTTTTATTGTGGGACTAGTATACAGAAGACTGTGTAAATGTCTTTAAATTATATGACCCAAAATCAACAGAGCAATCCAGAGTTAAAAATTACTGCTTTCTCTTAGTAGCTACTTATTGCAGCATGCAGGCTGAGTGAGATCCAGCGTTTACAATTAGATCTGGAGGCATTTGATTATTTTTTATATATACTGTGTTTACACTGCAGAACCAAATGCATAGAGTGGAAACTGTTGGTGGCAAGGGCTGGATGCTGGCTGGTAACATTTCAGGATGGCTTCAGTCTGGTCTAGCTGCCACCTGGTCCCATGGTCTGACTATCTGGTATTCTAGGGGCACTCCCAAAGAGAAGCCTTCAGTTGAGTTTCACCCAAAAGTGAAGCTAGTTTGCACAGCCTGAAGCACTCTGTGGTGCAAACTGAAGAGCTGCATGTGAAGGTGACCGGAGCGATTTTTCCAAAAGTGCAACCCTGGTCTAACTAAAGAACTAATCCCAGAGATAGCTGGGATAGTTGGCTTACTGCAGTGGGGTATAATAAAGTAGGCATGTAATGATGTGAAATGTCAGTGTTCTTAAAAGGGCCCTGTATGCCCTCTGGAAAGCAGGGATGTGAGCAGCACACTCACAGTCACCTGGGTGGGGGCTGTGCACAAGGTCCTCTTCTGCCATGTGGTGTTTACATTTGAGATTGTTCCTTTATGATCTCAAATGCCTCAGCTACACTGGGTGTAGTAACCCAAAGCCTTCCAAAAAGCACCACCAACATCCACAAACAGCTACACTGGCCATAGTAAAAACAAAACAGCTGCTAAGCTCCCTATTTGAACTCAGTATCTGGCTTGCAGAAAGCTTGGCGTTTACTACACGTCACAGCTGGATTCTTCAGAGGTTTGAAAATATTTTCCTTAGCATGATAATTTTAAAGAAATCTTATTTATATGTTCCAGCAAACATAATGAGGGGGAAGGAAACCTCAAAGCTGTCCTGACTGTATCACTGGAGAAGAAACATGTCATTCCTGATTTCCTCTGTGCTATTACAGAACTGGGGGAGGGAAAAAAGCCCCACAAAAGAGAAACAATTTGCTCATGGGCATAACAGTCCTTTCTTACTATCAGCAATATTTCTTAGTTTCCATCTGTTTTCATCAATACTAAGTCCTGAATCATTAGTGCAGCAACATTAGCAGAATTGGATCCTCTAAGAGTTACTAAAGCTGGGCTAAATATTCTGTTCTGGGAATAAGCAATGATTCATGAATGTTTGTATTAAAACTGATATGATCACTTCCATAACAACGGAGATGAAGGAGAAGATGAGAAGTCCTGTGGAAACGTAACTTCTGGTGCTAGGAGCGAAACCCACAAAGATAACCTGTGTCAAAGTGTCTGATTTAACTCAACCAAAGGCAGGCACCTCATGCAAGCACAATGATCTGGCAAAACTGTGATGATCTGTTGATACTAATGGACTTGAACAGTCACTTCTGCCTCCACAATCTGTGGCACTGGGGTCAGCAACAGGCAAGGTGTCCCAGCCTATCCTGTCACAAACTGCAGCCATGAACGACTGTCACCATATGGCACAACACGAAAGCATCTGGAAGGTGAAAACCTGTGAAGCAAAAATTCAATCAGGCAAGTGGCAGAATGCTTATCAAATCACTGGGTTTTATTTACTAGTTCCACACTAGTGCATCTCAACTGACCTAGGAAAAGCATATTAGCAAAGAGCTAATTCACAAAGAAATACATGCAACTGCACTTAGAAGAACAGGCAGAAAGTAAGAGCACCATGGGGATCATTTTACTTAGGAGAGGGCAGTAAAAAATATGAGGCAAGTGAGGCTCAAAAGAAAAAAAATGAGAGTTGTGAGATTTTGCTTTTTAAGCTGGTCATTAAAAAAATAAACTTTCAACAGACAAGGATGCTTTAAAAAGTCTGCTTTCTAAGTTTAACTATGATATTGAAAAGTCTTGGGTTCTGTTCTTTTGGTTTCTTTCGTTAGTGTATATTTGATAAAAAATCGAGGCGTGATAATCCTGGCACTACACATTTTCAAAAGCCATTCTTTAGCTGCAGCCTCTTCAGAGGGTGAAGATAACATTTGCATGGATACAAAGCCCTTGCAGAAAGAATGTTCCTTAAGGGCAGAGCTCACTGTAGGGTTTAATATGGTAGGAATTGAGACTCAAAATCAGTAGCATTCACATTAATATCCATTAAATTATTTATTCCTATCAGGCTCTGGAAGGCAGTAGAAAGACTAGATTGTTCTGAAGGGCTCAACTCCCATAAACTTTGTTGCATGACTTACTTTCAGTTACCTTTCTGAGGAACCTACATTCCTTATTACAAGTCTTGTCACACATTAATGCCTTTGGTTCCTTCCTTCCCTGATTTTGTGAACGGGGAAAAAGTCTGTGCACTAAGTAATGTCCATATCTAGGAAGCAGCTGCCATAGTGCAGCACAGTCCATGCTCCAACGCGGCGGGGCAGAGAGGGTGCAGCGTGGAAGAGGCTCCCTGAATTGTTTGATTTTGTCCTTATTTCAAAACAACAGTTACCAACAAAGCTCCATCTATAACCTTCCGATTTCTTTCTCCCACAAATGATATGATCCAAAAAATACTACAAAGTTGTTTTGGAAGATACCTGCTTCAACAGTTGTCACCTTCTGCTTTCCAGCCAAAATCTAGCCCGAAGTCCCTACGGACACGGGCATCAGGTTCAGGGTTCAGGGGTTTCAAGGGACTCCTGTGGAAAAGCTCTGCCAGGAAGGCAAGGGGGCTCTTCAAATGAACCAAGCGCCTCCAGCCAGGCACAACCTCACTGCTGGCTACCTCACAACCATGGGAAAAGCCTTCTGAAAAGCATCACATACATCTTGTGAGGCCAGAGGCAAAAACAGCAGGGCCACAAAAACACTGACCTGAACTGCTAAAGTTGCCAACAAGGTGGTATTCTGCACTAAGGAAGTTCTCGGCCTTTTTTCACCCCCACTTATGTCCTGAGCCCTACTGCTGACCTTGATCCATTTAATTACATCCATAACCAAATTACACTGTAGCAGAATGAAATTATGCAATCAAGTAATGAGCTATGGTTTCACTCTTGGTCTTGTATGCAAAGCCACCTTTGAAGAGGGCGATGAAAGAAGCGATTATTGTAAAAGAGCAGTGCAGCCCCATGTACTAATTACTGGTCATGATGCAGGGGACAATTTCTGCTGGCAACATTGATCCATCAGCTGCTTTTAACGGGCACCTGAAAAGCTTCTCTGTGCTGCAGCCTCACAGCCAGAGCCATGGGTTTTATCCCGACGCCAGACATAAGCTCACGACAGGCACGCTGTGTGATGGGCCTCCACAGCTCTGCAGCCAGCAGCCTCTTTCAAACACACTTATTAAAACTGACTGAAGAACTGCTGCACTGCTGGCCACTGCCAGATTGGCAGACTGAAGCACCAAAGGAAAGGTGTAAGAACAGGGAAAATGCAATGAAAGTTCCTCCTTGCTCTTGGCAATAGGGAGTTTGTGCCTGCTGGATCCAGCAAGGGTGTCCTGGTGCTTAGGCAAAGCACCCAGCCTCCTGTGGGACTGCAGAAGTGTGGCAGGCACTGTGTGTTCAGAGCTGGGTGCGGGAGCTAATGTAGATCCCCAAGGAGAGACAAGAAGGGCCTGAGCCAGGAGAGGCTTCAGTGAAACCTTCCAGGATGGAGGATTCCTGGTGGGGCTCAGCTTGGAAGAGCAGCTCCAGGATTGCACTGTGCTGCCCAACTCAGTGCCCGTCAGGTCTCAGCCCATGAAGAATTCACCACTGTTGAGATTTCAAGGTGTTTGGGAGGAAACGGCAAAAGAAAACCTGGTATTTTATGGAGATAAGAAACTGCCAAAATCAATTCTGACCATCATACTTGTCTGTGTCATGCCATACTCACACAGGCAGTTCACAGAAGCAGCATCAAATCCATAATGCTACAAGCAAGGGGAGAGGTCTATCCCTTTAGGTAAACAAATGGTGCCTACCAGCAGAGCAACCGAGTATTTCCATTTATCATACACAAGGATCCAACAAGAAAGTCCCACCGTAGTGAGGAGGCAATGGACTAAGAGAAATGAGGTCAGTTGCATAAGATCCTTGAAAAGGCTGTGTCAGAGTCAGGATCTGGATTTTCTGAATTTCACTGTAAAAGCTTTCCTCTACTGGATTCAGGACAGAAAGGGAGACGGCATGGGTGTGTCAGACAGAGCAGGATACACTGCCCAAAAGCTCTGTTCCACATCACCTTCTGAGCCCAAGATTCCTGGCACCGAGGCACAATGTTGACCATCTTTTTTCTCTCTCTAGCAGGAGCAGCACAATGTCTGGGAAAGTGAGTCACTCAGCAGTGATGCCAACCACACAGACATCAAAAAGCCCCGAAAGGTCTATGAAAATGAATTCCCTATCGTCAGCAGCACCTTCTCCCTTTGGAAAGATAAACAGCTTTTTATGCATGCAGTATATGTGCTAGCATGTACTCTCTAGCTGACAATGTTTAGCCTCCAGTGTAACTTGTCAAAGCCTGATATGCTTTCCCTTTATCAATGTGGCAAACTCCTGAACACCGTGTGCTCCAAGCAGTGGGCTGTTGTCCCTGTAGGCAACACAATGAAGCGCACTGTCATTCTTGCTGCTGCACTCTGACACATGCATCTTCTGGTGATCAAAAGCCAAAACAGAGCCAGATGCAGCTCACAACTTCACCAGCACAACCCCTAGAACCCGTGGATCCTCTGATGGCCCTGAGATGGAGTGCTGTGACATGCACTGACTTCATGTGAAGAAACCAGACAAAACGATGACAGGTGGGGTGGCCACAGTGCTTCAATGGCCTCTTCCTGTTAGAGTTCTAATTATGCAACTTCTTGCTGTTCATTTTGAGCTGAATAGGATTAGGGCCATCCCAGCATGAATTATTCATTACGCAAATTCTTCCAGTATTAGCTGCTCCCCACCCCTTTGCACTGCTGGGACAAAGGACAAATCTGTGCAGATAGTGACTAGAATACTGTAGGACAAGGAAAATTTGTGGCCATATATTCAGAAATTGCTGAAACCAAACAGTTGATGCAAATCTGATGACCAGGGAGATGCTGGGGATTCCTGAAGTGTATCAGGGAATCCCTCAGCTCCAGAAGCCATTTGAAAGCTGAAGGTGTGCACTCGGGGACAGAGCACTGGGGGGATGTGTTGGCATTTACAGGCCATGCAGAACAACTGCACTGACTGCACTTTTGGGAGAAATATGCTAGGGACAGCAAGGAAGCACGGTGATTTCATCTTCATCATATCTGACAATAGCCCTTTCAGGAATGACCCTGCAGAGTGTTTCTTAGGGCAGTCTGGACTGGGGAAGGGGCGAGCTCTCTCCCATGCTTTTCAGGATGCCAGTTTACTCTAAAAGCTCCAAACAACTTGTCTCCTTTAGTCTCACAATGTGAGGAATGCTAAATCATACCTACTTCTTCCCTTTCCTTTAATTCATAACTTAAAATATTTTTCTTCATCTTCCCATTCCTCCTCCTCTATTCCCTGGTGTTTATTTCATGACTGTAAGCTTCTCTTTCTGAGACACAGTTTTAGATAACTGAGGTAATCTAGAAATTCAGCTACTCTGATGGGTCCTTCAGGCACAAACCAGAGGCACTATGCTCTATAAACATTTAGACACTCTCCCCCTCCATTTCGACTTTGATTGACTGCAAGAAGCAACTTCTCTTTGGCAACTTCCAGCATACAGAAACGTGAGACAGGAACAGGGCTTTTCAAGCATAATAAGAAAGAGACATATCGTTCTGCCATGGGAAACACTGCTGGCATGATGGACCAAGAAGGTAACAGCACCAAGGCCTCTGTCAGCATCTCAACCCAACACAGAGAGCCTAAGCACAGCAGTCAGCAACCAAGCTTGAAGTACTGCACACTTGAAATTCAAGTTTCATGCAACTGATTTCAGCACATCAATTGCCCTCTCTCTGCTGCAGTCCTGAATCATGCCACAGAGCAGTGACAGATAAAAGCCACTTGGCTGGCAGCCTAATCCCACAGGACAACACTAGAACAAAGAGCTGTGAACTGGTCCAGTCTGGGCTACCAGGGCATCTTGTGCCCACCATGGGATGGCACACAGGTCTCCCATCCATCCCTTGCTCTACATAAAGAGACCTTATCACCTCCCCTTAGTGACAACAGCAGAAATTTGGGAAAGAGCCTCTGCAGAAACAGGTATTCAGGCTCTGCTCTTCTCAACCCACCGTGTGAGCCAGCAGGGATCCTCCTGGGGATCTACCACAGCCCTGATCCCCCTGCAGGCAAGCAGGGTGGCCCTGCAGCGACGCCATCGCGGCTGCCCTGTGGGATGTGGGAGTGCTTGCCACACTGTACTAAGGCTTATCCATTCCTGTCACTCCCGCACAGGAAACAGAACACACACAGCAGGCACAGATACTCAGCATGTCCCAGTGCATTAGTTCTGTACAGGTGCTGCAGAAAAAGGCTTGATGAGTTCAACACATGCTGTATTTTAAATATTCTAAGCTGATTTGTATGTACTGTGCTGCCTACATACGCATAGCTCCTGCTTGCATGGGATTTTTGCTACCCTGGATGAAACCTCAGCATTGGCCAAACCTCTCCTTCTGCCTGGGAGAAATTTGGGTGTGAAAAAATAGTGTCCTGTCCTGCTGCCTCACTTCTGCAGCCAAGAACATCTGGGCCTACCCCTCAATTTTTCCAAACATCCTGGATGCAACCCTTGCAGCAGCTGGGAAGTGCTGCAGAGATGTGGCTCTTGCCCAAACACGACAGTTTATTGCTGTTGCTGTCAACTCACTCTTGAAAGTAATCCAAACAGCTACAGCAAGCAACTTTGGCCAAACAGGTTAATTTCCATGAATAAGCTGTTTCCCAGGAAGGAGTCAGAGGCAGCACACAGTGATTGATGGTTGGGAGCAGCCGTACACAGAAATTCATCTCCCAAGTGTGCCACCAGGACTGAAAGGGGTTTGCACAGAACAGCCCCAGTGCAAGGAGCTCTCGCTGCTCTGAGGAGAAAAGGAAAGAGGAGGAGAGCAGAGCTCACATACTGTGGCCTGGCTGCTCTCCTTTGCAGCATGCACTGATGGCAGTCCCAGAGCTGGGAGAACACTGTGGGCCGTCTCATGCTCACAAAAAGACAATCAGAAATTGAAACACAAACCAAACTCAAGACTCCCTTCCCCTAAAAGATAATCCCTCTGGTTTGGCCATGTGGAATTGCACACACTACCCCACAGCACCTGTACACAGGGAGTAGCAAAAACATTTTTTTCTCTTAGTAGGAAACTGCTGTCATATAATCACTCCCTCAGCTACTGGATTTACATTGTCTTTAGACTAAAAATGCAACAACAGATACACAAAATGTGTGTATCTGTGTGGACCACTCTAGGCAGCAGAGGTATCTCCTCCCTCTGTTTATCTCTCCTTTTTAAGAGCAGGTCACCAGAGAATTTCAGTAACTTTTGCACATCAATCACTACCTTATCCAAACAGCAGTCTTCCCAAGATGACCACACTAAGAGCAGACCTTGGCCTCAGCAAAGACAACACTGCAACATATCCAATGTCGAGAGAAAGCAAGAGAAAGAAAACCCCTAACATAGTTTGGGGTTCAGCAAATGCACTCAGATTCTTGTTTGCAATCTGTCCTCTCTTAATAAAAACTGAGATAGCCATTTATGACAAAAAAAAAAAAAAGAAAGGGAAAAAAAAAAGTAAAATTTAAAAAAATAATCTGGGCAGGGCCTGGAAGACACAACAGAGGAAGGAGTTTGGCTGGTAGAGAGACAGCCTCAGCCTCATGTCCTGTCACACCAGGGTGGCTCTGTGACAAAGCAGGGGCCCTGACAGCTCAGGGAGAAAAGCATGTTTTTAAAGGAGGCTGTCTGTACAGCCTTTGGTGCCAGTGGGTTACATGGTATGTGCTTTCTAGGTTTGAGTATGTTCAAATTCATATACGCATTGAGAGGACCAAAGCGGTGCTGCAGTTTGTTCTGCCTGGGAGGATTTCATTGCAATGTGCTTGGCTCCTTGTCACTTGGAGGCACAGAAACCAGGGAGCAGACTCTCCAGGGAATTTACTATGTCAGTCACCCCTCCTGTACATAAGGCAGTATTTAAGGCAATAATTCCCAGAGTCTTAATCTTTTATTGATGTTATGAAGAATGGAAGAAACATTGATGTGCATTGTCTCCATCTTGGAAGGGCCATCAGGGACCTCATGGGATTTGGAACGTTCACCTTGGTCTGATGGTGCCTATGCAAAGTTGCAGCCTCCTTGGTGCTGGATGATGACACCACAGGTTGTTCTTGGAAGGCTTTCACTTCTACCAGGGAGAGGACAGGTAGTGACTGGCTGTGGCTGGCAGCAGGATTTCCCTGCTGTTCTCTCAATACAGATATAATATTAATTGCAATTTTCCATGTCTTCAAAGAAGACAAATACACCACCCAGAGATTGCTAAAACTTTTCTGATCTTCACTACCTTGAAGATCCCCTTGATGAAACTTTCCTCTGTATTTTAAATGCTGCTTTTATATTATTGATGAACCCTCCAGTTCCACCTAGTGAAAATCCTTTAGACAATCAGAGGATCGGAGATTGGCTGTTGGACAGGTGACAAGCCCATTTCTGCTAAGCCAATATTTTTCAAATCAAGAGTCACCAAGCAATGGCAGTAAGAGTGAAACAAGATGAGAGCTGGAGATACCAGCCTGGCTCCCAGCTGATTTCCTGAGTGTCCTGCCAGCCGGAATGTGCTCTGGTGCTTGATTAATTTAAATTGAGAGTTTCTGAAAACAAAAGGTGTAACTCTCAGCTTCTAATCAGAGCACAAAGGTCCTGCGACTGCTCAGCAGGCAGTGAATGCCCAGCTGCACTGCAAGATCTTCATTCTTCCAGGATCTTCTGCCAGTAATGATATTTTCACTGTGCAGCTCTTTAAACCAAGACAAATAAGCTCAACAGCAGGGTAAAAAACCTCTCACAACTGTGGCTCTCAAGTAATTACTCCAGGGACTCTGGAGCTGTGACAGCCCCACTCAGGCACAGCCCTGGCAGCTGGTTTTTCCTGAGGGATGGAGCCCAGCACTGCCTGTCTGAGTATCCTGCTGGTCCTTCCAGCTGCTTTCCAGGGTATCTCTCTACCTGTCTGAGTTTCATCCAAAGTTGGGAAGGTGACCTTTTCTTTATTCTGCATGTTCCTGGCCCCAGGCTATCCAGCTACCATAAAAATACAAACCAGTGGCTAACAGAAATGGTTTCTTGCTACATCACTTTTTCTACAGACTGTCATTTTACTTCGAAACAGCCACCTTTTTCCAATGCATGCATGCACACTCAGTAAGCTATGAAAGTACAACTTTATTACCATGGATTTACCTCAAAAGGCAAAACTGAGCCAAAAATCAATTCAGGTTTGCTGACAAAAAGCAAAATGCTAATACTGGTGTTAGGGAATCAAAATGTCACTCCTTAGCACCTGCATGAATATTAATAATTACATTTTTTACATAACATTTTTGTGTCTTTTGATTTACAGCTACTTTACAGAGCAGCTTAAACTTTTCTAAGTTTGGCCTCAAACCAATTCATGGCCTTTTCTGTGCCAGATGTGCTTTCAGGTTTGAGGGTCAGAGGCCTTTTGAACTAAAATTAATTGATTTTGAGTGGCTCTTTTAATTTTGTCATCAGTTCAGTAATAACCTCCAGGTTTAATGGCTTCAGATCTGTATATGTCATATCACAGTGGATGGGCACAAGTGGAAACTTAGCCCTGCATTTTTAAACCTAAAGTCATCAGTCTTTTGTACTTTAATTACTGTTACAGCCAGACTGTACCAGAGCACAGCACATGCTTGGATGCCCATTCCCCAAGATAGATACAGCCATTTCAACATGCAGTTCATTCACTTGCTCAGGATATGAAACAGCTCTGGCACCTTACCTCCAGCTGAGCATCAAAAGGGAATTAGGCACCTAAGTCATTTAAGCATGTCTATAAATCCTACAAAGCTTCTGTAAGCATCCTTCCCCATCCAAATACTATTGGAAATCTTTGTTGTAATGTAGATGCAAAGTAGAAGATGCATAAAGATCTGTAAGTACTCTTTTAGTGCTATTAAAGACTTACAAGTGGCTGTGCTGTTCTATATGCAGGATTCATTAATAATAACAGGATGTGCGATGAGTCTCGAGTTCTAATACAACAAAAAGTATACAGCAAACAAATTTCTGTGTGCAAAACTGGATTGTTAACTATTATACTGATGCAAACCATAGGAGAATCTTCAGCCTCATCTGAGAAACCATCAAGACTCCAGGAGAGCCAGCTCGCAGAAGCACTAAACATTTGCAGCTCTTTTTTTCCCTGGTCCTGATGGTCCTGCAGTGAGGGCTGGGAGCACATCATCTCTGCAGTGGAGGCATTAAACTTGGCTGTGCTCACTCTCACCATTTGAACTGTTTCAAGGGGAAAGGTACTGCTGTGATTAACTGGGGTTATTAACAGTGCTCAACGACTTGTAATGCCATTGGTAATCAAACAGGTCTCAAAAAGCGGAAGAAGAGGAACTGAACAGAATTAAAATACACAGAGTGCCTACAGCCTGCTATCCCAGGTCAGTGATGTGCCTGCGCCTACAGCCTGCTATGTATATATAGAAATTAATTCACTGAGTGCAGATGCACAAGATGAGGATGGAATATGATTCCAAATGTCTTCGCTTAGAAGACACTCAAGCAGTCGAGCATCATTTTAATACGGAAATACTGCTGTCGTATAAATCACTGATTCAGGGCCAGGAGTATCTCTAAAGATCTCAAATCTCTCGATCTGCTCTGAGGCAGCAGCAAATATACCAAACCCAATCCTTACAGATACTTGCCTGACATGGTCCTGATGCCTGTGCGCCATACTTAACCTTCTCTCTTCTAAGAAAAAACAAAGTAAATGCACTCCATCCTCCCAGTATTTTGTATTTTTTGCCTCTTAACAATATTGTTTTCCTCCAATCTCTTTTTTCCTCCTAGCCTTCTTTTTTTCTCAAGCCTCCCTGTTATTTTCTTAAGTACAGTACCCAGAACTGCCTCTAGTCCTTCACCTGAGGAGCAGAATAACAACCCTTCCTTCCCAATGACATCCATACAGAGCTGGACTGAAAAGTGCTTTTTTATATAAAGATTCCCAAGCAATCTTGACTCATTTCAATTTGTGGTCCACTGCTGAGTTCCAGTTTCTTTCCGGCAATGTTGCTGCCTTCCATATTTTTCATACCTTATCTGTACACTTAAGTCTTCTTTCTAGAGTGTAACTCATAAGCAACTTGTCTTTACTGAATTCTCACTTATTGATTTTGATTACTTCTCCAATGTATCAAGGTGATACTTTAATTTAGGCTATATCCTTCAAAGTGAATCCCAATTTGGCACAAACCACATACTTTTTCTACCTGTATGGTCTCCTATCACATACACCATTTAATTAAAATGTTGGCTTAAATCAAACTCAGCACAAACTGCTCAAGACTCCTCAGAGTCTGTCCCCCATTTAACTGCAACACACTTCTATGCAGAGTGACTTCTTTACTTATGTGTTCTCCCATCTTACATTAAGTTAATCCAGCCCTGCTTTGTCCAGGTAGGAGTTCCTTGTGGAGAATTCTCACAAGGTTCCCTGATACCACAGTTCATCACATCCCCATTCCTTCACTCTGGCCCAGAAGACAGGTTTGAAATGAAATGCTGTAGCATCTCCTGTGCTTTACCCTAATGCGAGACCACAGTCCCAGAAGAAGCAAGCAGAGCTCATCACCCTGCATCCTGACGGCAGTCACTGCATTGATGCAGTTGGTCCGAGAGAGCCTAAGGCCTGGGTTTTTCAAACTTACATGCTTTTCAGAGATATAACTCCTTTCTGTTCAGAAATACGGGTTTAGGCAGTTAATAACGGTAACTGAAGTGTGGAAAAATCAGGGTAAGTCTATAAAAATTGGATGGACTTTCATGCAGCTAATTCTTTATACAGCACTTTTTTCCTCTGTTCTTCAGCTGCTTAATAACAGTTTCCCCTTGGAACAGCCCCTCTGTGTCCTTGCTTTCTCTTGTTATTTTTCTAACCCATCTTCAGTTAAATCTTCCCAATTCAGCTCTCCTTTGAGAGAGGGTTTGAAAGCTGCCTAGCTAAGTGATTTGTTCAAAGTGCTCCTTTTGACACAGGTGGGCTATGACAGCAGGGAGGAAGGGCAAGCCCCGAGGGGAAGCAACAAGCAGGTCCTTGGAACCAGTTCAGATTTTGTTAATGAGCCTGGCAGGTAAATGGAAGGAGCCAAGACCCTATTTGGCTTATCAGCAAAGACCCGTTCTAACCTCTACTTAATTAGCTCCTATTGATTTTCAGGGTAAGAAAAATTTCTATGAGATTCTGAGCAATTTTAGGGGACATGCTGGACTGATGAGAAGTTTGGATTCTTCCCCACCAACCACCTAAGATTCCTGTCTCTCCTTGGCCCAAGTTTCATCTTTTTCCAGGGCTGAAGGCACAGGTGGGAGGCAGAAGGACTGGAGACAGCAGAGAGAGACCATGTTCTTGCGAGCTGTGTAAGAGGACTCTGGGTGAGTGTTCAAGCCCATGAAGCAGGCAGTATGCTCCTTTAGCCAGTCCATCTGGGTCTGCAGATGGACTTGTGTCCAAATTGCTGTGGCAAAGTCAGGCTGCTGAGCCTGCAGAGGCCCTGGCCCACTCACCTGGGCTGTGCAAGGTGCTCCTGTGGCTCCATCACACCATCACAATTAGCTGTGTGTTTCTTCAGGTCCCAAATGTCAGGGTGAGGCCTAGTGGTGATGGTTTTAGAGCATAGGATCAAGCACTGCCTGCCGTAGATTATAGATCAGCAGGATGTAAGAGGATACAAGACCTGCCAGGATAATTTTGGAGGACTGCACAAGGATTGGAAGAAACCACACCTGTCTTGCTCTTTCCTCTGTTCTGCCTCCTGGAGAGCTGTCACTACCACAACAACCTCAGGAGAACCAGACTCCAGAAAATAGCCTGGGAGTAAGTTACCATGCATCCAGTGCAAACAGCTGGGGAAACTGGGCCAGGGAACACCACTGAGAGCAAAAGTATCCAACAACACACAAAAGGGTAGGGTTGGCAGATTATCTCAATCCTATCTGCTGGAGAGTATTTTTTTGTCTACTCTGAATGGACAAGCTACAAGATGAGATGGGAATACTTAGAGTTGACCCAGTCTGGTAGTTGCTGTGCTTTGGCTTTTTACTAACACAAGAAAGCTGATTCTTGCAGTGTTTGGCATACTAATGATGAGAGAGGCACCATAAATGACTGAGTTTTGTGAATTCCAAAGCAAGGATTGATATACAGTAACAAAAAATAAGAAGACAAAAGAGGAAGCTGACAAGACATGCTTTGTTCATTTACTTGACATGAGTAGTTTGGTTTTTAATTATGCATGCCACTGCCTCACAGGGTGCTGGGGACCATTTCACTACAGCTTATTCTGAAAAGTAATTTAATTCTCAGTAACAGGAATCCTCACTGCTTCTCTGCCACGGCTGGTAAATCCTCATTTTGAGATTGAAACAGAAACTGTCACTGGCATACAAGTGGACAGGCTCTGTGGAAGTCAGGGAAACACATACAGATACATGTGCTACATGGGCACTCACACAGTCAGCTACCTACTAGTCACAAGGGCTGAAAATCCAGTTGATTAACCAAACCAACTGCAGGCACTAAAAATTTCCCTTTTTAAGTGCATGAAAACATGTATTTGCACAGGTGAACACATATTACAATGTCTCTGTTCAACTAAAGTCTTGCAGACTTAAGTAGTAGATAATTATATCAATAAACCTAAGATGGCAGAGCTGCAACCTGAGGGCCCTGCAGTCAGAGAGGAGAGCAGGGGATCCTGCTTCTCATCCTCCAACAGTCTCAGCCTTCACCTGGGCCAACAGTGCCTGATGCCAGGCACTGACTGTCTGGGCAGAGCAGAAGGAAAAGCATGCTCTTTGAGCTTTTGATGATTTTTATCATTATCTGCTACTAATATTTGGGCTCTGCTGAGACCAAGAGGATATTGATTACTGAATCAAAGGCAGGGGAGGAAAGGAAAAATAATTTCAAAAATCTAGTGACATGATCATTTCTGATCACTTCCTCTGGTGCTAATGAAAGATGGTGCAACCACTCGTGTAGAGCTCAACTCAGTATTGATCCCGACAGGTAAGAAAATCCTTTTCATGTCTAAAAGGGCACAAACTGTCAAAACCAGCAAGGGCTTCTTCAGACTGTATTTCCCCATTTTTATTTCCTGTCAGAGAGTCCCAGTTAATATCTGTATTGGATACAGACAAGTCCAGACAGAGATTTTTTTTTTGCATGCAAGTTCTTTTACTATACATAGGAGTTGCCACATCAGATATGACCAGGGTGGTTTCTAATAAAATCTCCCCTCTCAGAGCAGCACAGGCTGCTTCAGAAAAAGTGTAAGTGTTCCCACCAAAGCATTAAAGGCGTAACTTGCCTCAATGAAAATTTCCCCTGTAGCCTCAAAATTTAAAGGTTGGATTAAATAAAAAGTCACTGAATCAATTCACCTCCTGGGGAAGCCAAATCCACAGCTGCAGCATTTTTGAACCTCCATGTCCTACCACAAAGCAGTTCATTGCAGAAAAGGAGATTGAACTGATGCATAAAAAGGTAATAGATTTTTAAGTAATAGAAGGGAAGATAATGTGGCCTATAAAGGGCCATCATAAAAAATGCCACACACTGACCAAGGATGGAAAATGACAGTGGCACGTCTGCCCTGACATGTCACAGCTGCAAGGACAAAAAACAACAAAAAAAAAAAGTGAAGAAATGTTACCACTCTATCAGACCCTGCCCTTTGTGTCCACAGGACCGTGACATGGCTCCATGGGGATATCCCCACTGCAAGGCAGCCCTGATCCTGCAAAACATGAGGCTGTCTCTGAGAGGTTCTCCTGAGCAGGAGTGGGACGGCTGGATTAACCTCGAGCAGCATGTCTGATGTGCATGGAAACCCTGCCAAGGCAGCCCGTCACTTATTAAGAACATTTGTCAAGGTTGTTAAACAACCTTGACAACAAACCCACAGGCAGCAGCAGCAGAAGGGGGCCTGCGACACTCCCTGAATCTGCTTTATTAAATGTAGCCTCATTTGATTCAAACATCAAATGAACTGGCTGTGATCTCTCCCATCTGAGGGCTGATATGAAGGGTTTCAGAATTGCAGCCTGCACAGGTGGCTGCTTGTCTCCCATGGGAAATCTTCCCAAATGCTGCCTGGAAAATACCTACACAGACTAGCAGGGTACTGTGTTTATTCACAGTGCCTTCAACTCTTTCCCTCTGGCCTCCCATGAGTCGCACGGGGCCCCTGCATCAGTGGGTGAGGACAGGCCAAGGGCAGGTCCCCAGATGTGCTCTCCAGGTTGGTGACAGACAGGACGGATTAACCTGGCAAAGAGGGAGGTCATACGAGGCCAGGCCTGCAGTGCATTCTCTGTGACTGTGCACCCGCCCTCCTGTCCCCATCCCCACCAGAGCTACAGCCAGTCCTGCCTGCCTGAGAAAGGAGGGGTTTGTGTCTGACTTGGGGACCTCCACAGTACATTTACATCTCATGTTCTCAAACTGTTCTTTGGTGGAGCTAAGGAATGATAAATAAGCAAAGCATAGCATTGCCTAAAAATAAATTCCAAAGTTTAAAAGAAACTTCTACCATTGAGAAGTGCTTCATTAAAATGAAAATATCTGTGGATTGCACAGGGTTCCAGTGGGACGTCTGTGGTGTGGGTCTGGGCCTTCATGCCCTCCCCAGGTTTGAGTGCTCCACCAGAGACTGGGCACCCCAATCTCATCAGCTGTCCCCAGACTCTCATGCTCATGTGACAAGAGCTCTGTGCAAAAGAATGATTTTCCAGCCACCCCTTACCAGTCTGTTATTTGAAGTCTAGGAATCAGCTCCATGACAGGCAGGAGGACCCCACACAGGGAGAAGACTGTGGAGATGCTCTGGGCAAAGACCTAAGCTGACCTACTGACTGGAAGATGGGGGGAGAAAAATGGGAGATGAAAACAGTCCTGACCACAAAAGTAACTGGACACCAGTCCCAAAGGATTGTCCTAATGTATCACACAGCTCTTCCACAACAGAGATTGTTAATTGAGATGATATTTTTGGTTGCTTTTCCTCATTTTTTTTCCACTTAGCGAACAGCTGCTGGCAGTACTTATTAAGAGACTTTCCCCAGGTTTCATGTTCTATTCATAAATCTGTCACCAGCAAATAAGGAATGGTTTACCTGCCCGCTGACACTCAGGAAGACCAGGACTCAAAATATATGCAGAACAGAACAGATGAAGTAATAATTTCCCTCCAGCAATATAGGGTAGGTTGAGAGTTAATTAATTTACAATTCATAAAATTGTTTGCAGTGTCTGGATACACTCAACTATTTTATTATTAGGGATTAATAAATATTGTAACAACAGGCGGTTGTCACTGATTTAATTAACTATACTATTGGTATCATGGTGGTCCACATACACATAGTTGAGCTGTACTTCTACAAAATTCTGGGCATTAGTGTGGTTCATGGCTTGCTATATGAGCTCAGTTCTGTTCACTTGCATACGCCTGTCCTTGTTTCTCCTCTCAAATACAGCCTGAATGGAACCATTTTCATCAACTACAGACTAGGAAATCAATGTAATAGAACGCATGTGAATGATGACTGAGGAATTGTATATTTTATGAACAGAAGAGGCAGATGTATTTTTCTAGATAAAGGATCTGTCTGTGTTTGGAACATCCTGTTTGGAAGAGAAAAAAAGCCACTAAATAATATTCAGTCAAAATATTCTGAGCTTTGGTCTGCATTTATATAAAAATATTGTTTCTTTATGCAAAGTTTGGACGTGATGTCTCATTTCTATCCTCTGTAGTCATAAAACTAACACTGTTATTGTGGCCTTTGGCATATCCTATTATGTCCTTTAAGTCTGATCTTTTACAGAAACATTGTGTGGGACTCTGAGTGGATATTCGGTGAATTTGTATCTAATAAAAGTCAATGACATAGTTATTTGTAATCACGAAAAGCAGACATGAAGAACATGGTGTGTACCCTTCCCCACCATTTGTTCCTAGGACACTTTGATGCCTCATTAGTGGTGACATCATGTCTGTATTCCCCATTCT
Organism: Picathartes gymnocephalus; assembly: GCA_013390045.1. Taxonomy (NCBI): domain Eukaryota; kingdom Metazoa; phylum Chordata; class Aves; order Passeriformes; family Picathartidae; genus Picathartes; species Picathartes gymnocephalus. The sequence goes on from WEKY01007744.1 coordinate 186,281, forward strand.
GAGACACATTGCCGCTTAAGATCTCTTACTCATTTCTGCCCAGTTAAACCACTGTGGTGGTCAGTGGGTAATCCACAGCCTCCATCAACCACAGGAGCTGTAGGCCAGTCAGCCCACAAGGGGAACCAGCTGACTTCTCTTAGATTTGTGGCTGTCATTCTTGAAGACTTCAGGCATGCCACGTTTCACCCTGGCAGGGAACATCAACACCTGTGTGCAGATAGGTGTAGATCCACCACAGAGCAGAAAGGCCTCTAAGAGAAGCGGGACAGAAATCATGACCTTCAACCAAGCTTGACAGGCAGCCTGATATAGAAAAGCCTGCAGGACTCTTCTCACAATACAGAAAGGGCTAAAAATAAGAGAGATTATGGACTTCTCAGGGCTTTTCCATCCCCAGTCACTATGAAGATCAAAGGCTGAGCTATCTCCTCCCTGGGTAGGAAGGGGAACAGTGTTCATGTCAGTGATGAATCAGCCATACCACCCATGAAAAGAGATACTGTTCTGTTTTGTTGACCTTTATTATGTATGTATCAGGGGAAAATGCAGGATGAAAAATTATTCTTCTTGACATACAACTAAATAAGTACCTTTGTGTTTAGAAGTTTTTCTTTTCTTTACGCCTTTAAGCTTGGACAATTTAAAACTAGCCAGAGTGTATCACAACTGGAAAATGTTCCCGCAATATGTGATGAATCTAGAACAACAGTGTGCATGTCAAATTGCCAGAATTTTGGGGGTGGCTGCAAGAGACCTGCAAAAACAGGTACTACACAGCTGGGCCAAAGTGCTGCAGAAATCTGGGGGTTGAGCATGTGGGGAGCCCACATTCACATACTACAAATGAGGCCTATACAGACTCTGTATAGCAGCAGCTCTGAAGAACCAAAACATCTCTCTCTGTTTACACTAGACCACTATCACTATAATGGAATAGCAACTCTTTAAACAGCCTTTACAGTCTCCAAGAACTCAAGATTTCACTCCTGTTGGCTCCCTTCCCCCTTATATTTCAAATCCAGAAGCATGAACTGAGTACAGATGAATATGTGCAAGCCAGCTGCTCCAGTTTTGGGGGGTGTAGAAGGGTGACCCAGTGAAATGTGAATTTCTGTCTCTCAGAAGTGCAAGTGAAGCTCACATTGAAGGGAGAAGCAGGAAGGCCTTTCCCATCTGGCCCACAGTGCCAAAGCTACAGTAGTTCCACAGCAGGCCCCATCCCACTGTGCTGGGGGACAGAGATGGTGAGAAGGGCAAGTGGAGTCAGGTCCAGAAGGGAGCAGAGACATAACCAGGACAGATAGTGGGTCCTTACTAAGACCATTTGGGTAAGATTTTTGCCCACATAATAAGTAAAACAAGCTCCTCACACCTCTTCATGCAGAAGTCTGTAGCAGTTTGATATGCTACTTGTGGTCTGAACGTCTCCTTAAACAAGGAGACTCTAAATCCAATGGCTGGATCAAGCCTCAGGAAGAGAGCTAAATCACTGATCATCCAAAGTAACTTCTTTTACCCACTTGAGGTCATTGAAGCTTTTTTCTCTTACATTTTTTCCATTCACTTGAATGTTTTATATAACTCTCATTTTCACCAAGTGGGAGTTCTAGGCTCTTTATGACTTCTTTTTAATCTTGAATTTTAAATAGGAAAGTAGTTTTAATGGAGAACTGGGATTTTTGGCTAGCAGTGGATGAGAAGGAATAGACTACCCAGAGGGACTGGTAAGATGGCAAAGCAGGGAGCAAACATACATCCCACCCAAAGGATCAATCACTGGCACTAATTACAGGGACTTCCAGGAGCAGTAAAACATCTCCTGAGACCTCTACGAAAATTACAGGAATCTCTTGTTATTTTGGGAGTGGCATTAACATGCATGGCATTACACACATGTACAAAGAGACACAAGACCCAAACTACAGTTTATCCTGCCCCAAGGCAGGAAGGGGAGCTGGCTGCCCTCCAGGCTCAGCAAGAGGGACTGATGGGGTGGTGTAGACCCTTGCCAACACCTGCTGCGTGCCAAAGGCAATGCCAGCCCACCATGCCAGGACATGGTAAGGTGTCCTGCTGCTGGACAGCACTCTGCCACTTGGTTTAACCCTGGAGGGAGAGGGAGCCCATGTTGAAGAGAGCAAAGTCTATTGCAACAGCTTTTGCAGTAAAGAAAGGTAATTTGAAATAATAAGTAACTTCTGCAAATTGTGTGCCACTTCAGTGATGCTCTGCTTGGTAATTTATACCAGGTACTGCTCACAGGGTGATGAAAGATTAAAGGCACCGGTTTACTGAGGCCAGTCTTCAGGATGTGTCTATTTGCCTCTCCAGGCACCAGCAGTGGCCATATCTAGGGAAGACAACATTGCTCCTCCACAACAGTCAACAAGTTTTGTTTTTCAGTGTTTCCGTCTCAGCCTTGACTTTAGACTCTCAGTGCACAACACTGTCCCTTTCCCAATACCATCTGACAACTGGATCTGCAGATAAAACTGGCTATCTTTCTGCCACAACTACAAAGAAAATATTGGAAGTTTCATTTATTCTCGAATTTTCATGGCAAAAAAAAAAAAAAAAAAGTCTTGAAATAGACAAGGATGAATTGCTAAGGGAAGAAGAGGAAAGTAATCCCAAAGAGCATTCCAAACTGCATTGTTTAAACTCACATTTCCTTGACATGAAAACATATAAAAAACCCCATTGAGCTAGTTTTTTTTACTGGCAGCCTACTATTGATTTTAGACTAATTCTTTATATGTAAATGAAGTAATTAAAATCTCTCATTCTTTGCAATTAGTCTTTTGTTGTATTTTTCTAATAAGCCAAGCCTTTGAGATAGGCAAGAGTAAGATGTGATGGATAGGAAAGATGAAGGAGTTTTATGCTTCAGATGCTTCGCTAAAGTATCTCAAACGAACTGAGGTACAATGAGATCCAACTATAAATCCTCAGCCACGTCTCAAAGGAATATGATCTGAATTAGTTTAGCAGCTCTTTTTCCATCCAAAAATTTTGCTTTTACTTTTCTTTTACCTTTCTCTTCAGCCTCAAGAAATATAAAATGTTGCACAAGATTTAGTTGTAATAATTCTTTGGATCCAAAGAGGTGGTGGGTGCTGAACAATCAAGACACAACACAGTGAGACAGTGGGAACCAACAGCCTTGCTAGGAAAAGTTTATTCTTCTGGAAATGTCTGGAATGTTCTCAGTTCAAAGCAGGGCAAAATACTGTTGTATTAAGCAGTCAAAAAAAAATCAGGAAAGGGAGAAATGAAAGTGGAATCTGTCACAGTAGAAAGGACATTTTCAATCAAATCATAATGTTATGACATACCAATGTCAAAATGAAAACTTTGTTTCAATTCATCTAATTGAAATATTGTAACATCTCATCAATTTGTCATTCTCCCTTTGAAAAAGTCTAGTTCTGTGAAACTCAGATTTGCCAACTAGAAAACCGATTAGATAAAAGTGTTAAAGTAGCTGCCTGCACCACAACTCTGACCTATGGCTTGCCCTGAGCATAGCTTCACATGGCACCGGTGCTGTAACCTTCAGATAGTTTCAGTTCTCATGGGCCTGCTTAAACTGCAAGCTTAAAATAGACTCTTGGACTTTTGCAGCATCTTTTGTCCCAACGTGCCTCATAAATTATACACCTTCTAATGAAATGCATCCCTGCAGGATGGAACATGACAGCAACACACACTTCCATCTACAGTGTGGTCACTTATACCTTCTCAGGTCATTTACAATTGAAGGTGAAGTGCCAGCTGATCAGAAACATATTGAACATTTATGTAAGCTGGGACAAGAGGGCGTCTCTGTTTTCATCATACCCAGGATAATATGATTATATTCTGTGAATATGCTGCATTCTATTTGTGTCCCTTACTAAACCCAAGGCTGCCTGTAAAACGAATGGAGCCTGTGCTAATATTGTATGACACAGAACATTAACGACAGAGAGAACAATTTCAGTGTATCCTATACAGACTGATTCAGAGATAAAGTTCTCAAAAGCCAGTCTGGCAAATACAACATCCTTTTAGTGTGTATTGTAAAAGGGCAATAAATTATAAACATCAATATGGATAGTAGAAATCGGAGCCTGTGGGGCAATCTTGTACTGAATTAAAACAAATATCTCCTTGACTACAGCTGAGGGAAACAGCAGTGGCATCATATTTCATTTTAATAGACTGCAGAGAGGTTTGCCTGGGGAGAAATCAAAGTGACTTGATTATCCCATCGTGTTAACTAACAACTTATCACACTCAGGCTCTGTCCCTAAACCAATTTAAAACCCTGCCATAAGAGGCTTTCAAAAGGGAGATCTGGGCTAAAAAGCATTCAGAATAACGCCTCTGCTTTTACCTTTTATACCATGGTGTTACAAATAGATGTTCAGGTAGCTTTAGGTTCTGTAGCAGAAAGAGGGCAGAGGAAAGTCAGTAAAATAGGGTATGATAATGCATCACCTGATGCTGGCAGCCCGAGTTCCATCAAAATTCTGTTGCTCGGGGTCCTGGGGGGACCTGGCTGCAGAGTTTGACCAAGGTTTTGTCCAAAATCCTACAACATCTTTGACTAAAACTCTCCACCACCTCCTCCCAATGCTTTTGCTTTGTGTCTTCTGATTTCCCTTGCCCTCCAGGCCAGTTGCAAACCCAGAGAAGAAAATGGACTTAGGCAACCTCTCCACTGCTCATGTGCCTACCTGCCTGTGGCACAGACAAACCACTCTGCCTTTTAGCTCTCAGGGGCTTGTGACTGAGATTCACAAAGTGGTACAGCTGCACAAGCTGGGCTGGTTTCTCCAGGGGCCTGATGGACCTTTGCAGCAGGAGCCAAGGAAGAACTCTGCTTCGCCTCTATGCTCAGCGGGCCACCAGAAGCAGACATCCATGGAGGGGCAGCTCACTGTTCTTCAGTGAAACTCCTCATGACATTCAGTTTTGATGCATTTGTACAGCAAAACTCAAGGAAGAGTTTTGCGATGATGAGAAGCAGTAAAAAAGATATTGCTAAAAAAAAAGACCATTTGACAATCAGTTTTAGAGGAGGAAAGGCAGTGTTTTGGGTTGATATTTCCCTTCAAGAGGAAAAAAAGAAGTAACTACAGGAAAGAGAAAGTCTGACACTCTCAGACACTGAGATTTTTCATACTCTGCAATCTAAAACTCAAGAAATGAGCTTCCTCTCACAAATTAACATCTTCACTTATCTATTTTCTCCCCCAGAAAAATTTCACTTCTCCTTTTTCAGACAGCTCGGCTCCTTTTGCCACCTTGCAGCAGTGAAGGCCAAATGCATGGCTAGTCCTGACTTTGAGGGAGCAGGAGGGAGCCAGGGCACAGGTGGTTGGTTCCTCCATGCCACATCCTGTCAGCTCATGTACAGAAAAGACAGGGTATGTGCCAGCTTCCATCACCATCCTTCTATACATCTATTTTGGTTCTTATGCTGCACTCATAACCATGACAACTGCCTGCCCAAACTATCAAACATATGCTGAAGCTGTCTGGTTGTCTTGGCAGTGATGTTTCCGAAGTGGAGACCAAGGGAAGGAGAGCCCGGGCTGAACTCCCCGAACCGCCCTGCACAGCTCAGCCCATTTAACAAGGAAAGCGAGTGGAAACAGCTCTGCTTTTCCCACTGATGTTATTCCACTGCAGCACTGGGTCCCTGAGGTAAGGAGCAAGTCATGAGCTACTGTCACAGCAAAGCACTTCCAACACTTTTGTGCAGCCTTAGCTCAGCTTAGCACCATGGCCAGAATGACTCATGGAATCTCTTCCTTACAGAAGGTTTTGGAAAATATGGGAGCAGGCCAGGACCAAGGTCTCTTGACAGTAATTGGAAATAGGGAAGTACCCTATATTAGGTCTCATCCTGGTCTCTAGCAGTTAGAGAATGCCTTAAAGCTCCAAGCATTGTCATAGTACCTCGTAATATGTCACCGAGGAGTCCATAGTTCTCCCTAACTCCAGTTCGTAAGCTGAGGATGGATTTGCAGAAGAGCCTTCAACATTCTCCCTGCAGCCTCAGGCAGCTCCCCAACTGCTGAAAACTCACAGGCCCTTCTCTTTGTTACAGCCATTGCCCCTCTTCTACCATCACATTTTCACACACATCCTATTGGAACACCAAAACTCACATTAAGTCAATGTTACCTGTAACAAGGCAGAGCAAAGGCAACTCAATAAACTGTCAAGAAACTAAGCACGGAAGGTTGTACATGACCAGGAAGGATAAAATTATTTTGTCCCACACTTTCTTCCACCTATTGAGAAAGGACAGGCTAAACTGACATATGGGCTCCAGGACTGATCTGTTCAATCCACTTGAGAAGAGGACATAGGTATGTAGGAGGACACCTGCTGGGGATGGCTATCTTCTACTCCTGGCACCGACACTGGGAGAAGTGAGAAGTTCTATCTTGCAAGCCTTAGATGGACTTGATAAATGGCCTGGAGTTGCTATCCTGGACATTCTCAGTTAGATTTGCTGGCACAGCCTATGCTGTCAGGGAGGTCATTTTAGAAAATGCGATGGTGATCCATCAGTTTGGCACTGCCACAAATTTTGCTCAAATCTGAGCTGGGAGGTGGAAGAGTGGGCCAGGCGATGAGGCTGAGGTGTGACAGTGCTGGGGACTACCCGCACACAGCACGGGTTTTGGTGCACACACGTCTTGGGAGCTGCTTTCTACTTTGTCATTATGCTCAGACCCTTCTGAATACAGAATAGATGCAGGGCATTAAGTACCAGGGTACTCCTGGTGTTTTGCACTCTCTTAGGTCCCATTTATCTAATGGTGTTCATCCGTGCAGTGCTGATGCCTCAGAATTACACTGCATTACCGAATTTTGCTGTTGTAGGTGAAACTATTATTAAGGTTGTCTGACAAATCCCGTGATAACCCCCTGTTTTCACACATTTGTAACTTTGCCAAGTTTTAACCATTAAACTGATAACTTCAACTATTTCAAGACGAATTCACCTGGAAACTTTCAGCAATGACAGGAAAAAATATAAGAAAAATATATTAATTTTGGTGAAGTTGTCATGCAGAAACATCCCCCATCCTCATTCTTCAGAGTAAAGAATATTCACCCAAGCTTTAGCTAAGCTGATGATCTGTGAAAATGAGCAGTTCACACATGAGTACAGGGGAGATGTGCTATAGTTCAAGAGCTGTTATTTCCTACTGATTCTGTCCAAACTGAATGCATTCCAGTGAGCAAATTCCTGGCAATTTCAACTCTGGATGGTTACAGACTGTGCCAGGACTGCTTTGAATTGACAGCAGAGAGATTTCTTTTCATCTATCTTCTCTGCTGGATCCTGACAAAATGGATGAGTTGGCCAATTTGAATACAAATGAGGAAAGCTGGACCACCAAACAGAGAGACAAAAGGAAATGTGGGGAAAGGAAGAAGGCAGGAGGCAAGCTGAGAGTGAATGGGCAGGGATCAATAAGATGAGATACTAAGATTATTCAATTTCAGAGAGTAAGACGAAGGAAGAATCAGTACAGACTGCCAAGGACAAGAAACCAGACCAGCAGGCAGGCAGGGCTGTCTCCCTCAGTCCGACCACCAATGCTTTCCATGAACTGGAGCACTTTCCCCAGGAGACACCAGGACATCCCCAGCCCAATACACCCTTCTTTCTGCCTGGTAGTCCTGGGGACTTGTTCAAAGTCATGCATGATCCACTGGATATTTATTTACACAAAGTGGAAGTGTGCAACAAAAGTCCAGCCCTCGCAAATTCTGCTGTTTCAAAGTATCTGCTTGGAGATGCAAGTCTGGATGCTCTCAGTAAACAAGGATCTACTTTATCCTGGTAATGAGCTACCCAGAAAGAAGGGAACACTCTCATATGCTTCTCCTCCAGATTTTGGTTTTAATCTAGTCTTGTAGAATCTTTTTCCATGTCAGATAAAAGAAGAAATGCAGTGTCAATTCTCATCAATTCACAAAACGGCAACAGATATCTAAGAAAAGAGGGACACATCTTTAAAATTAATATCTATTCACCTTCAAGAATTACAGTGAACCCTTACACAAGCTTCTGGGGAGGAAGTCCAGAATCCACGCATCATTTGCCCACCCTTAAAATCAAGTCAGGACAGAGCCTATCACTCCTGCTTACAATTCAAGACCTTACCAAGGGAACATCACCACAAACAGCTTCGTTTGGCACAGCAAACTTTGACAACCAGCCCCTTACACACTCCCAACACAGAAATGCACTGCAGAATACTCCCTGCTGAGCTCGATGTCACATTTTCTGCATTTTCTGTCTTCATTGGCTGTTTTCCTACACAATTAACTCACCAGGTGGATATTAGCAAGAGGAGAAAAACAAACCAAGCTGACTTAAGTACAGTAAGTAGAGCAGGAAATCGGTATCCATAAGCTCAGCGACTTGCAGAATAATAATCACCAAGCCACAAACAAAAACATCATAAACATCTGCATTTCTCAGCAAAGAGTGAGGGAAGATGCACAGAAGATGCAAAGAGATGAGCAGGTGATTAACTACATTTAGCTTTGGGATAAATTAAGCCCTGCTCTTGGCAAAGGAGGTGCCAGAGGCACAAAGAGCACTCGCTGGGCACCTAGGTGTGTCCTGGAGACAGCCAGGGCATAGCTGGGAAAAGCCTCTTAGTGATACATGTGTTTAGCCACAGGAAAACTACTTCAGCCATTTACAGAGGCTTCCATTGCAGTGGCCTTTGGTAGCACAATGATCCATGGTTTATAATTTCCTCGCTTTTGCCTGTTCTAATTCACAGGCAGCATCCTATAGAGGCACATTTATAAACACTTCTGCAACTTTCCAAGGGAATACTTACGGGGATTTTGCCATTTATAGTTGGCTTCTCTCAATGCCATTAATAAATTACTTACATTTAAAAAACCAATCTCACCATAACTGAACTTTTGGCTATAAAAAAATGACTGTTCTAAGACAGAGGAAAATTACTAGAGGGAAAGCACCCTCCTACTCCACCACTGCCCTGTTGCTGGCAATATCTCATCATCTCTTTCCAAGTTCATGAAGTTTCACTTTTAAATGAGTTATTGGATTGGATTCACTGCCAGGCAGTGACCATTTGTTCTTGTGCCAGCTTTGGCCTTCAGCATAAACACTGTCGGTATTTACCCCCTGGTGGTAATTTATACAGTAATTATAATGCATTTTCATCTTCCATTTTGCTGGGAACTAAACAAATCAGTTGAAAGCAAATCATATGAAAAGACTTTCTCTGAACTTGCTCTGCTCAACCTTTTTTAATACAATTAATGCACACACAAATTAGACTGGATGATTTTTTTAGCATTTCAGTATATGCTCAACTCTCAATGGCTGATCTGTGCCTACTACAACTTGTGTGGTTATTTGGCATTTTCTGAGTTCCATTTCCCTAATGGTGCAAAGTTTCCCTATAGCAAACTTAAGACTGCAAATTCTTATTACTAGGCCAAATTCTTTAATATTTACGTAAGAAGACAACTTCTTGTGTCACTGATGCTTCACCAACTCCAGCGCCCCAGAGTTACTCTGGTGTTTCCTACACAATGGTCCAGCTGCCCACTGCAGTGACAGCATCTCCCAGACCTGGCTTTCCAGATGCTTTCCTCAGTCAAACCTCAGCAGCTTTGCAGCCAGGACAGGCTCACCCTGCAGCACAACCTGCTGTCAGCACTGTTGCAGGGATCCTCCCTCCCTTTGCAGTCCTCTCTTCTGCTAATCCTGCCCTTCCCAACTGCACTAGTAACACATGTGGCATGACAGAAAACGCTCACTGAAATCCAGACAAATCAGATTTACTGCATTCCCCCTGTCTAGGAGACCAGTAATAGAATAATCTGCACAATCAACCTTTATTAAACTCAGGTTACATTTTATCTCATTATCACCATCATCTGAAACAATTCTTCTCTTTCTGGATTACACTGAAGCCAAAAGGATGAGCCTCTACATGTCCAAAATGTTTATTTTGCTCATTTTTAAAAAAAAATTCCCATATTCCCCAGTATGAAGAACTTTTCCATGTAGCCTTCATAAAACGAGCAGATGTCTGTGTGTCAACAGACTCATGATTTGGGATGTCAGATACTTCAGCAGTCTGGGGCACCATTTCCTACTTAGATGCAATTGCTTCATTCTGCTTCCTAAATACTTCCTCGTCTCCATCCTGTCTGGCAACAGATTAAATGATGAAGAGCACCATTCCTTCTGTTCACGTGTTAGTGGCTAAACAGCATTCCACTAATTATTTTCCTTTCTTCATTCTTTTTTCTCTCTTTTCTTGATGGTGATCTCACTCCTCTCCATACTGGTAATTCTCATTTCTCCTCTATGCTTTCTGACCAAAGAGCAGTACCTTTCCTCGCTGAACCACATTTCGCATTTTTGTGGAATTTCTGCCTGCAAATATCCCATTTTTTATCTTTGTTTGTGGTTTTATTTTTTGGGGATTATTATTATTATTAGTTGTTGCTTTTTTAAAAAAACCTCTTAGACTGAATGTCCTTCCCTACCAGACTTTTCCTAGGTCTGGTACTTTTCACCTCTCTCACAAAGAAAAAAAAAGAACATCCAGGCCACTTCTGTATTCAATTCTGGAGTTTTACAGCCTAGTTTGCCTCTATAACTAGTTTTCTTCACTTTTATGAAATAATAAATCTTAGTTACAGTTGAATGTTTAGCCTTCCATCTAATTTAAATTGAAACAACTCACGGTCTCTCAGCTGAAGGTCACTTTCTATGTCTAAGACTTCTATAACAATCTCAATATTTTTCAAATCCACACTGCTTTTTTTTAGTTTAATAACTATTTGGGAAAGAAATCCATGAATTATCACATCCTGGTATATCTGCGCCAGGCATTACGAGCAGTATTTGTTCTCCAACATCTATCTGAAAAATGAAAATCTTTCAAAATGACATAATTTCTGATGGTTTTTATCTCACCAATAATGTGACTGAGATTTGTGGGTCTCAAATATGCCTTAATACAATGAAACACTTTTTTTTTGTGATTAAGTTTAACCTAGAATAATTTCATCAAAAAATTACAGCCAAATCTCATTAAAGCAGGCTGACTACATATCTCTGCACCTCTGCCTTCAGCAGAGCTCATTTGAAAAAATTCTGACAGGCTGTATCCTGCTTATTCCTGCTGAAAGAGGGAATTATTTTCCCAGTTAATTCCAATTAAAATAATTAAATCATGCAAGCTGCTATGCCCTAGCAAAGTTCTGTATGCAGAAGTGTTACTGGTACCCCTGGCTGCTAAAACTGGGAATGAAACAGTGCTGCCAGGAGCAGAGGGAGAGGTACCACCCCATGACAGAAACCTTCGTGTACTCCTGCTGCTGCTGGAAATCTGCTCTGAGGCTCAGGGCAAGGATTCCTGCTCCATGGCATGGCCACTGCTGGAGCAAAGCAATCCAGCGTCCCCTTCTCCCCCAGTGCTCTGCACAGCCCACTCCCATCACGCCGACAGAGATTCAGACTGCCTCACCCAGAGCCCTGGTGAGTAATTCTCACTTTCCCCTGGTGAAAATAGAGGCGGGCTTGTCCCTTCTGCCTTCTTAGGGAGATGAAGAAGGGAGGTGCTGAGGCATCAGCCTGAAACATGCTGCTGCATCTGTGCTGATGGGTTGCTGACAGGCTGGGACAAATCCTTGTGCACATCTCTGCTGCTTTTTTCACGTTCCCATGTGCCCTAGAGGAGCCCTGTCCTCCAAAGAAGAGCAGGAGGTGTTCACAGAGAAGTCGCTGCTGCCTCAAGTACCATGATGCTTTCCCAAGAAAAGAAGTGGCACAAGAGGCAAGTAACAGGCAGCAACTGAGGGGAAGAGTTAAAAACCCTGATAAATGGAGGCCACGGAGCCTGCACCCAGAGCAGGCACAAGGAGATGCTCACGACCTTCAGCCACGAACAGAGCAAAAGGAAAACAACCACATTCCCCTCCCTCCCACAACGGAGCCCAAGAGTCAAAAGTCAGGAATACAGCACATGATGTTCCTCTAATGAGCTGGGAAAACATAAACATCACCTAAGAGCCAGAAGTCTAGAAGCTTCTTTAACTAGCAGATTTTAAGGTCAGATGCACCTATCTTAGACACCCACAATAAATCCAAAATCCAGCAGACTGGAATATATGCAGCACAAACTAGAGAAGGTGCTTCCAGGAAAACCCAACACGTACAAGAGCTGGGTTAAAAGAATACTGTCATTGCTGAAATGAAAAGCTGCCAAGAGATCAGAGAATGGAGCTAGGATGGAAATGCTGCCAGCATCTTTCTTGCAGGATTGCTGCAGGCTCTCAGACCTGCGACTGGATTTTACAGCAGATCTCAACTTCTTTTTCCAGAGAAGATGCTTAGGAAGCTGCAGGGCATTTCACTTAAGCACATTCTACTAATAGTTAATTTGTGAGACAGACAGTTAATTAACACACACTCAGTGGAAAATAAAAGCTTTCTCCAGCTACTTGTTATCCTTTGTAAATGAGAGGGCTTTTTCTTCTGTCACAGCAAAAATGTCCCTTTTACAGGGGTATCAAGAGAGGGTACTACTAGCCCCTCTCTTCCCACCCTTGGTTATGGGCCAGATCAAAGGGACACATCCCTAGCAGTCCAAGGACAGTGGTCTCCATACCTGTATTTATAATTACTACACACCTGGAAAGCTCCATTTTCCAGCTAAAGTCATTGAACCAGTGCACTTTCATCACCAGGTTGGAATTTCCTACGTAATTTGCAGTGTTGTATGTTCATTGCTGGTTTCCTGAAAACAACCCCATTCTTAGCCAGTACAGCATATGCTCAATTTTCTCCCTTAACAAATGCCAATACCTTTCCCTCTCTTAACATATCCCCTCTAACTCGACCCTCAGCCCCAGAATTGTTTCTGTTGCCCTTCTCTGAAATCCTTCCAATCTCTGAGTCATAAAGGAGGATTTATTGGACAAAAGATCCACTTTTAATAATGCCTTCTGCTGTGTAATTTCACTGCTGAAGCTAACTCAGGCACCTTCTGTCCTGTTGGACTGTGGCTTGGAACAGTCCATGACAGCATGTCTGGAGGAATTCTGCTGAAAGAACTCACAGCAGCCAAAACGATAGATACAGAATGAGAGGCTACACCCCTACAGAGAACTTGGGTGACTTGGGGAACCTGTCAGAGGAAAAGCAGGGAGACAGCACTACCGCCCTTAATAACTTCTGCTGTGTATGTGGTCACAGGTCTATACACAAAAGTCAAACAATTGCAAGCCCTCAGCCTGTGACCCCTGCTCCCTCTCAACTACATGAACAAGTGGGAACAAACCTCAAGTAATAATAAAAACTCACAGATGATTTCTGGAGACCTTTGAATCAACACTGCAGCTTCCAAATGGAACAAGACAACCTCGCTCCCTTCTCACTGAGTAAGAGCAACAAATGAGCTCCCTTTAAAGGCAGATCATCGGGAATGTTATTGCCTCATTCTGAAATGAGAGTGCAAATTAAGTAGCAACATTTTTATTACAGATGATTGCAGGATCATCTCAGAGCTTCTGGAGTGTCTGGGAGGAGGGCTGGTGCACACCAAAGGAAGCAATGCACAAAGCAACATGTTACTCATTAAAAAAGAGAGTATTGTCTGAGAAATGGGAATGCTGTGTGGACAGTGTTGGGCAACAGGCGCCTGTAACAACTCCTGGACCACACATCCCTGGCAGCAAACATTTAGCACAAAGAAACTGGTTTCTCTCCCATCCTAGTGTCTGTTCAGACTGAATTTCTGTATTGGCAATAACGACAAATAGTCCTTGTCAGCAGTGACTGATAACATGTCCTGGATGCAGACATCAGCCAAGAGGTGGAGATTTATTAGGGTGGTATTGAGTTGGACAGAGAGGAATCTGGACATGGAGGTGATAGGTTTTGCATCACGTAACGAATCCCTTCCACAACCCACTTTCTCGTGCCCCAGTCTTCTTCTAGCCTTCCAGTCGAACTGTCCTTCCTGTCACTTTCCTCCTACTTCTTACAAAGGAAACTATTACTGCAAATCCAAGCATGCAAAATTTCTGGGGGCAGGAGATTTTTTTATTGTTGTTTTTTTAATGATAACCAGATTGCTCCTTCAAAACAACCAGGACTTCTAGCAAGTTAATAGCTCCAGTCTATATCTGAATGCTTTATTAAAACTGCTGTGCCTCCCTCTTTTTTTTTTTTTTATCACCTAAAGGGTGGTACTGCAATACAAAAGGCATTCATGTAGCATAATGCGGAAAGAGGTCCGTATGCTCCTGAGATACTGAAGACTGATTATTACCTCTCTTTTTGATTTCTGGCTTCTCTGTAAGTTTTAGTGGTCTTTGCAGATGGCTCCGAACCTTTCTGCTGGAATATTTATGCACTAGCTTATTGTAGCAGGTTGCTCTGCTGCTGCACTTCTTTCCCCAGGTCTAATCTTGGCAACATATTTGCATTTGCACTTTAAAGACATCTAAAGATACTGGATAGCTTTATTCTACTCCGTGGTCCCCTAGCTTCAGGAGCCAGGAAGCCACTTCAGCTGAGTCTTCCAAATTATCTCCAGAGACATCTGCAGAGACCACCAAAACATACCAGGGATGCCAGGAATCAAAGAGGGAAGAAATCTGTCCAAGGAGGGAAACTCCACAACCTCCCTGGGCAACCTGTGCCTGTGCTCAGCCACCCCCACAGTAGAATAACATTTCCTGGTGTTCAGACAGAATCTCCTGTGTTTAATTTTATGCCCACTGCCTCCAGACCTGGAGCCAGCTGAAAAATCCAGCTCTGCCCATAAAGTTTGCCCTGTTGTCTCCTAGGCCCCTGGGCTAATGCCCCCAGCACACGTGACATTGAGAGAACACTGTATGAAACATGATGAGACAGGAAAGAAAGCTAAGGCAGGAGAGCGATACGTTTTCACCATGATTCAAAGTAAATGCTCAGGTCTTCCAAAGACCTTTTCTACCCCACTGCTCCTAGATCTCCTTGAACATAGGTTTCCTTCTGCCAGGGGTCCATCTAAATGAGTATTTTCTTGCTGCTGGGTATCAGCACTGGCTATACTGGTAAAAAGTTTAAGAACACTGCCAACAGCCCTGAATCTCCAGCAATATGTGGTATCCTTTACAGCCATCACATATTATGTGAAGAATACTTTTTTCTCTGTTTTAAACTTGCTAATACTCTCCTGGAAAATGTTGTCAGAGATACTCAGACAGCAAGGCTCACCCTCCTCTGAGACTTCTCAGTGGGGCTGTGCTTCCCAGAACTCACCTCGATGCTTGAACTCATCTCCTCTCTCTTCTCTGCACACCAACCTTTATGACACTTCACTGTCTCCAGGACCTGCTTTGCCTCACTATGTGCCTACATCTAATTAGTTCCCTATTTGCTCTGCTCTCTCACATCACATGAAACTTTCTAGATCCCTTCCAAACTCCTGTGAGAGGACAAGCAGTCACTCAGAATACACCATCCTCCGTACAGGATGGATGAAAACCCTCCAGTCCTGGCCTAATCACTTCATTAAAATATTGCTAGAGGTAAAAATGACTCAACCAATTTTGACAGGGGCCTCACAGCTTGCCACAGAACAGGACAGTTCAGTCAGACTTTCCATCTTGCAACAGCATTCTCAAAGAAATCTGCAGGTATTCCAACACTAAAGGTGATGGGATGTCCTTAGCAGAAAAGGGACAGACCAACAAAGCTACAGAGGTGCCATTTGTCTGGGCAATGAAGGTGATCTAAAAAAAACAAACCATAAAAACCTGAAAATAACTGAATGACATAACTTCATTAGGAACGTGCATTTTATTTAGCTGAGGTTGAAAAGAGCATGGCCATTGAATTGCTGAAGGCTGAAAACATCCAGAAACACATTTCCCCTTCTCATTTATTCAGCGTAATCTAAACACCAGGTTAAATAAGTCCTCTTTTGCAGTCTGGATAGTTACTTTCTGCTGACTCTCCAGTCACACACTAAAGAACTATTCAGTGGCTTTTATTACCGAAAAAACAGAAATGAAACGGAAAAAAAGAAAAAAGGAAAATGACTGGTAGGGAACTTTAAAAAAGGTGTCTAATCAGGAAATAGCATCATTTCAGATACTTTCAAACCATAAAAGACCGTAGGAGGGGAAGTAGAAACTGCAAATTTTTATTGGATTTGTGATTAATCCCCCTATTTACTGAAAGAATTGCTTCTAAATCTTTATTTTTCTCTGAATATGTATATTTGAGGAGTCAAGGCTATTGTCTCCGTCATGTATTAAGCTAATACATTAATACATTAGTTGATTTATCTGAATGGGCAAGAGTCATATGTAAGCCCACTTTTTCAAATAAGTAAATCTGGTCTGTGCCTTCAAAATTTTTGTTATGACAGCCTCAGCATGTTATAATTTACCTAGCAAGCGTGCACACTGCACTTGCTATGCAATTACACATTCTGAATATGGAAATTCATCTTTGTCCTACTCAATGTGGATTTAGCTTTGTACAAATGACAATGTAGTCCCTCTAAGCTATTCCTCCTTCCTTCCTCCAAACATTTTTCGAAGGAAATGTAGTCAATATTTGCATTAGAACCACAAGATTAGGGTCATCTGTAATGGCAGATTTGAGTGGTGGAAAGAAAGCGAGGAAGCAGCTGTAGCCAGGCTGCACAGAGCTCACCATGCACCAGCAATCATTGCATCATTGCCTCCATCACTCGAGGACTCTATTTGGATGGTCAAACTCTTAAGCACAGCCATCCATTAGCCCTGGGAAGATTAGACAGACAGATGGCTCCTACAGAGAGATGAGTTAGAAAGATGCAGGGAGGGATATTTTCACCACATGGATGCTGCCAAGTTTTCCAGAGCACAAGAGGTGCCCTGAGGTCTAAAACAAAAGCTAGTCCCCTAGAATCTTCTGAAGAAAAACACTTCCTCAGTTCAGCCAAGAACTTGACCAGAGGAGTAACTGCAGACACAAGATTTCTTGTTGAATTGAGGATATGCTGGTGACCCTTATGACTTAGTTACTGTATAAGGCCACTGAACCAGCCCCAGAGATAACCAGCTTGAAGGAGATGGATATGAACAGCTCCTGGCTCCCAGTGCTAGCAATGAATGGAAGTACAGCAGTGGCCACTGCAGCCTTCTTTAGGTGTGTTTTCAATAAAAAAACCGAAGAATAAAAGTGAATGCAGAATCTACACAAGGTCACCTACTTAAAAACATACTGAGAATGTCAGCTTTTGCTCACTTCATCCAGGTTTCAATGACTCAAGATTCAAGACTTGCAGGAGGGAAAGTCCATCACTGATAATTACATCAGTGTTCACAGAAACTGTGAAATTGTTAACCATAAAGTATTTTACAATATGAAGTGACACTACTGTGAGCAGATTATACCCAAGTATTTGAAGATATGCTTGGTGACTACAAGCACAAAGAAAGGGGACACTGAAAGTGAAGATAAATAAAACGGCATAATGACCTAAGAAGTGCACGCTGCAGACTCTCTTGCAGGTCTTTAGAAAGATGTACAGGCTCCTCTGAGAACTGTGTGGCTGAAGGTTTTGCCGCAGAGCACACAGCTCTTCACAGCTTCCTCTTGCTGCCCTCAATGCACCCACCAGCCCTGCTGAGCATGGCAATCCTCTGCTGTAGTTTAATCTTTCCCAAGGAAGACCCTAGGAGGGATATGAGATTGGGAGATGAGATTTCAATGGGGTCTTACAGCTTGACTGTCTTGGTCTCTTATGTTCCAGAGACTTCCAGTATTCAGTACCTTCAGAGAAAACTTTTAAAAGATCTCCTGGCTATAGAAAATTTCTTTCAGACAGTCTCCAAGTAGACACCAGGAAAGAGAGTTCAAAATGATGAGCACAAAACTGAGCTTTTGAAGTCTGTAAATAAAAGGGGAAAGAACTGCAGGGCTGGTGATTACTTTGAAATCCCACTGAAACCACAGGGAGCTGCAAGTATTTACAGCACCACTAGTAATGAAGTAACTAGGTGTCAGAACAGTGATTTAGCTGAAAAACATGGTATCTAGATTCTGGGTTTATTCTTGCAGGTGGTGTCAGGCTAATTTATTCCATTTTGAAGTCAGACAGTGATTTCCCTACTTCAGTGCATCATTCCAACATGACAAACCTGAAAAACCAAGTGCTTCTTTTGCCTTTTTTTTAATTAATAATAGAGCTATCCCAAATGGAAGCTGCCTCCAAACACTGCTGAGGTACTGGAACACTTCTTTGGATGAGTAATGTGGGGCAAATAGGTCTAACAGGGGCAGGATGGCTGAACTCAGACAGAAACCCAGCTAGGTCTGGAGCAATGTCAACCCTGGAAGGCTTCAGGAACGAGAGGCTCTTGTGAGCTCATCTCTTTCACAGCACTAACAACCTGATAGGAAAAGGACATGTGAAGGAGAAAATCTGAGGCAAAGAACAACGCAAAAACACCTCATGCTGTCATGTAGTCACTGTCTTATCTACTCAAGCTCTTACACAGTGCCCTTACCAGAGCATCCGAGTGCCTGTCAATCACCAACACGCTTATCTCCACACTGTCTCTGTGGGAGTAAGAAAGGAATCTTATCTCCACTATATAGATGAGCAGCTGAGGCAGGGAGATTAAGGGCTCGATCTGGTTACCTCAACATAGGTTTCCAGTGCCATCTAAAATGTCCTGGGGCATGCAAGACACGCACAGGGCTGGCAGGTAGGACACAGGTCCTAAGGGAGATCCATGGTCTGGTGGAAGCCAGGCAGGAGATGCTGGCACATTGCAGAGGGAGAGGAATGCCCAGGTTTAGGCAACTGAATTGCATCATCATGTGAAGGCAAGGCATTTGTGGGAGAGCAGGGAGCTGAACTCTACAAGTTGTCCTAATAGCACCCTAATCACAACACTCCTGTCTGTGAAGAGGGACACAACATTTTTTTAAAATGCTGACTCCAAGTCTGTTCTATTACTAAATAGTAGTACCAAGCTTTGTGTGTCTGGGACTTCTAGAAGAAACTACTGCTGTCAGGAGCCTGTGTATTGTCTTCTGGGCTGAGTATGAACACCCACTCACACCTTTTAGCCACTATCAAGAAGACCCCTATGGATCTATGGAATATGGAGTTATTCTGTGTCAAACTCAATAAAAATGTAGATTTGTCATACAAGGAGCCAGAATCAGTATCAGAGTGGCCTTTCTCCACCAAGCCCAGAAGCCCAGACCTCATGCTGAGAGGTTGTGGCAGTATTTACAGAAAGACACTTTGATTTTAGCTCGTGGCAAATCCCTGATGACAATTTAGGAGCTCGTAATAAGCTTATATTGAGGAAGAATGAAAGGATGCTCAAGGTCACAGCACCCATAGGAGTGCTATCAGTCTTGACATGAAGGGCAAATAACATTCCCAAACAGCTGCCAAATCAGGAAAAAGCTGTATGTAGCTGGCCTTGCTACAGGCTGGCATTTTGGTGCATTAGGCTGAGGACAGATGTGCAAAACCACTTGAGCAATTTGGACACTTGATTCCACTCTGCAACAGCTCAGTGCAAAAGTTGGTGGCGAAGCACAGCCTGGCAGGTCTGGTTGCTGGAGCAGCTTCCTGCAGCCACACAGGCATCCCTTCTCTGCCATTTGTCTCTTTTGGGTTGGACTGTGGCCATGTGCCTTGCAGGTCCACAGGTTTAACCAAATAATCCCCAGGGACGAGTCTGATTTCAATCTTTCCTTCTGGTCTCCCTCTGAAGATAAAAAATGCACATCAGACACAATACCCAGCTACCAATGGTACCCTCCATTGTATTCACAGCTTCAACAGTCAGCAGAATCTGATCAATGTCTTAATTTACTTAAGCCTCACAAAGACTTGAAACAGGAGACTTATGTTATTTTTTTTTTTAATATGTGAAATCTGATTAGAATAATTCTGGCAAGGCAGAGAGTGATAAGTGAATAAGTAGGTGAAAAACTGCAGTTTTGAAGGAGGAAATTTATTTCCTTCCATCCCTCCAAATTTGAATAATAAACATTCATAAAGAACTTCTTTGCAAGCAACTCCTGGAGATGCAAGAAACTATAAAATACTTTGTTAAACCTTTAATAAATTGTCTCTCAGAGCTCCTTACAAAAATAGAGACTGTTGCACAGTGGAAGGTTGAGACATTCGCACCTGGAATCCAAAGGGAAACACTTTAACGGGGATGCAGAAAAATTTTACAAACCACTTAAGATTAGCCCGTGTCATGCAAGAAACTTAGGCTAGGGGACCCCGAGTGCTCTGCCACTAAGGAGTTACAAACCAAAGGTAAGTGTGGCCAACAGGCACGTTTCCCTTTTCTACACCTCTCTTTTCTTGTGTAAAAAGTGGGTAATTCTCTCCTTTTTCTGGAAACCACTTTGAGCTTTCCAGTAGACAAGCCAGTCTTGCTATTACATCCCAGAAAGATATGATGATTTCCAGTTTCCAAAGTAGGCACTATTTCTAATCAATTACCATTTATTCACCAAAATCATCAACCACTATTAACAAAGGACATTCACTGGAAATTCATACTCCGATGCCTCAAAAAGGAATTGGTCTTCCATATATGATATGGCATGAACATGCACACATTCACTGGACATTGCCCAAAGACTGAGCAGAGCAGTCTCAGGGATTCTGGAATAAACACACTCATCTCAGTTTTCTAATGAATACCATGAATACCAGTTGGTTTGCTATAGGTATAACCCAGTGGTAGTGACAGAAGACTAAAATATATCCCTCAATACCACAGAAATTGTACTGGTCCTTCCACCATTGATTGCCTTGATACAGGATGCTTTACAGTCATGCTTCCACCACTGAAAAAACCTTATGGAATAATATTTTCTGTTGAGTCCCACCCAGTCCATGGAAAATGACCAGGGCAGAGCTGTCCCACAGCTCTCATTAAGTCTCTGGTCATGACTGGATGGCAGGAGATGCCCTGGAGAGGGGATGAAACAGTGCATGGCACTACACCAGCACTGTAAAGCACTACTGAAGCTCTGTGAATTCCAGACAGACTGTCCAGCAATCCACCTGGATGATTTCTAAAACTCAACCTAGCTCTGCAAAACTAAGTATTTCTGCACAGTCCAAAATGTTTTCTCAGTGGTCAGGGAGCTCACCATGCTACTGTCTCTGTTACTGGTTTCTTCCAGCTGTCACTGTGAGTGGCACTTACTGGAGGTGGACACCGAGTTAAATGCACCCACAGGATCCATGTTCATCTCAGTGAGAGCAAGGGGATGTACTGGGTGCTAAACACCTCTGAAAGCAGGGCTTTAAGCCATCTGGAAACCCATGCCTGCTTTTGTTACTGCTAACGGTTTTCTTGCAAGACCCTGGGGGCTCAGTTCAGCTCCGGGGGCATCAGCACATACCAAGTGTTTCTTTTCAGAGGCCTGCTTCAATCCTGAGCTCCTCAGGAGCAGTTTCCAATTCTCCACCTGCCATCTTGTGAAGCTGACACTGTAACAGCCCCAGCTCCTTGAGTGGCTGAAAAAGAGATATCTGTGCAGCCCTGAGCAACTGCACTTGACATATGGTATTAAGATGTGCAAGGGAAGATGGCTGGCAAAGGATGACTCTCCTGTGGTTCTTTTGCCTGCTCCCATTATCCACAATGATGATTGCTAGGGACATAAATGCTGAGGAGCCAGAAAAGAAATGCAAGGGGAAGACAGAGGGAAAAGCAATCCCAGCCTACACAGAGCATAGCTTTTAGAGCAAACTGACTGCTCAAGATACTACACAAGATACTACACAAACAAGTTGTGCTGATGCACCAGTTCCCCAAATAATCACAGTGATACAAATGAAAGCTTGTGATTAAGGCAAAGTATTAGGATCGGGGAGAATAGAAGGCCTAATCCAATCTCCATGCATGACCTTGGGCATATCACATCACTCCTCTACACTCAGTTTCCTTAATTACATGGCAAAGTTTCCCAGTTTGAGTGGAAAATTACAAGAGAGCACGGGAGAGCCCAGGAGGAATGCACAGGTAAATGATAACAGATTCTTTCTGAGCCCACCCCACTGGCCTCTACAACCTCAGCTAAGTTAATTACTCAAATGGTCAACGATCCAGATGATCCAGACACTCTCAGACCTGCATATCCCTGGAGGCCAGTCACGGGATGCAGCTTTAGGCAAAAGAATTGCATTTTAATGACTGTATCTAGCAGACATGAGAGGCACAGGCTGGGTCCTGTATTTGTGTGGTGTTCCCATCAGACATTAGAGTGACACAGCACATCCCTGACCCAGTCTCCCACACAAAGCCATGTCAAGCATGAGCTCTCACTCCTTCTCCCAGTCCAACACTGACAGGCATCACCAGATGACCTCACTTCTGAATTCACCTCAAGCACTTCTAGAGTCCTTCCCTTTGCTCTGTTCCCCTCCTGCTCATCCCGGTGTATGGTGGGATTCTCTGGCATCCATGGGGAAACTCTGCTGTGGACAGTAAACATAAATCATCAGCTGAGTGCCATGGTTTAAACCAGAAACAATATTCAGTGCAACAGGACTATGAAGATTATAACATGGTTGGCCAAGCTATGGTCTGCTGTTAGAGGTGCTTCATATTTTTTTTCCCTAAACAAAAGCTCAGCATTTTTAGATGCCTTCCTATCATACCAGGTGTCTACAGGACATCCACAGACATCTCCTGAGGACAATATCATGGTGAGCCTCTATGAGGCAGAAAGCCTCATTAAGACAGACAAGCAGGAGGTAAAAAAGACACAGGGTATCTCTAAGGACAGCACGGCCAGTGCTGTTTAGCTGCAGCTTCTGCAGCACGCCAGGAGAACCAAGAAGTGTTTTGTCCAGCCAAAATGCCCAGAGCAGTAGTAAGAGGTGCAAGAAGATAGAAGTTGCTTTGTTTTATTAAACTTGCTCCCAGTTTAATAGCTGGGAGATTTTTTCTTCTAAGAACTAGGAGGACAACAACCAACATTATGGAACCCACCTGTTGCACACCTGCACAGCACTATTCTCCTGAGTCGGCTGGATCCCTGGCAAAGGTCCCGCTTCCAGCAGTGTGCTCTGCCCTGCTGGGAAGGAAGGGTCTCTGTGCAGCCACCTAACTGCACAGAGTTAGGGAATGGGAATGGACACAGTACAGAGGAGTGGGCTGCAGGGAACAGACAGCAGGCACCAGCTGCAGGGTGTCACAGTTCTACTTGGCACCAAGTACAGTCCAATGCTCAAAACCCATCAGCCACCCCAGCTCCACCACCAGCAGTTATCCAGCCTCAGAAGGAAGGGGGGAACTTCTCTGCAGTGCACATGAACCAACTTAGAGCAATATGGGACAATGTGGGGACTCAAGCCACCAGAAGCAGGAAAGTCACTTTACAGGCATATCTGGCATGAGTGCATGGGCTTCGAACACTGAGCACAAATACCAAGAACTGCCTTTCTCCACCCCTGCTTGCTTCAGATTCCTGATGCGGGAAGCAACAGTCCAGCATGGCCACTGTGCTTGAGGGAATGTCAGAATTAGGTTAAATCTCTCTCCTCATCTCACTCTGCACATGCCCAGAAAGTTGGACATCATCTTTCTTGGTGCCTCCTCACTCAACGGCCTTGTTCAAAATCCCTGAGGCTCTATTTTCTTCTCTTACATGCTTACAATGATTTAGTGGTGGGAGAGAAAAGGCTGTGCAGAACATTCATACCGACTTCTATCTCAGGGGCTTTAAACAGAAGCAGATAATCTTTGTCCAGCTGTAGTAATTCCTCTGCAGTGTTCCAGACTGGGAGTATGCAAGGTGTGCATGCAGCTTTCCAAGGGCTGTTATCAATAATGCATTTGTTGCGCAGCCTTCAGCAGCTGACCAAGGAAGTGTCTCATAAAGAGAAGGAAATCCTTTGGTCTTCTCAGGAGGAAAGTGGTGAAGAGACAGAAAGACTTACCATCATTGTGCCATGTCTTACTTGTGTCAAGAGGTTGTTCACGTTTCAGAAAGCTTTTAGCATGGGGCTGGTACATAGATATGTATTTGGGGGATTAGGGAGCACATTGTGACTACAACATACTACCAGCTTTCTGCAATCCCCTAACTTACAGGGAAGAGCTGCATGAAAGGCTACCACTGCTCCCAAAGCATAGCTCCTCTGCACCTCGGATACCATCAGTACGTGGGAGGTGGCAGGGCACCCTCACAGTCTCTTTACTGCCTTCTCAATGGCTGAGACATTGAAACACCGTATTAACCTGAGACTTACGTGTGTGTCTGTGTGTGTGTGTGTGTGTGAGGGACTTATTGATTTCACAGAGGAACAATTAATTAATTGTTGTTTAAACATTTCAGGGCTCGTCAGGCTTTTCCACAGAAGAGTAGCCAACTCCACACAACAAAATATGCAATATCTTGTTCATCAGCAGTGAAGAAGGGCCCGTTTTTAATCATGCAAAAGCTGTTCACGAAGGCACAGTCATAAGAATACATAGTTTGCACCTGCTAAGATAAATCTGCTGGTTTGGGTATGTTGTCCAAAACACACTGATGTGAGAGTAATAAGAAGTGGTTAAGGAACAGGGAAAAGGATGATAGCACTAAGGTGAGCAGCAGAAGCTGTTGGAAAGTGTAACTAAAGAACAGCAAAACTGCTGCAAGCAAATGAAATTAGTCACGAAAGATTAAGCATGTAACCTAATTGCAGGCAGAAAGGTGATGATACACCATAAAGGGCCTAATGGGTACCAGTCCAACTATGATAACTTGGTTCTCCAGTCCTGCAAGCAGTCTAAAAACAACTGCTGGTGCAGCAGAGAGTGCTGCATTTAAATTTTGTAAAGAAGGACCAAGCTGCAAGTCCAAGCTCTGCTCTGAATCATCCTATCTGGTCTCAGCCTCTAGCAAAGTGAGGATTTTCTCCTCCTATTCATGATGCAGAAGAGGCCATGACTTTAGTATTGGAATTCTCAAAATCCCCAATTTCTCATAATCCTGCATCTGTGATTACACGCTCTACTCCCTCCTGCACTGCACCATGGTGTGGGGCTGGTGGCCATCAGCCATGGCCATTGGGTCACTACACACTTGTCTAAAGGGGTCCTGAGCCCACAGGCTGATCAGAATTACTGACAGCACAAACAGGAATGTGCAAGCACATGCAGTGCCCTGCTCGCTACCTTGCACTGTCACAACTCCCAGGGCAGGACAAGGACCTGAGATGAATGAGCTTTGTATGTGTTTGAGCTCAGGTTAGGGTTAATGTGTGAAACAACCTGCTCAGCAGGACGTTGGTTACACTAACTATGCTGCAGAGGGTTTGGGATGACTGCTAAAGCAACCTGCTCTGCGAAAGGTCCAGGGTGAAGCAAAGCCTCTATTGTAATAATGACTGTCTTGTGTCATATTTCTGCCCTAAAGAACCAAGGACCTCTTGTTCCTGTCCCCATGGTGTTACATGGCACCATCTCAAAACCTTGTGGGCCCCTTCCTAGAACTTCCTGTACCATTCCAGAGACAAAAAAAACCCCACAGAAAAAACCCTAGGTGTTACAGCAAATAGTCATTCATTCAAATTTTACAAGCTGACTAATATTATTAAATGCCCTAGAAATAAGCAACCAGCAGATCTGACACACTCAGCCCTTTCCCCTCGAGTCTGACATTTTTAGTCTCCCAGGAGGTTTGGGCATATTATTTAAAAAAAGTCAGTCCCTGTGGCAGTGGCTGTGGTGGGTGAGAAGGACAGGCTCTGCCTCTGCTGCAGGCTGCTTTCCCAGTGCCCTCCAAGCCCTCTCTGCACAGGACACAGCCTTGCAGTGAGTGCTGCTCTGGCACACCTCAGATGCCATGAGGCCAGATGCAGGGACCAGGCAAGGCTCAGGAGGCCCTGGAGCGGATCCAGAGCCGTGTCCTGCCTGCTCTGCTGCCAGGCTGCCTTTGGGCAGTGCTGCTGGCAAGGTGCCCCCGAGCTCCTCCCTGCTCGCACACAGCCTGGCACAGCCCCGCTGGCCATCCTATGACTCTGCAGAGCTGAGCACACTGTCAGCACAGGACACAACATCTCTCAACACATCCCAGCAGGGACAGCAGCACACACAGACCCCTTCCACCCCCTGCTCCCTTTCAAGGATGGATGCAGTGGAAGAGAAGATGGGTAGATTTGGAGTTTTCCTTGCAGCATGGAGTGTCTCATTCAGAGAGATACCAGAAGAAGCAATTGGAAGAGAGGCTGGTATTCCCCATAGCCTGCGTCCCTGCACAAGGGTGACCAGGGAACACAGATTCACAAAAGCACCAAGGTGCAATTCCAGCACTTCACTGAACTAGATCTTGTACGCACGTTTCAGGCCAGGTTCGTAACTCCTGCTGTGCGCATCTGCTTCACCAATTTCAGGAGGTGCCCATGCCAGAAGCCAGCCCTGTATCTTGGGATCCATGGTAACAAAAATCTATAGCACCTGAACTCAGTTCTCATGATTCAGAGACCTCAACATATTTTTAAAGTTTTTTTTGCAGATGCTTAGTCAAGACATTACCCTCTGACAGCACAGCAGGGATGGTTCAGGCTCCAATCCAGGCCTTTCTGCTAGAGTACCCTACATTCCCCACTGTTTCAGCCAGTCTGGCTTGAAATAGCCCAGGGACTTAGTCTCTCTTCCTTTTCCTTGGAAAACTGCATTACAATTCAATGTTCCCCATTTTAAAAGTTTTCTATCACTTGGCTCCCAGTTATAATTACACGCATATAGTCAGTAAAGTTTTTTCCTTGGGTTTTTCAACCTCTCTCCTGCTTTCACCTCCAGAGCTGTTAGTCACTGTTTGGCAACGGAACACCATTTCCTAGTTTTATCCATTCTGTATTTGAGTTTGGTATTATTAGAAAAGAGATCCAAATAATTTAATTAACACACACCTAACCTCAGGCAAACATATTGTCACTCAAAACTTTCCTTGCCTCTTTTCGTATCAGTGTCCTGGATCCAGGAAGGACAATATTTGTCCTCCCTTCACTACAAAATAAAATGTTAATGGTAGTCCACTGTAACTCTGGATATCCTGGAATTTCATCTAGGTTTTGCTTCCAGAAAACAGACAACAGATAAACTATTTGATAATAATTTATTGTCAAAATAGACACTGGATAAATGGTGTTAAAAACAACCAAAGCAGGCTGGAGAGTTTTAGGAAAAGCCAAATATTAGCCAGGTAATGGAGAGAGGAGCTCAGCTACCAGCCAGTCCTGCATCCCCCAGCTAGCAGGATGCAAAGGAAAGGCAACAAAAGGGACTTCTGCTGTAAATACCTCTGCAGAAGAACATTTTGACCGTCATCTTTTGGTTTTTGCCTGCTGGGATAAACGCTCCACTTGCACATCATTTCTGCTAAACAGGGTCTTCACACTCTCGTGTCCTCAGTCTAGACATGTGTTAGAGTTCCCTTCCAAAATCCAACTTAAACATTGTATTGCCATTGTCTGTTCTGCTTTAACCTCATCATTTTCCCTGTGGTGGTTAATTGATCACACACAACACACAGGAGAAAAATGGGTAAGCTCTATGCTGCTTAGCACCTGCTCCAGAGGCTTTGCCTACATGCTCATCCAGGGTTAGGCCTGTCTGGCCTCAAGGAAATCAGCAAAACAAACACTGTGCTAAAGATGGCAGCCTCCACTGATTCATCTTCCTGTTTTCTACTCTTGCATTCACTTCAATTTACAGCAACCCCTCCTTGCTGGTGTTTTACCCTCCCTCCACATTTCAAGAGAATCATGTGGGATCAAAAAGCTCCACCAAAATCTAAACATTTTGTTCTGATTTTATTAGGAATGACCAGGCAATATAAACCACTCTAAAGTTCTTTCAAATTGGGAAACTGTAATGTTTCTTTGGGGAAGTATCAAAATGAGATGAGTCAGCACCTCTGGAGCATTTTTCCCCAATCTTCTTCCAAGATGAAATTTCAACAAAAGATCATAATGCATCCCAACACTGACAGATCACTGCTCACAAGGGGAACGGCCCATCCCTGCTCCTCCAGCTGGTGTTAGGTGGAACATTGTACGTTCCTAAATATCCTGTGCAACTAAGGCTAAGAGAAGAATATTTTTACTGAAGCTCATTTATCCTTTATAATTTGTATTGCTATCATATAAGACAAAGTAACAGCAGATAGGAAAGCAGGATTAGGTCCTGTATTTTAGGAACATTCGATGCAAGGCAGGAATCTGTTCCCAGAGGCTGGCTCTTCTCAGCACAGCTACTTCCTTGACTATCCATTTTGTTCCCAAATTTATGAATAAGTCAGGGGACAGGAGGAGTTTTGTATCTCCCAGTTAATGCCTTCATTCAGCAACCCCCTTTAAACAGCCAGTGAAGAACAGTAGATACCCTTGAGAGAAATTAAAAGTACATTACATTGGTCTCCTGCTATGCTTTGCCTTTGGAGACATTTCTCTCTCCCTCCACTGACCTGGCCTCCTAATGAGGCATATAAACTAAGGAATCCCCTCAACAAGTGTGCTTCTTACAAGGTTTGCAAAATGTCCAGGATACCTGCCTGGCCTATCTGTACTTCTGATCAAATCAACTAGTACCACTGCAGGTCAAACAGGAATTAGAGAAACAGCATTGGCAGGAGCAGGTTTAACACCCCAAGCCTATTAGGGGAGAGAATGCAGCATTTTTGATTCCAGCCCCAGACCTTGGAGTGATGTAAACAGGAGTGCAGCAACCCTAAAGGAGTTGTAGCAAAATAGGTACAGCATTGCAAGCAGATTAAAAATACAGTTAATATACATACTTCCCCAGATGCTTGTTTATTATTATTCAAGACATGTTTATTATGCAAAATGATAAAGCAGAAAAAAAAGGAGAGGAAAAGAAAATGCAAAGACTGAGACACTGAGCTTTTAGCGTGACTGGGGTTTTCTCAATGCTGCTTAGATTTTTTTTTTATTGTGCATAATCATTCCCTTATTAGCAGGCATCTTTGAAGTGACTGAGGCTCTAATTTCCGCATTTCAAACTCACAGGTTTATACTGGAAAACCATAGTGAGCTCTTGTAAGTGACCCATTTTTTTTTCCTCTGTATTCTCTATCTCTGCTAGGGTTTTCTAAGTCTTCCCAATAAATTATGTATCACAATTTGCCATTTCAAAAATAATTAGAACTCTGAGTCAAACAACAAGGAGTATCTGAGAGCAATATATTTTAGAAGAGAAGAGTTTTGCACTTGGGGCAAAACTAATCCCAGTTGCAATGCCACTGAATTATACATATCATCACATTGAGAGCTGCACTTTCAGTGTACTTGGAGTGATTGGGTGGACCTGTGGAGTCTCTACAGCCCCATGAAGAAGATGTGCTCCAAGAGAACTACGTTTGTCTCCCAGGCAAAACACTTCACAGGCACTCCCCTTCCCATGCCCCTGTGACTTGTTGCAAGAATAATAAAGGGAAAGCTGGGAACCGAGGAGAGAAACTTCACAAAGAAAGGTTACACAGGAATGGGAATTAATTTGGTAGTGGAACTATTAACTCCAGACAGACAGGAGAGCATATTGTCTCTTTTCCCATTAGGATTAGGCTGTAAACTCACTGGAGCGGGACAGACCTCTCTATTCCATGTTTCTGAATCCTGTACAACAACCAGCCCCGGTCTCAGCTTCTTCCCAAGGGCTGAGGCATTACAAGTTATACCCACTGCCCTTCATTCATTCTGTGCATTTTTACTTTGGCATCAAATGCTAACAGTGGATCTTCAGGAGAGTTATGCCCCTCCCCAGAACAGGTGCTGATTGAAACCTTTGTGCACCATCAGGGAATTTACAGTTGCTGTACATTATAGGAAATCAAAAGGCAAAACACCAATGACTCTGCAAGCTTGCAGACAGTGGTTTGCATCCTACTTTCTGCAAAGCAGGATGCCTCCAACCAAAACATGATTTTCTTGTCTACTTATCACCTAATTCCCATAGTGACCTCAGAGATAGCAATAACCTAGTCTGGGGGGAAACAAAATTAGATATCTAGTGTAAGTAAACAGTGCACAAGTCCCAAACAGCTGCTTCCCAAACAAAGAAGGTTTAGCATCTAATAAACTTAGGCCTCTAAAGCTGGCTAGGAATACATGGTTGGCTTCAACCCAGCAACCCAACCTCACACTATCCCTGCCTGAACAGATGAGGTAGGGATGAAGAAACTGCTTGCTGAAGGTATTGATGTGGCCGAGCCACCAGCAAGTCTCACGCATTTCTACAAAGGGCTATCTTAACACGTTTGGCTTTAGAGGACGCTACTCAGCCCTACTTTTGTGCTAATCAACACCAGGAAGACTTTTTCCAGGGGCTGGTTATTCTAAGCCAATTCATTCAAGAGCCCATTGGCCCAAACTCAGAAGGAGTTGGCACAAACCTTCCCTAAGACCAGGCTGATAACAGGCTCTGGTTTGATCCAGGGCAGAGGATATCAGCCAAGACCTCAGCTGTCACACAGAGATTAACTACCACCAAAAAAACCCACAAACCCACAGTGATGACATGTTCAGTTACAGCATCAATCTGGGTTCAAGAGGAGGGAAAAAACACCCAACTCCAACCAAAAACAAGCAAACAAACAGAATACAACCATTACCCTGGACAATTTTATCTGTAACCAATGCTGGACTTGAGGATGTTCTAAGAAGTCCTTACAGGGCTTCCATGCAGTATGGAAGGCAGCCAAGCAATTCATTTACCAATTGGCTCTTGTGAGTGAACAGTATCTGTGGGGAATGTTGACCCATTTTTTTCAGCAATCCCCCAAAAAAGGCTAGTGAAAAGAAACAGGTACATACACAGAGAGAACAAAGCTGTAGTTGAGAGTCTGCTAAGCAAAGAGCAGGGACGATGTGTCCCTTGGTGTGGCCAGCAATGAGGTGCAGGCAGCATGGCCTTGGGACCCTTGTCCCACAATGAAAGCTGCAGCATCCAAAAGAAACTGCCTAAACAGGCTGAGCTCTTCTCAAGCATATCCAGTTCTTTCATGGCATCCTGATCTCATCCCTTGTCCTTTATGATGGGCTTGACCCACACTCTCTGCTCCTAACACACTAATTTATCCACAAATTTTCTATTTTCTTGCCTTGGGATTTGCTCCCAAGCACAGTGAACTCACTGATTTGCTGCTGTAAGACAAAGAGTCACCAGTACATCCTAAGGGAAGTATCCAAAAAGGTCCATCACCCTGGAGTAGAAATGGGCCAGTATCACCCATTTACAGCAAGCAGAAACCTTGGATCTCATTGATAAAATGAACAATTTCACTCTTCTTAGACAGAGCTCAATGCCATCAAGCTGTGGCATGTAATGAGGTTCACTTCGTTAACCACTGGCCATCACAGCGCACCCTTCCCCATCAGCCTTCCCTGATTAACCTTCCTACTCAAGACAGGCACACCTGTTGGAAATAAGCAGGCCCATTAAACCACCCTCACTTGAATACACATGTGAGCTGGTGCCTTTCAGGATACTTGAAATGACTAACAGATGTGTTTCCTGGACAACATGGTCTTCCTGCTGTCTACCACCTCTTGGTGTGTCCCTCCCACCCTTTATATCATGTCTCACTACTACCAGAGAGAGATAATTTTTATCCGTATCTCCTCTAGTCTCTCAGCTGTCAAACATCATTTTTCCAACTCTCTATTTCTTCTTTTGCCCAAGACTCACACCCTTCCCTCCCCCGCACTATCTGTTCAGAAAATGGTGACCACTTATTGGTCCAAGACCCCATTGGCTGACTGTGGCTCTGTGACACACTCTGAATTCCTGTAATCCTCATTTACAGGACACTGGTGGTACAAGAAGCCTCAGCACTGGGCCAGCACTGTGTTCTGCACTGCACAAAAAGGGCAAAGCATCAGTCCTGAGCCCCTGACAATGTGCCCAGAGGGACACACGCACAAGAATGCAGTACCACACCATGCTTGGTATTACCTTTAGGACTCTGATAGCTTTACAAAAAGACGAAGTTTTCATTGTTAGTAAACCAATTTAATTTATTTAGAAGCAGTCAATTATGTTTACTGGGCTATGAAAGAACAGGAAGCGTCTGGCATCCACAGAGATCCAGATTGATCTCTCTGTCTCTTCTTGACAAGCAGCCAGTTTTGAGACCTCTCTCGCCAGGCATACTAACACATCCACTTGTTTTCTACCCTGAGCTGCTGTGGAGACAGAGCCTTGTTACATCCCAAGGGAAAAGGGGAAATTCCAATCACGTGAGTGGTATAAAACTGACCAGGAATGAAGACGGAAGATAAAAGTTAGGAAAAATTGCATAGAGCAACTCAAACTGCTGTCCTTTCAGTGGTCCCATCTCCATGCTCACATACTCTTTTACGGCAAAGTAAGTGCCCAGACAAGAGCAGAATCACTGCACTGTAAATTTACGCAAAGGCAGATGAGATTAGAATCTGGCTATGCACTGTAAAACTATCATAACTATAGAAATGAGAAGTGTATTATTAACTATCACTTTTTACTATGTAGAACTAGAACAAAGTTATTTGAAGCATAAAAATTCTTGCAAAGAGCTGCCATATTTAATAAATCACCGAATCAATTATTCACTGTGAAAATCAATTACTTACTTTAAATGAGAATCTTATGAATAACCTCATGCCCTTTCATGCCATCTAAGAAAGTTATAAGGGAATTAGTTGGCAAAAGTTGCCGCGCTTATCTTTTATGTGCATTAAAAAGACCACACAAATACAGGGAATTTCTGCCAAAAGAATAGTCCAAAACCCTTTTAAGGGAGTCAGGGTGTTGCTGTGGATTTACACTGCAGTCAAAAGCAGAGTATGACCCATTGGGGCACCATCTATGATCAACTATCTGGGTGCAATTCAGAAGCAATCCCATTGAGTCCATGCCATTCCACAAACGAAAAATCAGAATATGACCAGCCAACTCTACACAACCTCCTCTACAACGTGACCTACATTAAGTACATACTTAAAGGAATAGAAAGTGTGTCTTCACAGATCAGGAAACACTGCCATGAATCTCTGTGGAGACACTTTAAAGTGAATACTGCATGGTCTTGCAGCAGCTACCCCTGCTCCTGCTTTTAAAGGTTTGCTGATAGGTCACTGTTTTCTGAAAAAGCTGGAAGTCCCAAGGCAGTCTGCTTCCTCCCACCTACAAAACCAAGGCACTCCAGGAGCCCAACAGTGCAAAGTACTTACTGAGCTGTAGAGATATCCCTCAGCGTTCATGGCAACGTACAGACCTGCCTTCACCCCTTGGATTGCCACCACGCGAAGACCCACAGGAATTAGATTGAAAAGGGCTGTGGAAGGAAAACGAAAGCAAATGTTATGGACACATCACCCTGCACAGCCACTGCTGCTTTTGCCCCACGACCAGCCCACCCCATTCCAGCCTCTTCACAAAAGAGACTGAACTAGAATCAAGCATCCTGCTTCCAGCTACAGGGAAGGACTGCAGCCATAGAGTTGATGGTGAAAGGAAATTTTTAAAAGTACTCAGTTTGGCTGCCTCCCAAATGCCTTAACACACCCATCAGTCTGTCTGATCACTGCCTTTGCAATGCCAAGGGCTCATCCATGCTCCCAAGCAAGTGCATCGTGATGGCTTTCTGAGGGCCAACTAAGCCAGGGCAACTGCACATATACAGACCTTGCCTGTGGCAAACACAACAACACAACTCAGTTTTGCTCACCCTGAAACACATTTAAGCCTAGTCACACTTTCCTGCATTTGCCATATGCTAAAAGAGTACACAGACAGCGACCATGGCCAGAAGGATGCAAATTAACTCGACTGTGTGTTTGCCCATGTGGTCCTGGGCTGTCAAGGGAATGACAAAACTCAGAAGAGACAGTGCTCCACTCTGAGACGTCAGCACTGCTCCCCATTCAGGAGCAGCACTGGAGAGGACAGAAGAGGACAAGATCTTCCATTATTCAGTTTTACTGCAGTCTTATTGATTAAAGCATTGCAACCACTTGCTCTCAGTTAATTACTTCATTGCTTGATTCCCACCCAGCAGACCTTGTATTTCACTGAAAGACTCTTCCCATGAGTATATACATTAATGTACTGTCAGGCTTTTCCTACATTTCTAACAGCATGGGCTCAAAGAGGAGACTATTATCAGCACTGATAGGCTGAGCACTGAAGCATTAGCATGGCTTTGTTTCTACTGAGCTATTTTATAGGACAAGAGTATTTAGATGTTGCAGGATCCCTTGTGCTCCAGCTTAACAAAGAGCTAGCTAGAACTCATCCCAGGAAGCTGAAGATATGGAAAGATGGGCAAAGGGTCAGGCAGAAATATAAGCACAAATACAGTGGAAATACTTCACTCAAGGTCTCTTCCCACACTACAGCCCTGAAACAAGAATGCCACTTTGCTCAGAACATCTACCAGGTGTCTTGGCTGAGTTTGGTTTCAGGGTTGTCTCCAAAAGAGGATCCATAAATTCCAGTTCACATTAATATAATTTTTTCCTCACTTAATTCTCAAGGAAGACTGGGTGACCCCCCTCAATGAGCTGCCTAAAATGGAGACACCTCAAGTCTAGTGAAAAAACCCCTACTCTCAGCCCCTTCTTGTGCTTTTAAGCACCATATTCAGTAAAGCATGAAAGCATGTGCTGAAGTCTTACCAAATCCAGTGCCTCTATGTGTGGTTTTGGGGGAGAATGTCAATAGATGTATATGAAAAATGCAGTCCAGGCTGGGTATTGGTCTGTGAATAACTGGAGTCAGGGACAGTGCTACTCTGGTACTGTCCCTAGACAAGACAAACACACCCCAGAGTAACTACTCAGCATTAGAAGTGCCGTCTATCCCTTTCTCCCTACCATGAAGGTCTAAAACCTTCTGCAATTAACAAGTCTAAGCAATTCCCCTTCCTTACTTCTTCCTCCTACTGAAAAATGGAGCATATTACTGCTAATAATGAAACAAAATGGGCATCATTATTCATTCCCTACAGCCAATTTGTCTTGCATAGAAAACTTGTGACAGACCATTCAAAGCATTCATTAGGCAGCAAGGTGATAACACCCAGAATTAGTGGTTGAGAAGTTCCACTTGGAAGCACCCACGTGTTTCCAAATCTCTTTCCACCTCTACAGGCAAAGGGAGCAGAGTATTGCTGTGCTACAGTAAGAGGACCACTGCCAGTTCCCAAACTCCCTGGGACCCTGCTGCACCCAGGATCATGGCACAGCATCTCCTCCTCAAACACAGGGGAGCAAGTGGGCAGGCAAGCATAAGGACACAAAGCTGACATAAGTGACTGGCAGCCAAAAGAAGTTGAAGGAAGCAAATGTCTTTCTCTACTAAAAAAAACCCAGCAGTTTGGGTCAATCAAGATTTTGTAAATTCCCAGAGCTATATCTGCACTCAAATCTAGAAATATCTTTGTAAAAGTTGATGCCTTTTATTATCATGCTTCCAAATAAATATTTCATATTGGTTTAGAACAGATTTAAAAGCTCATGAACTTTATTGTAAGAATGTAAAAGGGGGGAGGGAACCCTTCAATCAACCTCAAAAGCAAGATGTCTCATTTTTTGTCAGAAAAAAAAAAATCATCTGATTAATTGAAAACAGCAGATCTGAAAATGGGAAAGAGGACTAGCTGTGGTAGAACAGAACTGGATACTGGGTGTGATGTGAAAAAGAGAAAATTTTTAAAAAGCTTTTGAAACTGTTTCTCTACTGCCAATGGCACATATTCTATGCCATCTGCAGCCTCATGGAAGGGACATGCTCTTTCATTTCATGGGTGAAACAGAAAAAACTTGAAGATGTTGAACATTTGTGCCCCTTTTCTTTCATTATATCTTACCATCTTCAACCAGCGGTATTTACACCTGACCCTGCTACTTCTAGCACACTCCAGTCCTAAACTCATGAGTATGTTGTCACTGTTATGTTATGGTAATTTATCAGCTCAGTTCTGAATACATGCTTCACTATGGGTCAAAGTTCTTTACAGAAACGGAAGAGGGTGGCAATACTTGCCATATACAAGGTGTGGTCCACATGCTCAGCTTTAAACAGGAGTAAGTCAGAGCAGCTAAATTCGTTTAGAACAGGTGATTTGTTCTTGAGCAAGACGTTTGTGCTGCACGCAAATAACAAAGAACTAATGGAGGATGCAATAGGCAGAGCAGCCTCAGTGCATGAGGTGGTGAGGATTAAGATCCTGAGGGGAGTGAGGAAGGCTGCTGAGACTCTGGTGCAACACATATGAAAGAAGAAACAGAGGGAACTGCATTTGCCTAACTCAAAGAGCGGAAAGCAAGACACATTATTCTCAGAGGAACACAATAAAAGGATAAGAGACACTAGACAAAAGCCTCAAATAAAAATGAGGACTGGAGATGAAGAAAATTCTCTACAAGGAGAATAGTGCAGCACTGCAACCTGAGAGGTTTTGAGAGGCTATGGAATAGCTCATCCCTGAAAATGTCTGAAAGAACTTGACAAGGCTCTGTACAGCTGAAGATAACCCAAGTAGGATGCTGGAATGAAACGCTTTTTGTGTTTCTGGCTGGAAAGCCCCAAACATTATCCTAGATATGCTGGGCTGTTTCCACCTGGTCAGTCCAGCTCACCTATCCTTTCTGTACTGTCCATTTGCCAAAGCTTTTCAAATGTTCAGCAGGATTATGTGGGCAGACAAGGAAGTCCACTTGCTCTTATGAAGGGGCATTAGCCTGCTTAGCCCAGGGAAGAGCAGTAACAATGCAAGCACTGACAGCAGCAGTGAGCCCTGAAAGGCCATTTAAGATCACTGGAGCTGGAAGGAAAAGATACTGCCCGAAGTTGGGGTTCATACATCACACTAAGAACACAAACAGGAGCCTCATACACCATGGAAATGCACTCCAGTGGGAAGAAAACTCTTCACATATCTCAGTGCCAGTAGGCAGAGAATGTGGCCCCTTGCTTACACTGAGATGGCATGTCTCTAACAGCATGGCAGAAGGAACAGATGTCCCAAGTGCTGGTTCCTGGGAAGCTGGCTGGATTCCCATTCAAATGCCATTAGAACTTGGCTCCTGGGGTTTTTTTTTCTTTAAGTGAGAGGAGGTGGAAAAGAAATGCCATCAGCTTCAAGAACACACATAAAATGGGCAACAGATAATTAATTTAAAAATTGCTTAAATATTAGCAGTTCCTCTTGTATAAATAACTGGGTTTTTATTAGAACTTTTAATTGCATCAGATATATCTGAGGGACATGGCGTGTCTCAATTTAAACGTTTATTTTGCCAGAGTAAACCAACCTAATGTATTCCATGAAAATTATGCATCCTTTCACAATGCTAATTTAAATAATCAGTGTGGGGATACAGAACACAAAGCAATGTAGGGAACATGGTGTTCACCAGCTGTTTAACTGTGCTAAGATGACTTCTGCATGGAGAATAGATGGTCATCCAGGGTGGGAAGGATCCTTCCATGGCCCTCTGGAGTGCCCTTCCCTGCCACGGATGCAAGTTAACCAACTCCTCTTCAGGGATGGGAAATATTATTTATTGATTTTTTGATGAGTTTTGCTATTGCACACACTTCTGACTGGCTGGTCAAGAATCTCCTGGAGAAGTACTTCAAAACAGAAAACTGCAATGAAGCACACCTGTAAGCTGTTTACTTAGACAAGTAACTTTTGACTTTCTTCTGGTCAAAAATTGAGATTTTTGGAGAAAGAGAGAAGAAAAAAAAAAAAAAAAGCCAGTCGGCTTTATCTTGGCACTTCCAAAGTGAAAAATGTGATTTCATTTTGTAGCTGTAACTGGAACCTTCACATATTCAAAAATGTTCATTCAAACTGAAGATTTGTGGAGGAGACCATGTGGTAAAAAGTTATATATAATTGAATAAAGCGTATTCCTAATTTCATTTTCAGGAGCCAAGTATGATCAGGTTGGACTCTTTCCCTCTTTTGAGATCCCCTGAGATCAGAAGATGGGGAATTCTTTGACTTTGATCTTCTCTCAAAAACTTGCCTAAACTTTCCAGCACAGTCCCTTGACTTTGAGCCAGAGGCTTGGGACACTTCAGTGAGATGCCTCCTGTCCCACCGAGCTGCCGAGGCAGGGCTGCCATCTCACCAGATAAATTTACACTCTAGAAGTGTACTTCAGCCCATCTATTTCCAGTTAAGAAGACTGGGTGGAAGCAGCTCTCAAGCACAAGCTCCCAGCACCTGGCCAAACTCATCTCTGACATTTCTAGGGGAATATATAAATCACAGCTCTTTGGGCAATTGCGGCCCAACCTCAGCCACGGCAACTCAGGCGGTTCCCCTGCATCCACTGAGGGTGCAGCAGTTTCCCTCATCTCCCCTGTCAGTCTGAAATATTGCAGAACTGTTCTTACATTTCTCTGCTGTTTACCTAAATTCATCCCTGCTCCCATTTAAGCCCATTACTTTGTTGTTCAGTCCTCCGTGATAGATGAGGGCAATGAATCCCTGTCATCTCTAGCAGATCTTCCCATGTTTCTGACAAATAGGCCTCCAACGGGATTTTCTGCAGCTTAAGAACAGCCTAAGAAAATTAGCAGCTTTAAGAAAAAGCACCTAATACACTGAACTCACCCCATGTGTTGGTGTCTGCCTGAGAATATCTCAAGGCCAGACTCTTCTTGAAGGAGACCTCCCAAGTCTCTGAGAGTAGAAGTGTGTGCAAGTCCACAGATTCTCCTGCTCCACATATAAACCAGAAATTGTGTTACTGCAATTTGCAGAATTTGATTTGTTCAACAGCAATGTATAAAAAAGGACTAAAACCTGATATTTGCATTTGATACAGGCCACGTTTCTGGTGGATGCAGCTTCTTGGGTCATTCCACAAGCACTTTGCCAGCCACCTGCAATTTCAGTCACCATCTTCCCACAGCTCCTCTCTCCTGTATGGACCCCCAGCCCTAAGCTGTCTGTAGCAGGGCAGCCCCAGAACACACCATGCTCCTGCTAGAGCACCCTGCAGCTTCCTGGGGATGGGGCAAACACCAGGGATGTGGGGCTGCAGCCACCTTGCACCCTTCTCCAAGTGCACCTCCACAGGACAATGTCAATGCCCTGACACATGTGTTGAACCCCTACAGACACCCCTCATCTGCAGCCCAGGCCCTGTGTTCCTGGAGAAATGTCACCTTCAATCCAGGTAGGAGCTTCTTTGAATTAGAGCAAAACTTGTCTGCAAATCAAGCAGGCTCCTCCTTTTACGAAGTACATTAAGTTTGCTTCCATCAACCCTACCAAACAGATGAGCTTTTGTTCAACTCTAATGACTGAGAAGCCAAATTCCATGCTGGCCAGGTTAAATACCCCTTTAGCAGTGGTACAGGGAGCTCCAAACCAACATATAGATAAGACAAAACAAGACTCCAGTCTTACACTACTATGCAATTTGTGGCAGCAAGGATCTGATAACTGCCCCCTCAGGGGCAGCAGTCTGATGCCTACGAAATGCAGAGATGCTGCAGGAAACGTTTTTTAACCCTTTGAAGAGCTTTGGTATTGACAAAACAACTTCTTCTTCAAAAGGAAGATTGACTACTGCTTTGCATGCATTTAAACCAGTATGGCTCCTGCACATGGCCATGGCTTTTAAACTGTGTGGCTCTGCTGCACTTTGCTGTCCTGCATGAACCCAACCCCTCTGAACATGGTTTTGGAAGATGACCTCCTTCAACAAGGTCATTTGATACCCTCAGCCTTTACACCAGCCTCAAAGCACGAGACTTCAGTGAACAGCTGCTTTTCTCCAGCCCAGAAATTCCTGATGCTTGCTGAATTTTTGAGGCTAAAATAGTGAAAACAATTTTCTCCTCTTCTCCTTGGAGAGAGAATTCCCCATATCCTTTACCCACGTGGCATGTGTATAAATATAATCTCCTTTCTCTTCTGGCAGCAATTCAAATCATGGGTTTTATTCTCCACCCCACCCAGATGGCAGTTACAGAATCGGGGCAGGAGGGAAGAAGATTGGAGAGGAAACATATGAAATTATACTGGCAAGATTTAAAGGGGAAGGATAGATAGAAAAAAATGTG
The DNA here is from genome assembly GCA_013390045.1 of Picathartes gymnocephalus. Lineage (NCBI taxonomy): Eukaryota > Metazoa > Chordata > Aves > Passeriformes > Picathartidae > Picathartes > Picathartes gymnocephalus. The sequence continues at coordinate 226,436 of WEKY01007744.1, forward strand.
CAGAAAACAGCTGTCTTCCTCCTAATTTGATCTCTTCACAAATGAAGCTGCACCAGTGAAACCCACTAGGTGATGCATTTGATTGTAATTGTGTTACAAAACAGGCTAATTTTTCTTACTGTAGTCACTGTTTTCGTCCTTGGTCCCATCAATTGTACCATCTGGGTGCATCTGCAGGAAGTATTCCTGCTGGCTGAATAACCTTGTCACAATTCCTTTCAGCTGGGGTTCTGCAAAATAAAAATAATAATTATTACCAGATATACCGAGTAGCACAACATCCAATTTGCTTGTCCCTCATTAAGCCCTGAGTAAACGCAGAAGTGCTTGGCAGGTAAGACTTCTGGTGATTCTTTTTAAGCATGGCTGTAAAATATGTAGTACACAGACATTACAGGCAAATAAAATTGAGATCAGATGAGCAGGTAAAATGAAATGCATACTTGGTGCAGTAGAAGCAAATTATGGAACGCCAATTCTCTGAAAATTACCTACCAAATGGAAGTATTTAGACAGCTGATGTATTTGGAATATGCTGGTAGTTCAGAAGAGTATTTGCTAGCACTATCACAAAGAATGTGCCCACTGTATCTTATTCTGCTTGTGAAGCCAACCACCTTGCTTTTTGTATGGTTGAGTCACTATCATGCACTGCCAGTTTTATGCCAATGAAAAGCTATTTAAATCACTGGTATTACAATGGTGTAAACCCAGAGCAACTGAGTGCTGGATCAGGGCTGCATGTGAGTCCAACTGTGGGACTTGGGGAGCAAAATTCAAAAAGGAACAGACACAAGACTCCTCCAAAACTGACCTATGAAGCATTTATGGGCATCTCAGACCATCTCTGTTTTAAAATCCTGCATGTTCCCCCACTCCTAAAACATGCCACACACGCTGGCAGATGAGAATCTTTGTCTCCAACAGGGACCTTTCCCAGGCCCTGTGTATCATGAGCCAGCCATGTCCTGGCTGGGTCTTCCCTATTGCCTCTACATTTTAGACCTTCCTGCTGAAGGGGAAAAAGAAAACATGAAAAAAAGCAAAATCAATTTGAACTTCACGTGACAAAGGTGTGCAGCTTTACCACCTGTCTCCTCATCACCCAACTAATCAAACACAAACTAGCGGTCAAAAATAAATTTGACTGTCATCATGCAAGTCTCAAAATTTGTCACAGGCATTGGTGCTGGAACACAAGCGAGCTGGCTGCATGTGAGCAGACACACTTGCAGGATGGAGGAGATTCTCCTTGTGTGACAGGTTGTGGTTTTATGTGACCACCCAGCAAAAGTAAATAAATAAATAAGACCTAATTATTACTGGCTCAATGGAGAGGAAAGAATCTAGCGTAGCATACCAAAATCTCGTCAGGCTCCTGCCTTTCATGCCTCTAGTGAGGCTGTTTAATAAGCCATGGTTGTTACATAACCGTGGTCACGTTGTGTGTTAAGTGTTCCCATCCGGAGCCCTGCTCGCGCTGCATCACTGCACGACTCCCCTTTGGGGAACCCTCACCCTGCTCTCCTGCACTCACAACCCCCCTGCAGCAGCAGCAGGCATCTCACATCCAGACAGGCTGCAGGTGCAAAGGATTTCAGTTTCAGCCATCCCTACACTAGCCAGGGGAGAGACAGGTACTTTCTGTGCAGCTACAAAAGCTACTGAATAAATCACTGAATAAATCAGATCAGCTGGCTTCTACGCTGCCTTAGAAAAGGTTTCGGTGCTTGTAGGCTGCAGTCCGGCTTTCTCCCAGCAAGACTCAATGCTGGGACAGCAACTAAGTACAATTGTACTGCTCATCTACTAATAGCTAGTGTAGGTCAAGCCAACATATGTCAAAATGACACCTAGCAAAACACCTAGCTCATTTTTCTTACCTAAATGAACTACCTATTTTGTTGAATGCAGAAGCTTGACTTAACTTGCTTTTCATTAGCAAAGCACATCAAAGCTAGAGGAAATTAAAAGCTGCATTCTCAGGCACAGATGCCTGCACAACCCTCCTCAAGTCTGTTCCTTTTCTCCCTTTTATCTAATACCACAATAGTAAATGCACTAATAGGTACTCTTTGATATGAGACACCTACAACTGAGTCCCTGAATGAATCTTAGCCTCAATTTTACCCGCTGGTTAAATTTTAATGTTTAAGTACTTTGCATGAAATGGAAGAGCTCCCAGAAGGAGAGATTTAGAAGATGCTCCTACAGTCTGAGGCTTTCTGTGTGCTGGAAAAGTGGGGAGGTCTTGTCTTAAAGCTCTCTGAAGAGGAGCAGGGAGAGAAAACAATTCTGACCTTATCTCTTTTCTTTGGAAGATGACTTAGCTACAGGATAGAATTAGAATAGCACCTTTTCCTCCTTCTTTGGGATACAAACTATATTTCAACCATGCAACTCATTTTGGAACAGGAAAATCTCTCCCACTTTTACTAAATAGCCTACCAAGTAAAACACTGACCAAATCTGCTTATTATTAATAACTCATGACATTTTCAGAGTTTATCAGAATAGCACCCAAGATCCCTGATGCTTCCTTGCACCCTTTCTATAGATGCAAACACTGTTGCACCAGAAGGTTGTATCCCCATAGCAAATACAAGGTAAACCCCAGGGTCCCTTTCTGTTACTGACCTGGCAAACACCTGGTCAGCTTTAACAACTGTCCTCTCCATAATGCCAACCTTTTCTGAGTCATTGCCTACCTAGGGACAAGCTGGAAGGGAAATCTTGTCTTACATGATCTGGTTTTGCTGAACTTTGAGGCTCACACCCAAACTCAGAAAGTAAAATTCAAAGAGAGTGAAACAGAGAGATCTCAGCCATACACAAAAGCACATTCCTCCTGGCCCTAACACAGTCCGAAAGCAGCAGAGCTCCCGTCTCTCCTCACAGCACAGATCCTCTTCTCCAGGAATATCCCTGCCCACACTCGTTCAGGATGCCCTGTAGAACCAGCAAAAAAATGCCTCTTCCAGACACCAAAGGATCAGAGAGCATTTTGGAGATGCACAGGTCTCTCCTTCCCTGGTTTCTTCATTTCTTTGGGTCTCTTTCTACAGCAGAGAAGCGCTGGTGAGCAGCTGCACCTTTGGGTATCTTTAGCTACCTGAACTAAACACAGAAGCAGTGCAGAGAGGTGCACAGTTGTCTAACACAGACAGGGGAGTTGCCTGGGCAATGGGAGACTTGTCTCACACAGTACAGCCATCTCTCCACTGGAACTGGTCTCTCTTTGCATCCCCAAACCCCAACAGGCTGGCCGGGCCCGGCCAGGTCCACAGGGTCCTAAACCACCAGTATCTATCCAGTGCCTGCAAACGAACCAGCTCAAACACAAACACGTGCACAGGTGACAACAGCTGCTGGAGTAGCTGCTTCCCACCAGGGAACCTCTTTTCTTATTTCTGGGCATAAAGTGAAGTACTGGGATTTGCCCCTCATACAGGAAGCAGTGTGGCTGGAGGCCTACAGACAAAATTTTAGGCAAAGGCAACTTTTAACAAGGAACAAGGATTTACCTATCTTTCCCTCTCACTATGGAACTATTACCTGAAGAGAAAATTGTATAATCACAGGACAGGAATTTTCCTGCTAGCCCAGAGGTAAAATGCTGCACGTGACTTTTAAGAGACCTACTTTTGTCATATAATATATTTTAACATCACTTCTTTCCATCTACAGAGCAATTTTATCAGTCTTCCAGCACTGCTAACCCTTATGCTGCAGCATTTGTGCTGAAAACCTGAGTTTATTAAAAAAAACCCTCAAAACCAGTAAGTATCCTTGTCAATAAGGATGCTGAGACACCTTAGTAAGCCAGAACAGAAAGACAATGAAACAGACTGAGAATTTTCCAGGTTTGCAATAAGAAGAGAACCACCCTTCCCAGCAGATAATATTGATAGTGGTTATTGGAGTACCAGGGCGAAAAAATACTATAAAACCCCACAACGTCGATACTTTCGTCTATACTTCCCTCAATGATACTGCTCCAGGCTATATCAGTAAGAGAAAGAAGCAAACCATAAAATAAAGGGAAAAAAAAAGCAGCACAGATAAGCAAAAACTCTGCTATGAGCACTTTCTTTCTATATTTCTTAGAATTTACCACAAATCAAACTTAAACCTACTCTCTAACCTCAGCCTTGTAAAGCAAATAGGACTCAAATCTTCTTGCTTTTAAAGGCGCAATACTGCATAACACACTTGGGATAAACCTATTTCTCCCACTCAGGCTCCTCCGTGTGCACTTCTGTTCTGCTGTAGAAGCAGCTTTCTCTGCAGAAATGGAACTGAACTAACATGGACAAGGCTTCAGCACCAACTTACTGTCTCCCTAAACACAAAGTCAAGCACTTCAGAATGGATTTAAGGAAGATGTTCTTGCTGCCTTAATCTCAAACTACTGACTGAACAGAAGAGATTTCCATGCAGCTTGCACTTCCAGGGCAGACCCCATGTTACCAGGTTTCCCATACAATATGCAAAGGGATATTTTTATCCCTACTTTATAAGCAATACTACTGTACTTTAGGATGCTTACTTTAAAGATCCTGTTCTAGTTGCTCATATATAGCTGTTGAGCACTGGGGAATACTGAAGAAAACTCAGTGAACTCTCTTTATGCAGATACAGTAAACTCAATTTCTTCAAACGTGGCAATTCCAGAAGATACAAGGGAAGATCATGCTCAGGAAGCACCACATTGGGGACATCAGAGTACAGAACAGAACAATAACACAGAGCAAGAGCTAAGCTGTAACTCTGCTAGTGTGCAGCATCTGTCAGACTGGGCACCTTCCCTACAGTGAAGACAGAGTTGTCACCTAATGACCCTTCTTAAAGCAGTCATCCACTGATAACTCACTGAACATCCCCTGAAGGGCATCTTGCTCGGTTGCCCTTTCCACAGGCCAAACTCACCACTTCTGCCTGCCCTACTTTTAACTTTTTGTGCCCTTTGGCACAGCTGAGGCTAACTAAATCATGATCTGACTGCTAATCTTCCTGTCTCTACTTAAATGGTAATGTGATGCTGCTATTATTCACTTCTGCAGTCCTGCTGCTGAGCCTTAAAGTCATCTTAGTTCACCACGAGCTGCTGTGCTTCCTGCCTTATTATGCAGTTACACAGTGATCTTCAACCTCCTGGGACTTGCCAAGGACATGATAGTTGCAGGGTGCTCACATGCACTTTGTTTGATCTCCAGGGACACGCTCACCGAAGGCCAGAGGATCATGGCTAAATCAGCTACCCTGCAGAGTCATGTCCCTCACCCTCAAGCTGCAGGCATTTCTGAAGATATCTGCTGTGTGCTATGGGGAAAAGAGTAAGAGCACTGACAGAAATATTACTCTTTAATGACCTTTCCATTTAGCTCTCTTATTTAAGGTGAATAAGGAGCTCACCCCTTAAATGGACAATGAAGAACACAGAAGTATAATAACTCCCCTTTATGCAGAGAGGAGCATTTAGCAGAGCCCCACCAAGGGCACCAACTCTTGCTTATTTCCATCAGCAAAGCAGCAGCACTAAACCCCTGGGAGACGAACCCTATTCTTTTATTATCACTGTATGGTAGCTCAATTTGCTCGAAACCCTGAGCTCTGGAGGACCAAATAGGGCACAACACCGACTTCCAGCTGCAACTCCACTTTGGAAGGCAGTTTGCTATGGTCTCATTTCTTGCAACTCACAGAATGACCCTTACTACAGCAACACAATGACCTGAGGCTGCAGCAAGCCCGTCCCCACTTTGCCTTGGGCTGGGAATCATAAAAGGACTCAACACAACCATACTCACAGAAGTCACCTTAATCTGAATTCTTCAAGTCAATGGCACAGAACTCAAAGGGGCCACTTTTCAATGAATTCTTAAAAAAGATGAAGGGCTTAGTGACCTTTGAGGGATTTGAGCCACTGGCTCCAAGGATTCCTGCAAGGCACAGCAATGCTCTAGGTCGGCAGGCAAGCCTCCACTTGAGGTTACTGGTGCAGAACTGCTTCTAAATCTACTCCAGAAGTTACTGTGCTGGGTGCCAGTGGTACTTGGTGTGGGTTATGGGATAAACTCTGAAGCTCGTGGGGTTATAGTCCTCTGCACAACGAGCTGTCAAACAGCAGAGGACTCTGCAAGCTCAGATGGGAAGCAGCCATTTTCTATCCAGCAACCTGCAATAAGGTACAAGAAAGGCACCTACTGCAGAATTTCCACAGGAGACTTACCCATTTGTTTGCTCTCTTTCACTGCAGCTTAGTGCCTCTGTCTGGTCTTAGCACAGCAAGGCTGTCAGAGATGCCAGCAGCAGGCTCCCAGAACAGTCCCTCTGGCACCTCCTAAGGACATCGGTCTGGCGAGGGAGAAAGCACCTCCAGCTCTCATCCAAACCACCTCAGCACACTGCTGACTCCCTTCTGTGCCCGTGCAACAGTTTTGCTGAGGATGTGACTGCAAACACGGGAACTGTAATACATCTCAGGAGCATATTTCACCTAAATGTTCTTCAAACATTTGTTTATTGCAATTAAACATTTTAGCCTGGAATTTACACATTTCATTATTCTTATTTTCCCCCATTCAGGCTGCAGCTGTCATAATGGGAGGCTGATTTATGACTCACCTAACCAGCACTCTAATCCTTAGCACACCAAGCCCAACATGCAAGTCAGAGCATAAACTGCTCCTAATTTACTTAGATTAACTCTGCATTTTAAGTGCCACTGCAGACACTGCAGTTCCCCTCCCCTAAAAAAGATGGGTTCCAGAATACTCGATAAAACAAATTTTGCAAACACATATTTTGTAGACAGAGAAGGGCACCAAAATCCCTCCTTCAGAAGTACAGTATTAATGAAGGCTTGTAATAAATCGGCATGGAAATCAGCAAGCTCCATGCAGATTACTAGGGTGACAGGCATTGGCACAGAACTTGGGGATGAAAAGCTGAGGAAGATATATATTGGGGTTATTTTCCCAGCCAGGAGCTGCCAAATTCTCCAGGGTGTTTGGAGTTAAGATGAAATAATTTGTCTGTCTCAAATTAAATGCACCACTGTTGACATAAGTTTAATAGCTCAACTCACTACAATGATTCACTGAATCCACCCAAACTGAGAAACTCCAGAATAACACCACTTGCAGCTGTGACAGGAGCTGCTGCCCTTGAAGACCCAGAGTGTGTTTCCTCTGGCCAAACAGCCTGACCAACTCTGCCATGGAGCGAGTGCGGCTCTACGTCTTCAGCAGATGCTGCACGTGGCTGATGTGGCTGCACCTGCAGTGAGTCACGCACGGAGCAGGTCGGAGCATCGTGAGCCGCACGCAGGGATCCTGGAGGACACTCCAACTGTGCCATTCAGGTGCGGAGGTGGGAAATCCTGCTGCAAAGCACTGAGCACTTTCAGCTCCCACAGGAGTCACTCACTGCACAGAAGTGCACAGGCAGAGGCATGATATTTATTTCCCAGTGTCATAGTATTTTCCAGTTACTGCACTAAACTCAGCAAAATTGTTTGGAGCTGAAGGACATGTATTCCTTGAGGAAGCCTACAAGCAGGTGGCCAGGATGGTCTGGGCAATGCTGCCTGTAGCATCCTGAGTAACAGGCAAGGAGAGGGCAAAAGAACTGCAGAGCAAAGGAAGTGAGTGACACAGGGGAGCATTTGTGTTTATCTGCATGTCTCCTTAGGCTGCCTGCACACAGATCCAGTCACAGTGGATAACAATGGCTGCCCAAGCATTAGGGAGCTCTGCAGCAAAGCCAGGCATCCAACCCCACATTACTAAGCTGCCATGAACCCCTTTAGTTTAGATACAAGCTTTGGCTTAGCACACTGGCACATCACCCAGCCTGTGAGTAGGATGGAGAGATGGAAACAGACTTACTGACATCAAGATTTGCTCACAAGGTCTATGGCTTTGGGGGCACCAAACAGTTGATCCCAACTCCTTTCCCAATGATGAGGATCAAGGCCATACCCAGCTTCAGTGTAACATGATTACAGGGATAGTGACACCCTCCAATTACAAAGCATTCATTTGGAGAAGAAAATGGCTCTGGGACAAGAGGGCTGCATGGCACACTCGTGTATTTACTCGTCTCAAGTGCAAACCTCCACCCAGGGCTAATAACTAGAGAGAAACAACTGGTGTTTCCAGGATGCATTAGAAGTAATAACAGGCTGTGCTGGCAGGGATGGCCTCTCTGTTTGAAGGACACGCTTCCAAAAATGACATTTCCCTAACTCAGAGGGATGATGGTCTCAAGATGATGACAGCACTCATCAAAGCAATCGCCTCCTGTCACCATCACTGAATCACTAGAGCAGATAGGCAACTTGAAGGCAGAAAGAGCATCCACAGAAGCGATTTCCTTTCCTGTGCTGGCGCCTGCCAGGAGGAATAGTAATTAGCTCTCCAGCAAGGAGCACAGCTGCCTGCCTGCACCCCTCCATGATGCCTGCTTTGCTCTAACAAAGATGAGTCCCTCCAGGGCACTCTTATTTCTTACTTGTGGAGTAGGTGGAAATGATGTGATTGCACGTCCCTGGGATTTATGCAGGCCCTCCCATATCCACGGAATCGGCTTTAAAGGGATGCTAATACAAGTCTGAGGTAAGGGGCAGAGAAATTAGTCACATAAAGCACTGAAAATCGGGGGTACCACACAGAATCACTGCTACATCTCTGTGGATGGTCTTAGCACAGCCTATGGATGTTAGAAGGTAGAGAAGTCACCGTGCAGCTCACCCACTCTCCAAGATCTGGATCCCATGTGACAGCCACCTAAGGTTAATGGCTCAAGGACAACGAGATACAAAGCTGTGGATGAGTTTTCCTAGAAGGTAAACACCAAACTAATGTACATGACACGAGCTACCCACTCTGCACAAACAGCAAGGACCAAACAGACATCACAGCATTGCAGGGCCAAAGAGGAACTCAAAGACCACTGCAGGTGAAACAGAGGGACAGAAAGTAGATGAGAACTCATGGCCCACCTGCCACCAGGTATTTTGACACAGAATTGCTGACTGTGTCTGAGTAAAATTGTCTAGCTGAATATTTTGCTGGAAAGTTCAGAGTAAGAGTACATAAAGCTATACATAAGTTCCATCTCACTAACAGAAAAAAAGAGAGAGATCTGAGAAGAGTGCAAGTTTTCATTTTTTCTTTTGACACAACATTTTCTTTGGAAATTTAATGAAAAAAAATGTTAAAAGAGCCAGATATTAAATTCAAAGTTTCATTTTAAGTACAATGAAATACTGCATTGAATCTGAATCCTCTTCTCCCCAGAAGTTCTTTTATTTGACCAGAGAACTAAAAAAAATCAATTCTTCATACAGTTCACTGCCAGGTTTGTCTTTGCCTCCCCCAGGATGGGGTTTATGTTGCTTTGTTGATCCAGTGTGTTTTAGTAGCAGACAAAATTTCAAAACATTTCCCTTTCAAGAGCAATTTTTTACACCTGTATTGACTCCAGCTCTGATGATAAAACCAAAGCCAGGCAGGAACAAAAAGCCAGGCAGGAACAAAAGGCATACAGAAGAGATATAGGGCTGTTCCAGAGTTTATGCAGGATGAGCTTTTTCAGGTAGAGGAATTTTAAAAATGAGAAATTTAATGCAAAAGAAGTTGTAGCTACAACTCCTAAGCTGTCATTTTCTAGCACAGTCAATTCCTTGGCTACTGAAGGTTAAAGCTTGCTCCTAAGTATGGGTAGCAGAGCATACAAAATGTATTATTTATTTTGAGGAACACCCTGCAATTATTCCTGACATATTGTGTAATTAGCCAAAATTACAGCATATTCACTGACAGCGAAACAGAGGTTAGCATAAACATTATGTGTGAGCCCACAGTCACTGAGCACATTTCATCTGGGTGCAGACATGTCTCATGAACCAGCCAAGCGTGGCTCTCCCTGGCCCCCTGGGCTATGCCAGCTCCTGAGCCGACACAAACAAAGGGGAAACATCAGGAGTAATATCCTGACTTTCCCCACGCCAGCAATGTGAGCTCAAAAGCTGCTTGAGTATTTAAGAAATGGGAACACCCACACTGCAGAGCTTTCAGGATGACTGAGCCCCAAGCTCATACCAGAGGAGAAGGGGTATATTCCCATATAGGTTATCCCAAGAAAGGTGGAAAGGCAAGCTCGGAGGATGTCTGGAGAAGCTGCTTGCTGGGCTTTCCTGCCTGGAGCTGACAAAAGGAGAAACTGAAAAGCAGCCCTGCCCTCTTGCCATACTTGCAGTGCCTTTTGGCTTGCAGCTTCCCAGAGAGAGGGTTTCCTACAGAGCTACATATCAGACCCATCCTAAGGAATTGTTTGATGGCTCAGAAATCCTGGAGAATGTTGTGGCAGTGTTCTGCCATGTGTACAGTTAGAAAGACTTTGTTTTCTTCTCTTGACTCCAACACACAACATAAAACTTCTTCACTGTTAATCAGATTTCTTCCTGGTTTCCTCCAAAGATGTGGTTTGGACATTCTACCCAGAACCTGCTCCATGGGAGGATGTAAAAAACAAGTCTAAGAACATCCTTCTAAGGAATGCACATCTGGAATCACTGTAGGACTGAGGTTGGACTAATCGACAGTGGGGGTCCCTTTCAGACCTGCTGCTCAGTGACAATGACTTGGTGGCATTATCACATTCTGTACTCTGAGTTTTTGAAGGGCTCCATGATAGAGTCCCCATCTCCCCTCACCCTGAAGTGCCCCACGCAAGGCACCCCATCACTAACAGTGCTCACATGAGCAGAGCAGACACCATCCCTCCTGTTCAGGCCTGCCACAGTGCTGGGATTTATGCTATTCTCAAATGCTAAATCTCTTCACTTCCCCCATCAATCCAGCAGGCCTGAAATACTGCAGAAACACTGAGAAGTCCCTCACACAAACAAAACATACTATGGAAACAACCACATCAATCTTCTACCCTGCTCTGAATGCCTAGAAAAGTAAATTCATTAAAATAGGAAATGGACAGAACATACTACCAACAAGCACGAAGCAGAAATTAATCACTCCAGATTAATTAATCACTCTCAGGGAAGGTACCTAGTCCTACCAACACCAGCTCACAGAAGTGCCCTGGATAATCACTGGATGGCAACTCAGGGAAAAATTTGGGTTCCAGTGTCATTCTGCAAGTTTTAAATAGTCCCAAGTGATAACATTCTTTTTTGCTACAGTACTCCTCATGCAATGTCACAGTATTTTCCAATCGGATGAGCATGTGAAACTCCTTTATTTAACAGGTAATGAGCCTGTGATGTGGAAAAAATTAAAGCTTGAATCAGTCAGGTTGTATTACAAGAATTTCTTTTGCTCACTGCACTTATGGAGCTTAAGCATTCCTGTAGCAGTTTGGAAGTGTCTTTGACTCCAAACTATGATGTTATTAAATTCCAACAAATCTTATACAACACCCAAATGCATAATAAAAATGTGCTGCTTGTGCCATTCTGGTCTGAAACATTGTACTTCAAAGAGCAAGATCATGCTAAAAATGACCAAACTCTACCATGTGACTCTAAGTTCTTTCCTTCTGCTTTGTGAAAATACACATTTTTTAATCTGCATAATGATTTTAATTTTCCATTAGAGCTAAAGGTTTCCTTCAAACTAATGAAAACACTCCAGGTGTGAGAAAGCCATCATCCACTTCGTACCATCTAAAGCTCTGTTGTAAATAAGGATGATGTTTTATTGCTCATCTCAGCGCAAATAACTCATTTCTGGTATCAGGCAGCCCTCAGGGCTCCAGTGAGACTGGCAGGTTCACCTGCCACCCAACTGTCATCTCGGAAAAAAGCTGTAATCAGTGAGCTCCCTCTCCAGGGATCTGTGTGCGGAGGATGACACAGTGCAGATGGAGTGAAAACAGAAAATTCGCTTCTCCAACAGGTTTCTGAACAGAGCTCCTGCTCCTCCAGCTGCCCAGGATGGCTCAGAAAGGAGCTCTCAAACTTCACTTGGTGCTTGTTAATCATTCAAGAGTTGTTATGGGGCTGTAGCTCTAAAATCTTAAAATGTATGTAATGGAAAATAGAGCTGTGTTACTGCAGAAATAGGAAGAAAAACAGAAGAAGGAATGTTTACGGATGCAAAGAAGGTAGGAGTGGCACGGAATGAAATTAAATGAAAGCCAAAAGAAACGTTTAGAAATGTTTCGGTACTGATGCTGTGTGCCTGACAGCAAGCAGAGGCCGTACTGATGAGCACCACACCTCCCTGTAAAAGCCAGCAGATAATTACTGGTTACACCACACGCTCTGCCAGCCCTTTTAGCCACTGTCACAGACAATCCCCACGAGAGGGTGATGCTGATCACCACAGAATGACTGCAGGGACGGCTGCAGATCGATACCAGAGGCAGCCAGTCACTCACCCCAGCTCCAGTTACAGGAGCTGTGCCAGGAAAACCACCAGCTACGGAGCAGGTGAATGGTCCAAGTCCCTCACCTGTCAGCATCTGATCCCTGCATCCCCTGTAGCCCAGTGGCTCTCAAGTCCCCAGGGAACCCTTCAGCAACCCAACCCTAAGATGGGTGCTGAAAGCTGGGATTTTGCTAATTTCTGCTGCTTCTCAATGTTCTGGAAAATGTGGACTGGCTTTTTGCAGCCTGGCTTTATGTGCAGCGGACCCATGCGCTTGACCTCTTGCAAACAGTTCTGCTTTGGGGGCTGAATGAAATGTACTTATATGGCAGCTCAGGCAACATGGGTGGCAACTGCTAAGCAAAGAAACTATCTATACAGCCAGCAAGGGGAGGAGATAGCCAACTATGCTATTCTAGATAAATATCAATTAAGTGAGCATGTTCTATTAACCCCAAGACCTATCTCTTTTCTTTCTTCATTTCAATCCAAAATGCTTCAGTATCTCAAGAAAGGAACATTTAAGGACGATTTTACCTTTATCGTAAGTGCAGTCAGGTTTCAGCTGGAGAAGAGGCACAACAGAATTACATTGCCTCTCTGTGGTTATTTTGCCAGTTCACAGCATGTAGCTGTCCACTGGATCTAACACATGCCCTTAACGGAGCTGGCTGCTGGAGGGAAGGTGAGACAGGAGTGCACAGAGCACTCCATGGAGGCTGTTGTGGGGTGTGAGAGAAGCTCTGTGCCCTCCATCACTGTAGTGGCTGCGTCTAGCCCTGGATCTTGATCCTCAAGTACAGCACCCACCATGAGAGGCAACCAGCCATTTTCTGACATCAATGAAGTCGTGCACTCCAAAGAACTATTGTGCTGAAAAGGTCCCAGGAAGAAAGATGGGGAACACAGGCAGGTGACAGCATAACTGCTCCTCTCCTTTTACCACAGCTGCCCACCTTCTGGCCATTGAAGTGCCAGAGGTCCACAGCTGAGGGTTTCTCTTCAGGAACACGGCAGTGCCAGCCAGGCACCATCTGAAATCGAGCTTGTTTTTGCATTCAGTAACACTGAAGGAAGAGGGGGCACTGATGCAAGTCAGACTGAATTTAACAAAATTCCACCTCCCACACAAAACTAGAGCTCAACAGTCTTCCAAACTTAGAGCTCTGCCTAGAGCCGCAGAACCCCAAGCCGGATCTCCTCAGTGGGTACCCTGGCACAGCAGAACAGTCACCTCCTCATGACAAACCCAAAGCCCAGAGCAGATGCAGCAACACAGCTGCACAGACCCCTTCCGTGATGCTGCTGCTGCTTCCACCATTAACCTTCACCTCCCAGTGTAGCCCACTCCATGGGGAAAGGGCAGAGAGCAGAAATGCCCAGAGGTGCTACATGGAGCCTCATCACACCAGCAACCAGCCAGCAGCTCCTCCCAGAAGACAAGAAGGGCTCAGGACTCAGGTCACCACCCGGCCTCCAAGTTCGTGGCTTTGTCCCTGTCACCTTTAGCCAGGAAATTCTGGAATGAACACAGGACAGCAAAGATGTTTAACAGGTGTCAGCTTGCATCCAGGTGAATTTTCTCAGCAGCCATATATGCTCCACTGGGTATCAGAAAGCCTCATTTCAGTGCTTGGAACAAGCACAGTTATTTATCTAAGCTGCAGTGTGGGGGCTGGAAAAGCCGAAGTGAGTGGTCTGCCTGAACAGTGAATCCCACAGTCGTGTTCCACAGCTCTCAATAAAGATGCCTTCTGCTTTACCATTTTAGAAATGTGTTGTAGCTGCTATTTTCAGAGGTACTGTTAAGAAGCTGTAGCCCTACAGCCCTGCACAAACTCAGTCTTCGCACTGACTCCCTCAAAGAACAAACCCCCTGTTACTGCAACCTGGATGACAGGCACCCATGAGTACATCCACAGTTATCCTACAGCTTTTAACAGAGATGGACAGTAAAACCAGCCTCTGGAAAGGCCGAGTTATTTCAGGATTCTGCTACATGTCAGAAGATAAAACAATAGATGTAGTAGCTTACTCCATGCTCAAAAAGGATAATGGATTAACATGAAGAATCTTGTTTTAGCTGGGGAACAGAGATGAACCACGTATTAAACAGGAGAACAGAGTACGAAGGTACTGTTCCCTGATAGACTGCAGCAAGCACAGCCCAGGCACAGGGTAGATGACTTCAATATAGATCACTTCTCAAGACAATTCCAAGATCAAGACACAACAATAACGTAGTCATGGCAATGATACTAGGACAGCACACAGAGCATATGGAAACATATCTTTATTAAATTATTAGTTCTTTATTTAAAAGTTAGTTCTTTGGAGCTGCTTTCTCTGACCTGTTCTTGTCTATGTTCTTAGTCACCTTCTGCCAAGCCATGGAGCTTGCAAATATGAAAGGGATGTCAATCTCTTACATGTTTTGCTTGATAAAATTCTTCCTTTGATTTTAATAATAACAAATCACAGCTTGGTTTCAACTGCGCAGGAGTAGAAAAATCCCAGAAATAATGTGCACGATTGTTCAGAAGGACAGATCACAACTGAGACAAATGTCAGAGGGATGAAACAAATGCTTGCCTGGACACTGGCTCATGGGGTTCCTGTTTGAGGAAGGGAAGGAAGGAAAGCAGATAAGCCCAACTGCACTTGCACTTGCTCCCCACCACAATGACAATTGTGATTGTTTGTCTCCCAAACAGCCTCGTCAGCTCCCATGGCAGTTCTGCTCTCTTCACTGCTCAAGTCAAGCTGATGATTATTTTGGTTAATAAATAACTTATCTGTTAAAATATGAAGTATCTGGTCTACTGGAATTGTTCTGAATTTGTGCTGAATTCAGCAAAGCAAGGAAGGAAGGAAGAAAGAAAACCTTGTCTCCATTTTGGTATTTTTTTGGAACTCAAGCTTTTGGGTTTATATTTAAAAGGAACATTTCATTTAGAAGAATACCTGAAAGTGAAAGAAAAATACACATATAAAAATCTTCTAAGTGAAATTGCACCCTTCCCTACCCTCCAAAAAAACAAAGAAAAACCCCAACAATTGTATCAGTCAATGACAAACTGATTCATATGGATCTTTTATGGTGAAGGAAAATAATCACTCACAAACCACTTTTTGCCCTGACTCTCCAATTTGGCTGGTGACGGAGGAATCAATCATTTGTATTGCTCTAATGGTGAGCCTCTGCTGGCTAACGATTTCCACTGCTCTCACAAGCACAACTACCCCTGAGGCCATGGGGACAGAAGACATTCATCCCTCTCAGAGCCTGGATGACTTCCATGGATTTTCTTGGCATCAACCATACTCAGTCCAGAACTAGTACGAAGCAGCTTACTGACTGACATGCTCACCCATAAGCTGTCTTGGGAAGCAGGCTGGCAGCTGAGTTTTCCATGCTCTGGAGAAAGCCAGGAACCTGCAGCTCTAACACCAGATTTAAGAGACCGAGAGCTCGGGGTTGCTGTCTGATCCCCCAGTAACCGAGCACAGCCACGCACCATGACAACCACCACATCTGCAAGTCATGGGTGTGTGCGATACCACCCCCAGGGATCAACTGGATAAAATGAAACCCATCTGTCGAGCTGTCGTGAACAGGAGGGAGCCTCTTCCTTCCTCCTGATTATTTTGGCACTCATTAGCACGGGTGGTGCA
Source organism: Picathartes gymnocephalus (assembly GCA_013390045.1). NCBI lineage: Eukaryota > Metazoa > Chordata > Aves > Passeriformes > Picathartidae > Picathartes > Picathartes gymnocephalus. The sequence continues at coordinate 242,509 of WEKY01007744.1, forward strand.
GAAGGAGCTTACAGCACTGCCAGCAGACCTGTGACAGACTGCTCCAAGCATGGAGGATACATGCCCTCAGGGCTGTGCCCCTCCCCTTGGTGTTATCCAGGCTCATGTCTGGCTGCAGACTTGGCATCCAAGCCCTTATCTCAGCTAGCACTTCTATGAGCTCTTGCTGTCCAGGTGACGCCGCATCTCCAGCCATTTCCATTCCCATCAGCCACTTCTTAGATACAGGACATAGCACCAAATTCTGCAGAGGAGCAGGCAGAAGAATGTGATGGATGCGCCGTGGCTGGGCACACACCCAGACATGCAAGGACACACTTAGAGAGAAGAGCTGGGATCCAGATGGAGTCGTCCTGCAGGGAGCAGCTATGTCCTGAGTAATGCAGCCAGCATTTGGACACAGCAACAGAGGGGACAAATTCCACAGGTTGGGCAGGTATTACAGCTGTTCTGAGATGCACCACTCCACAAAAGCAGGCAAGGACTATGAGCTAAAAAGGTGGTTTTTACCCTGAGCTTCAACCATCATTTTCACTCTGCATGAAATCAGAAACGACTTCAGGATTTAAGTCAGGGAATTTAACAGCTTGCAGATGACAGATTTCTCAAATGTTTTAAATGAATCTCTGAATGAACAAAGTCCTTCTATGTCCTTCAGCTAAAGCTGCTCTTATATTTTACTTATACTGCTGCAAAAATAAATACATCTGTGTATTTTAAGTTCCACATCTCTATTTATTATTCAAAATGAGAAATACCGCAAAGGGAAAACACAGTTTAAGTTACTGCTTTTTTTTCTATGTGCAAGCCATTTCCTTCACTTTGGAAGAAGCTTTCACACATCCTTAAGGAAAAACATCCTTTCCCTGGAAGAGCACAAAACATGTATCAGATGGGGAAAAAAAAGGAATTTAAAAATGTTTTAGTTTTTTTTTTCCTGAGGTGAGAAAGAGCTTTGCATTCTGAATTGGTAACTCACCTACAGAAGCAACATCTGAGGGGACTGAGACACTGCTACATAGTGCCTGGCATCGCCTGACCCAAAGCTGCCTCAATTCAAACATGATTTCCCCAAGTAATAACATCCTTTCAGTGGGTTTCACTTGGATAAAATTTCTAGCAATCCGCACAGATATTGTGCCTGATGCTCCAGCCTGCTTCCCTTCATGCAAGGCTGCCAAACTGCTCAGCGGCCATGACAGGATGGAAGGCCACCTCTACCCCAGCTCTCTGGGGTGGGCTCTGCCTGAGAACATGGCTGGTGAAGCAACAGTGACAGCTTTCACAAACAAGCAGGACCCACCAGCCCAGGCTTTTCAAACTGCTATAAAACAGCTGAAGAAGGGACACGCTCGGATGCCTTAATTCAGACACAAAGAGGATGAAAGTACTTGGTTCAACTCTTTGTTGGCAGGGGAGTCATGTGGAGAGAGCTGCTTGCCTAGTCTTCTGCATTCAACTCATGGATCCATCAGTCCCTGGGGCAGAACCCACCTCTATAATCTGTGCCAAGAAGCCATGCCATACAGTAATTTCTTTTGAATCCTCTATCAAGTCACTATGGTTCAGAGCAAAATATACAATTTACAGATGTACAATTGCAGCAAATGACCTGTATTAACTAACAATAATGGGATTAAGCCCATGTGTCCAAATGTTCAGTTTAGTCCACAGCACTCAGCATCCTTATTTGGCCTATCTTAAACCAGTAAATCATCCTGGAGCAAAACACAGGCAAGAGCTCTAAAAGAACACAGTGTGCATGTGAGACAGCTGCCTTTGCCCATTGAAAAGACAGACAAAATTAGTTCTCATTTTACAACACAGTCCCTATTGCAACCAACAAATCAGATGTTTCTGCAAAACAGACAAATGAGTCTGTTTTCCCCAGGAGCTGATAGCTTTGATTATACAAGATGTCCCTGCATGGATTTGGTTCCCCATATCTTGCCAAAACCTGTGACTACTCAAGCCCAATATGCGAGACTCAGCTGTTCCGGGGTGCAAATTCTCCCTTCCCATATGAGAGCAGGACTGTCACTCTCACTCCACACAGGCTGCAAAGTGGAGCACAAGGTGGCAACAAGTGCCAGTATCTCTGCTCATCCGCATCTTTACTGAATATTTTAGTTACAGCACTGTTTGAGTCACATATTAAAGCATGTATTAAACAGCTTACTTAATCGGTGTAAGTTCACGCAGTTACTTTACAGAAGCAAAGAGAACGTGAACCTCCCTCAGAGTTGTACTTGTGCAATGTGCAAGCTACAGCTCCACCACTGCTGCATCCTGAGCTCAGTGGCAGCAGGGCTCAAAGCGTGGCATGTTGGTCCCAGCATTGGGAAACAGGTCTCTGTGTCAGGTAACTGCTCCACAGCTGAAGTTGGTCTCGCCTGCTGTAAAATGGGAAGAATCCTCTCCATTTGGTAGAGCTTGTTGAGTTCTATAGATGAAATCACTCTGTAAATTTGAAGTATTGTGACAGTTACTCCCTAAAGTCATAAAACAAGGTCATGGTAAAAAAGGAGAGATCCCCTAACACTGTATCATCTCCAAATACAACCGTACCTCTTTTGAGCAAGGGTGTTTCTCTCATTCCCTTCACTGACTTGAAAACTACTGAACCAGCATATCATTAAGTACACATAATCACTGGGGTTGTGGGTCACTGCACAATGTATGCACATTTCTTCAAACTACTTTCAATTCATTTGCATGTCATTTTCTGTGCAGAAACTGGATTCTGAAATGAGCAAGTTATCTGGGCACAAGACACTCCCTTGGATAAACAATCCGAGCAGCAGAATGTCTGTGGCATGCTGCCTCCTGAGCAGCACACCCAAAGACCAGGAATACAATGCATCAGTGAAATAAATCCCTATTTAAAAGATGGATGTAGGGAACCACAGCAGACACAGTCCACAGCCTAGGAAAGGACATTTAGATTTTTTTTTTCATAGCAACTTAATTCCTCTACTTCTTTGATTTTATAAAATGAATACAGTACTGGTTACAAGGGATTGACTGACAGCTCTGAAGATTGAGCAGCTCTACTTTTACAACACTGAGTAGCACTGATCCTGCTTCTAAGTCAATAAAAAGATTCCCTTAAATCACTCTGGCCTGTAAGTTATTGAAAATGTTCCTCAGCATGCAAGTCCATGCAAGTTGAGGGAATTCTTAAAATTCATCGATTCACAGGCATTTACTGAGTCCAAGGAAGCAGAACTGGATCTGTGTAGCTCGGAGCACTGGGGTAGGACCAACAGAAAGCCTTCCAAACCACATCCTGCTGGAAGTCACTCAAACTTTCATGAGACAGCGCATCTTGAAATCTAGGTAATAGTGCTACACTTTCCAGCCCTTTTAATCCTCAGGAGACTGCATTTAATAGCAGATTTAGATGAAGAGGAAAGACGAATAGAAAAAAATACATCAGTAAGACTCCTCGTTTCCATTCTTGATCCTGCAAAGAGTGATTTCCAAGACAAAATGCCAACATTTTTTGGGCAAGAGCCGTGTTCTGGTCTTGGCTCACAGATTAGCTAATATAGAGAATAGTCCAGCAAGCCACCACTCATCATAACTTGAGAATGAAAAAAATGATAGGCAACTTTTCCCCTTTGAATATTTCAAGTCATGTTATATTTTAAGTATTTTACAGCCTCTCGTGACACCTGCTTTAAAGCAGACCATTAAAGAAGCTGGTTTGCAAGCCTAATCCATGCACTGAATCTTCAAACAGTCTCATAACTAAATATGGTCCCTGCCCCACAGGCTGTGAATCTGGAGTGCTGACAGCAATCCAGGGTAACTCTTCTTTTCCCTTTGTTAACAACATTGTTGACAGAAGTGAACTTCTATGGTGAGAGGCTTTGCCCCATTTCCTTCCCTTGCTCAGGTGAGTACAGGTCATGTATCTCAGTCAACAGACCAGAAGAGCAGCCTTAGCTACCTCTGACACCTTGATGGAGAGTCATTACCAATAGACCTCAGCTATGGAGAAGGGGCTTCATGAGGAGAGTGATCAACAAACACAATACCAATGTATATGGAAAACACAGGAGGGTTACAGAGGTTGATGGTACACCCTGAATGGCTAAGTGAATGAGCATCCCTCTTTTTTAACCATTATTCTGAAGAACACCTGGGAAGACTACATCTTCAGAGCAGCTTGTCAAACCAATCCCTATTTTCTTACCTTTATAGTGATTTATAGCAGTGAAAAAAGCAAAGCAAGACATAAATTATAATTCCACTCAGAAATTATGGAGGGCCTCTTCTTGTCAGGTGCTGGGTTCTCACGCCTACCAAGGACAGCTGAGAGCACAAAGCAATGCTCAGAACCGAAACTGTGGGTGGTGGGACTTCATCGTGGGAATGTGAGCAATGTGTACATGAGGCTGAAGTTCTTCACAAGGAACCAAGACTGAGCACACATATGTACAAAAGAATAAAGGACAGAAAGAAGGCAAAAAAGGACTACCCTAAGGAGCATTTCTAGGTCCGCTCAAGCTCAGTATCAGGTGTAACCGTCATGCCATCGAGAAAGCTTTCTAAGCTAATACAATTCCCTGTGCAACTCTGCTCGTGAAGTAGCACTTGATGGATTCAGTTATCAAATGGCCACAATTTTAACTGATCCTCAGTTTATCGATTTCCTTGTCTCCATGCAGAAAATAAGAGACAATTTAAAAAACTTATCTACGAGGAAGTGGAAATATACAATTCTGGGTGAAGCTCGCATAGATGAAGCCGCTGGGTCACTCCTGCCGGAGGACCCGCTGTGCTCACGCTTCGGACAGTGGTAGAGGGATGCTGGCGCCAGGTCACTGCCTATCAGACACAGGAGGAGATCCGCCAGGACGCCGGTCAAAGTTGAGCGCGGAGCAAGCCTCCCTGCTAGCCGGTACTCGGCGGTGACGGGAGCGCCCCGGTCCAGCCATCCCGGCGGGTCCGGGGCTGCCCCCCTCCGCGAAGCGGGTTCCCTCGGCCACGGCCCGCCGTACTCACCCGGTCTCCTCCTCACCGGCCTTTTTCTGCCGCTGCAGAAGCGCACTTTGCTGAAGACGCCCAGGACATGCCTCTCGCATAGGGAGCGCCCGTCCTTGCTGGGGCTGGAGCGGCGCTTGGAGGCGGACACCCGGTCGCTGTTGGACTCCCTCGCTTGCCGCTTCTGCCGGATCAGCGAGCTGGCGATAGCCGCTGCCATCGCCGCTCATGGGCCCCCCGCGCCG
>WEKY01007744.1:248837-285356 GCA_013390045.1 Picathartes gymnocephalus
CGACCCAACCCGGGAGGGGGGAGGCGAGGAGAGGTGGGGGAGGACAGGGGAGGGAGGGGCCGGGGAAGCCCCCCCGGACGCCCACGCTGCGCAGGGCTGCTGCCAAGGCGGCGGGGAGCCCCACAGCCCCGCGGCGGCCGGGCAGGAGCTGGGCTCGGGGAGAATTGCAGCTGCTCCCGCTCGCCCTCCTCTACGCAATCCTACGTGATCGAGGTTTGGATGAGAAATGTCGCGCAGGCAAAACGAGGCAATTGCAGTTCCGCGGCGGCTCTGCCCCTCCGTCCGGGCAAACCCGCCGCTCCCGCCGGGAGGGCTTCCCCGGGACCGCAGTCTTCCACTCGTGCAGCCACCCCGGCCGCCTCCCTGGCCACTGCTGTCGGCGCCCGAGCACCGAGCCTCGGCAGCCAAGAGTGTCCGTGGCTTTCCCTGCTTCTCCGTGGAAGCAGAGAGAAAGGACAACCCCAGCAGCCTGAGGGCTGCTCTGCCGAGGGCCGGTTCCTCGGTCACGGAGCGTGCGGGCGGCTCCACCGGCGGTGGGCACTGCTGGGCTGCCCCCGGCCACAGCGGTCCCACGACACACCGCCATCAGCAGGTGCTGGGCCGGCTCCCGTCCATCTCCAGCCACAAAACCGCACCGAACAAAATTGAAAGTGCAGATACATCTCTGGTTATCCAGAGAAGTAACTGCTGTTGCTGCCACAAGGATGGTGCTCTCCAGATTTCAGGTTCAAGTAAGTAACAGGTAGCGATGGTAGCTGCCAGGTTAGTAAGATGACAAGGAAGATACTTGCGGGAGCACACAGGCGTTGGGGAGGAGGGAGAGGGGATCTCGGCTGGGAAGAGAGGACTTGACCCAGCTACACTTTGGCCAGTAGCAATGGCAGGACAGGACCTGAAGGTGTATGGGTGATGTATGTTTCCAGCTAAGGACAGCATTTTAAACCAGTTGGTGACACGCCCTAGGAATTGCCAGTTTTAGCAAAATAATCTTTTTAACTCCTTCACTTCTAAGTTCTAAAAATTTTCTAAATTCTTCACCTCTAGACTTCAGCTCTAAATTATTTTAATGTGTTGGGGGAAAAAGACAACTGAAACAACCACTCATTATGTCTATAAAGATTAATTAAACTCTGGCATTACATCCTGATTTTTACTCTTAGTCTCTATGCATAACAAACAAAGGTGGAATCAGGTTCTCCAGTCTGCTGATCTCTTTTAAACTACTGCCAACTTTTCTTGAGCAGATTTCACCATCCCAATCAATGAAGATTTTTCTTCCCTTTCCTGTAGCTAAAATGCTTCATATTTTAATTTTCTCTACCGGATTATTTCACTTGACATCAAAGAATTGTTGCAGTACAAGGTACAGGCATGGCCTAAAGAAAGCTGTTTGCAATCAGAGAATCACTGAACTGCCAGTGAATTATCCAAAGCTTCATCTTCAAAGGATGTGAGCATATCTCATATCTTCTCAAGAAAGAGGTTTTCCATCTATTTATAAAGATACTCCTTTTTGCCTGTAGTCTTCAAATCTCTGGTGAAAAAATGCTGGTTTATCCACCCCATATAAGTTTCAGTTATTTTGTCGTGTGACTAATTTGTTTTGTTGTGTAGCTGTAAACTAAGAGCAGCAGCTCCGCACTTAAAAATGATTCTAATCAGTGATAGTCGGTCACAGGTTTTTTTTTTCCTGATGATTTGTGGATCTGAAAAGAGAGTTTCTGCAAATCTTAAGAAGAAAGGCTTCTCCCAGGTCTTTCCTGCTCCTGCAGTGACTGAATTAAATTAAGCCAAAGCTTGTGAAACTGAGTGTAGCGTTGCATTTGCCAACGTGCAGGTCTGTCTTTATCTATAGATGGCCAAGGAGTCCATGGGGTTTGGTTCTGAACACGGGCACAGTGCCATGAGCTCCTGGTGACATTACTGACATGCGCATCTGCTCTGCGCAGGGCAGATCATGCCCCAACTTGACAAAACTTACTGAAGAGCCCAAGCTTTTATAAATACTAAGCAAGCCCAGAGTGGTCTTGAGCTGGAGAATGGAAGGCCAACCCCACCCTGCTCCTGCACTGTCATTCTCACTGGTGAAATGTTAACTTTGGTGGGCTGCCAGGTGAAACAGATAAGCCTCCACATGCTTTCATCTCTAACAGTGGAAGTTCTCTCCTTCAACTTCCATTTGGGTAAACAGAGCTCAAGACATCTCCCATTTTCATCTGTATCAGCTACTCCTCTTTGAAGGTTGTGCAGCCTACATTGTTCCAAAACAACTAGCCCCTGTGGAATTCACAGGCTGTATTCCTCATTGCTACCAATGGAAGCTGAATTGTCTGAGCAAGCTGGGCCAATATGGCATTTTTCCTTAAGGAACATAATTTTAAAACATATTTGTATATAAATAATATCTATATGATATAGTTATTATGGCAATTTTTCCTGCATGCCTCTTCTCTCCAGGCTTCCTCCTCACTTCAGTGCCAGTCTGCAAAGCTGCACAGTGCACCCTATTGAAAAGGGAATGCAAGAGTAGCACCAATTCATAAAATATCCAAGACAGACTGTTTTGATGACATTGGAGAGATACGCCAGTGCTCCTCCTGCAGTTTGTGGAGAAAGACCCCATCTGGCACAGAGGAACAGGCAGAGGTTCAGACTCCCTGTGACTGTTGGTGGATCAGACTCACTGTACTCACTAAATATCCCCACCCCAAACATAGAGGAGCCTCTGCATTAGGCACTCACTATGGAAAGTGACCAATATCAATATTTCAAGATACTGCCATTTCTGGGATTTCATTCTCTTGATAAATAAACCCTTCTGTCCTTAGTGCTGAGGTTTAAAATGAAGGCCTGGCTGAATTTCAGGGCTTTGGTGACTTGAGCAGAGGAGAGATCTAGAATTGCACTCCCTTACCTTCCTAAACAGAATGATCTATCTAGGTCAAAACGGAGGTTATTGGCATCTTTCCTTAGTGAAGTGCAATAATTCCCGCAGGGTTGCTAACAGAATATCCTGTTTATTTTTCATAGAGCTTTCAAAAGCCATGGGCTGTGTTCTGTAGATTCAGTCATTAGGCATATCTCTGTTTTACTAATTCTGTACACACAGAGCTAACTACAGATACAAACATATGCAGGTTTTTTGCTGTTTTATCTGCAGAGCTACTGAAAATGCATACATGAAAATTAAGGAAGAGATTTACATTTAATACCACTTTAAAATGTGTGTGCACATCGCTGTAGTTAAATGGGAAAAATAAAGACGCCCGTCTCTGGCCAATAATTATGAATGGCCTAATTCACCATTTTACAGCAGCATAGCAACAAATCTCTTCCAATAGGAAGGCACTGTTGAGTTTCAAAGTCTGCATGCAGACACCTCTCAAGAATTGTACCAAATTTCCATGGTGTGTAAATTACATCTAAAATGTGCATTGTCAGGGCTGCTTATTAAGCAGAATTAAGCCCATATCCATGTTTTATTAACTTTATTCTTTACAAGGTAGCCCCTTGTTGCACGTCTAGCATAATTAAAATTCATGCAGCTTTGGCATTCCCCAGTCTCTCTGCGTGGGTGGACTGTTTCAAAAAACACATGCCTGGGGAACCTGATAAAGAAAAGACCTTACTGCATTTTGCTTCGTTTCTGTGCAGGGTAATTCTGTTTACAATGCATGAGTTTATATCTATGTTTGGATGCCTAATAAGAATTCACATGGCCACTTTAAAATATGCTATTCAGGGAGAAAGATCTGGCCCTAAAACAGCAGCAGAGTACAAGAACTGGCCAGCTTTCTGGGCTGTTCTTGCACAGATGAGCTTAGAGCTGACTTGGCCTTTTAATAAACACAGAAGAGCCTGCATCGCCTGATTGCTGTATTGAAATAATTCATTTAATGGGCACTTCACTCCCGCTTTTGCCTTCAAATATTCAATTAAACAAAATTTGCAACTCATCACAAGAAGTATTTATTATGTTAGCTGCTGTCTTTCAAACCAGCTCCAGCCTGGGGAGAAGTTGGGCCTGTCTGGGTGTTAAAGCGAGGGGCAGGTATGCAGTTGGCAGATTGCAGAATGAAACTAGGATTGCAAAAATCAGGCCACAAGCAGCACCAACATAACAAAACCAACTGCAGTCTAGAAAAAGAAATAATTCTTCTAGGATTTTATACATTCACATATTTTTTTTTTCATTTTTAAGAGAAGATTTTCTATTTAGCAGGAGCTTTTATTTCTCCCTGTTGACTTGTAGCCTTTATGAGATGGAGGCAGGGCAACACAAGAAAGCTTTGCCTCACTGAAGGGAACTGTGGCTGTCTAGAAATGAAAGTGTTGTGAAGTATTTTTCTTCAAGAAGCCTCCTGTATGGCTGAATAGACTTTTGTCTCCAGGCTTCTGGAAGCACCTGCTGGGATAATTTCCCTGAAATGAAGCCTGAAAAGAAGCAGTAGCAGGGAGCATCTCAAACTGTTCCCACATTAAAAGAGAGACCTCCGTGCAGAGGGGTCAGTGCCTGTCCCACATGCCAAAGCCAGACCTGAGGCTTGTTCAAGGTGGGCTCATCGCAAATCTGTTTTTATCACCTCAGCCCAACAGTCCTGTTCATCAACCATTCTGTCATTGCCTTCCCCAATGGGATCAGGGCATGAAAAACTGCTGTCCTTGCAGTGATACACTTCAGTTGTGGCTTCACAAGTGGCAGGAGGCCAAGAGAAAGGGCCTGCAAACACCTGCCTGGTGACAGCTCCCACACAGCACTTCAGTCATAAGGGCAGTGCAGGAAGAAGGGCTCACTGAAGGATCTCCCATCAAGGAGTAATGAAAGGATGGACACTCTGCTTGCACGTCACCTTGTGCAAGGCAGAGCCTAGAGCCCACCCTTTCTGAGCAAGGGGCACACAGACAACCAGCTGCTCCAGGCTTAGAAACACCCATCTACACATCTGGAAAGAAAAGTCAAATATCTTCTTGCCTGTACTAGAGCTGCTGAATTTAAAAGACAGGACAGACAGCTGCCTCTCTTCCTCCCTCCACCTCCTCTTCCTCACTGGGCTTCTTTCAACACCCAGCAACTCCCTCCATCCACTTCCTTAGGGACTTTTTACCCCTGGCTGCCTGTCAAATAGCCTTGAGCCACAGAACTGTGAGAACCCAGAAGAGGAAGGAAAGCATGGACTTGAAATTTCACTCCAGGTCTTACATCTGCATTCACAATGTGTTAGAAAAAGACCACCTCCCTTGTGCTTTTAATGCCGAGCAGAAACTTGAAGTGAAATAGGTGGAATAGCCACAATTGAACAACTCCAGCTGTGAGCCTGAAGCTGAATACACACACATCATGCCCTTCTCTGTCTAAAACAGAGACTCGAAGCTGAATACACACACATCATGCCCTTCTCTGTCTAAAACAGAGACTCGGTCAGCAGACGTCAGGACAGCAGCACTTTTAGGAACAAGAAAATTCCTACTCTTCTCCCTAGGAGAGGTCAGCCATCTCCACTGTTCTCTTTGAATCCTATTTGATTATAACCTGTAGCCCATTTTGGCCTACAGTTTCAATAATGCCAGAGATGCCCAGGTACCGTGGGCGTCCTAGTTATGGCTGGATTTACATGTCACCTGCATGAAGGTGGTGTGGTCTGGGTAGAGAGGGGAGCATAACCCCACAGCACAGCTTCAGGCCCACGGCCCCCAAGCCCCATGGCTCACAAGGTCTGAGAGGCTGCCCATACTTTTCCCTCTCCCTGGGAGGAAGGAAAACTCCTCATGTTGTAACCATGCAGTCAGACACCAGTTTCAACCAAAACCATTTTCAACTGTGTCAGGAAAAGCCTTTCGATTTAAAGCTTCCATCAAGCTGACTTTGCTGAAAGTCAAAGAGATCCTTCCTGATTAGATCTTGGCTGAGGCAAACCAACCCGATTATGTGACGGAGAACGATAAAAAGGAGAGAGGGAGAGTGAAACCCCTATCATGCTCCTCCAGCAGGGCTGTGGGACCATCTGTTCCACAGCAGGTCACAACTTGGACATTGAAGACATCCACCTCCTTAATGCACCTTTGTGGCACTGGCATAGGTCAAGAGGGGGAGGAAGGGCCTGAAGCTGTCAAGGAGAAAAACCAAACTTTTTCCATCCCTATAAATCTGTCTATCTGCACATAATGGATTCTGACAGATCTAAAGAGGCCATGGAAAGTTCCCTGACCCCAAACTTCGCTTGTCCCTTCATCCAGCCTCCAAATTCACAAGCCCAGGATTTGCAGCCTGAGCTAGGTCATATCTCAAATCCTGCTGGGTCAGCAGAGCAATGCTTCACTGAGGCAGCCCATTGCTCTGCCACGCAGCAGAAGGTCCTTCCAGTTTGGAGAGCTTGAAGGAAAAGCAACAACTCTGACAAGACCTAGTACTCTCACTGCCATCAAGCTCTGCTGTAGTGCTGGGACATTAATCCTGCCCTAAGGATGCCTCTGAAGTTACATGCATTCAGATTGCATCTTATTTAACAAAACCTGCTTATTTCTGCTGCGTACTGCAAGGGCATATTCAACACTAAATGTAAACGTGAGATTACAGCTGTCATGCAGCCAGGACAAGGTTTGAAGATTCCCTTATCCCCTGCTGACCTAAAGTGCTGGGTAAAAGGGATCTGGGTGAATACATTGCTTCCCCCACAACCCCCTGGCTTCCAAGTACACCTCTTGCTATTTGCATTGTAATTTATTTCCCTACCCAGCAATAAATCAACTCCTCTATCTCTCCAGTAAAATGAAATCCCACGTCCTCTTTCTCCAGACTCTGAGAGCTGCTGCAATCCAGACACCAATAAAGATATCAGTGGTCTGGAAGGAAATCTAAGTTTGCCAAGGATACAAAGACTAATGCAGTAGTAATTAATGATCGCAGTAAGTCTGGTGAAGAGAATAAACTGAACTGACACGGAAACTGAGTTCATAGAAACAAGTTTCCTTTTAACACAGCCAGATGCAATCTCTGGGGATAAATTGTGCAGTCTGTATTACTTCAAGACTGGGCGATTTTTTTTTCCCTCAGAAAGCAGTGATTCTGGGAATTGGGAACCATGAGAGAGATACAGCTAAGAGGAGCTTTCTGCACAGAACTGCAGCTAGGAGAGCCCAAGCTCATGCATGCATGGATGGAGCAATAGGGAGAAAAATGAGCAATGCTCTGGTACATTTGTACCCAGTGCAGCAAACACCAGTATCACAAGACTCACCAAGTCTGGTTGCCACCATTCAGAAGTGGCAGGACAAAGACAGTCTGAGGACTACAAAGAATATGGATATAGTGAAAGACATGAGCAGTTTGATCTCTTATTTGCAGTAGTATCACATCTACAGGGGTTCACATGGCGCCACCCTTGAAAATGCTCTTGGTACTCACCTGTATTTACCCTGTTAATACCGTGGCCACCGATAGTTTGGTGTTGCCGAAGCTCTGGCCACAAAACACAAATACCAAGACCCTCGGTATCCAAGAAAATGACAAGGAAAACTTAGGCCTGACTGATAAATCTCTCACCTCTCAGTAAGAACATTTTTGAAAGGAGGGGCTGTCTCAATCCAGCAAAGTCAGAGTGAGATCTGGAGGCTGTAAGTTAAGGCAAGGCTCGTGTTTATTGTTAATATCTAAGGTAATTCATCAAGAGAACAACATGGCAAGAGTTGTGATGGATTTGCTATCATTTCACCCTAAGAGCCAACCTCTGTCAAAAATAGATGAGTTGATATCACAGTGCACAGGGTACAAGGGACCCTGGAGAAGTCACCCGTGTACTGAGCCAGCAGTACCTCATCATCACTGACAAGGCTGGTGCAATGGTCCGACCTCTGATCAGGTACTTGCAGCACTGTAAATCCCACAGCTCCCTTAGGAATGCAGCTCTCTACCACCCTCAGCTGAGAACGGCTACTTCCAACATCTAATCCAAATCCCACTTAGCTGTAAGTTTCTTGCCCTACTGATTATGCCTGCCACACAGGATTTACTGGGCTTGCTTGGTGCAGTCTTGACTTGACTTATGCTGGAGACCAGACTCATAATTACAACTGGTCCCTTCTGCCTGGCTTCTGACACTCACCCAGAGTCAGTCGGTATTAGAGCCAAAATGAACAGAAATCCACTGTGCAGAAAATCTTGCATTCAAAGTTATGTTTCTTCCGCATGTGAAATGAAAATGAGACCTTTAGGAGCTCACTATGAAATGCCAGAAGAGAAGAAAGCACACTGATGTGCTAGAACTGGTGGTCTTATCACTGTCCAGACCAAGTCTCTGCTTTTGCAGAAGGCAGAGCAGTTGCATGAAACTTGGCACTGAAATCCCTGTGCAAAGCACTCTTCTGAAATGACTATTTCCGTTCTCCATTGTACAGTTTTGATAAAATGGCATTTTTCATGGGAAAAACACACCATTACTGGATGTCTGGCTACTCCTTCTGGATGCATCCCTCACCAGCCTGTACCACTCACACATGTCATGAATTACAGTTCCAGCCTTTTCTCCTCTCAGACTGCTGAACTCCTGAAGTGCCTAAAGCAGAAGATGCAATAGCTGTTCTAACCACTTTCTATGGCTTTGCAAGAACAGCTTTCGGACATGGGCAACCCTGTTTCCTTGTATCCTTTATTCATGACCCCTCTGCAGCTTCTATCTTGGACAAGGAATTCCTGTGCAGTGTGATTCCTTTCTTCCTCTCTGGCCATGCTTGCCTGCCCTCCCCCTTCATATGCACATTCCTCTTCTCACTTCAGGGACAGCTAGTGTCCCTTTGGTCTCATTCCATCAGACAACAGAAAAAAACCATTCCACTAAAGGGCTTCTGGAGCCTGCTACAAACAGGTCACTGATTGGACCTGGTGTCTGGAGACTACCCAAGGAAAACAGTGGAATTAAGCAGAGAGAGCAATGCCTTCTATGAGTCATGGGGAAACAGGCAACAGACCCTTCTTACCCATAAAGTCACAATCTAAAGCATTCCCTGTTGAATGCAGCTGGGTCGTACAGGATGAGAGGACAGGATCACCTGAGTTTCCCTCTCTACTCCCACAAATAAGGCTCCAAAGTTGGAAATGCTGCCTTCTCACCACTCCATGGGCAGCGTCAGCAGCCCCTCCTGTGGCACCGAGCCATGATGTCCATGGCTTATCCTTGCCACCTGCCCCCAGAGCCCATGGGCACTCCTGCCCCAGCACAGGGGCAAAGGGCGGCCTTCGATAACAAGAGCTGGCAAGGCAGCCAGCAGCAGTCCAAAAAGAGATGCTGTAGAACTGCCAAGTGTTGTCAGATGTAGGGAAACTCACAATAAGAGCTTTCATCTTTCATTATGATTGAATGGTCCTGCTCTAGCCTGTGGGAAATACCATATCCTGAGATGCTATGGGCTCACTGGAGCTCATGCAAGGTAGTATAAACCAGGGGGCAGGTTATTAGCATTTTCTTTTGGCAGAAGCTTATACATAGGACGAGCAGTGATTGGCAATTGGAAAATGCACGAGTGTGGGGGTGAGGAGCATGAATTAAAAGCCACTTAAGTAGGTACTTGAGTAATTATTGGGAGGCTTCTGAAGAGACATTTTTATCAGTAATTAAGGAGAACATGGAGTTGTGCTGGGTACAGGTGGCAATATGGCAACAGATCCTCAGCACTCCATGGAGAGATGACCAGCTATCCACTAGCTGCAGAGGCGTGTTGGGATTTTCTGCCCAAAAAGCATCCTTCAGTCTTGAAAGAGGGCCAGAGCAGCAAAGGGGCTGAAATCCTGATACTCTCACAGTCTCAGATTTTCTGCACCACGGAAAAGGAGGCACAAAATTATTTTTATGAAACTGCTTAGTTCCTGAGGTAGCTGTTCTTCAGCAGAGTTAAGTCCCTCTGGTGTTTCTGTCTTCCAGAGGCCCTGTTTCAGCTCCAGAGGCTTTGTATTTCTGGGCAACCTCCCCATACAAAGGAAGTGAAGCACAACATGCTGGGCAGTTCCAGCCTGGAGGAGGGTTGGCTTATGCTGCCTGTCAGTGGCTTGGACAGGGTAGTTGTGGTCTGGTTGCAAGGATGCTCTCTTTCCCCTAACTTGTTTTCATAAGCCTGATGGAAGCTTTATCACTCATTTGCTTGGCTTTGGGAACCCTTCTATTTGCTTAAGAATGCAAATAATATATGTTCCCTTCTCAGTGTTAAGAGGCAAATCTATTATTTCTTCAGACCATTAGACTAGATACTTCTAGAAATTCAGATACTAAACTAGATACTTCTAGTGCCTCCAATACCCACTTCAGCCCACCTCAAATGCTGTAAAATGCGGAGTGCAAGAAGGTGCCTTCAGATGAAAAAACTGATTTGACAGGAAAGTGACTCAGAGGTCCTTTTAAGTCTGCAGTGACAAAGTCAGGCACTTAGGAAATTAAGTGTGTAGATCCGTAGCTACCAGGGCAGTGTCTGTCTCCTCATTAAAGATGCAGGTAAAGAAGCTTGAAGACAGTAGCAGTAAAAGGAACATATGCAACACAAACATGTCCTCGTGAAAGAGCATAATTCATAGACACTTCATTACCTTCAACAACTTTGAGGTCCTTGCTTATTCATAAGCAAGCTTTAGCTATCATGAGCCAAAAAACATGGGCTGGGATTATCAAAATCTACATAAATGAAGCAGACTTCCAGATCTCACTGATGCTCCAACGATCTCCCCATAAGCTCCAGAGTCAGCCCCTTACACTACCAATGCTCTGTGTGGGGTGTGCAGATCCCTGTGCAGCAGGCACCAGCTGTCATCCCAGTTAAACAAGCCAGACTGACTCCTGCAAAGTTCCCCTAGAAAAAAAACAGCTGACATAAGGAGGCAGACTCCAGGCATTTGTTCTAGAAAAGGCTACACGTTACTCCCAGCCTTATTATTTGCACATGGGTAGCTCCAGCATTTATTGCAATTCTCTCACTTTTCTTCCTTGACTCCTGGCATAGTGTAGGGTCTGAAAAGTCTTCTTTATTTATTTATTTAATCATTTGACATGCACTCTGTGAGTTTAAATTTGACCCAGCTTTGCAATTTTATGGGGAAAATAAAAGTTGAAAAAAATATGGAGAATTCATAAACCCTCAGTCAAACAGGAAATATGCCCACAATATTGTGCAGCTTCAATGAAAGCTTTTCTTCTTAAAACAAAGGATGCTCCCTTGTGTTGTTTGAAACCCTGGCACTCGAGCAATTAAGAAAGTGAAACTGGCTACAAACTAAAGCAGAATGGACATATTTCATAGATCTTCATTGCCCAGGCAGAAAGAAACGTAAACAGGGCGTAAATAACAACAGTCAGAGGACAGATAAGCTGAATGACAATGCTGGCACAAGAGGAAATGGGTAGAAACTGGCCAAGAATAAATTTAGACTAGAAATTAGACATGATTTCTAGTGATCAGAGGAGTAAGACACTTCCAACAGGACCAGTGGGCACATTGCTGCTCTCATTCTGCTCCTGTTCCAAGGAGGCTTTTTGTGCACATTTGTGAAAAGATTATGTGGCACAACCTGCAATAACATAAGCCAAGAGACCCTTTCTCTCATCTGTAGCACCAATACTTTTGGTCTTTCAAAAAATCTCTTTCTGATACTCTAAGAATGGGGAAATATTTGATGTGCATTCAGTAGGGTGTTTTATTTAACCTTTGCTAATTGATCCATCTTAAAATATATCTATACTAATAGCCTTGCACATTTAATTGATGAATTGAAGTAAGCAACAACAATTATTGAGTGCTTTTATTTAATGGTGTCATTAAATAAAGTGAAAGCAAGTAAGATCCCATAAAATACAAATGGTCTTATCTAAGAGTTGTTAGGGATGCAGTGACAGGAGTACATTCAGTTAAGCATTTATATTGTTACCATCATTCAGACACCAGATCCTAAGTTTACCTAATTTGAAAGCCACTCCTGCAGATCTTTGCCGTTGATTGGTGCAGCCTGCAGAGACACCACTCTCCACAAACTCACTCCAGAATACAGCTCCCACATGTGGGGTCCTCTGGCCAGCTGGTACTCACATCTGTCTGCACAGGTCTTTTCTGGTTCCTGGATAATTTGAGGATACCCAGCATCATCTGGGAGAGGACGACTATTTTGGCAGGGTAAGTTAGGAACAGATGTACCCTCAGTTCTTCACCCCACATCTCCCCTGACCAGGATTGCTGATGTCTCAACTTAGCTACTGCTCAGCCTAAGTTAAACATATGTTTATGCCTGTAATTTCTGCACTGAACTGCTATAGTGCCAGTTAATGCTGTTCACAAATGAATTGCTGCTGCATAATGTACAGAACAACAAATTCACATTAGCTACATATCACAAATCAGATAATTACCAACGAAGATATTCATACGCGTGTTCAACCTCCTATACGATGTAATAGGACGCTATCAAAAAAGAGCTCACATTACAAAGACAGTTTTGGCTTCTAGCACTTTGGCTTTTATTGTAATAAATTCTAATTTTCTGATTTTTATCTGCTCGTCCCCACCCTGCTCCTAGTGGCTTAGGAATTATGATTATGCCAACTCTAAAAATAGACTGCCTGTTTTTAAAGCAGTCTTTCTGCTTGATTCACAAGCACAGCACTGAAGCATTTTGAGACAAAAACACTGCAGATGACCCCCAATGCTAAGAGAAAGCACCAGCCTAATCAACTTCACTTTGACTGCCACCAGACCACAGAGTGACCGCAGGTGCATACCCTCCTCCCCACACTGCTGATTCCTCCATCTGTGAAATCACGGCGACAATACTGCTTTTGTGAGCCTTCCCCAAGGGAAAGTTTGCAAAGACACTTCCCTGGGGGGCAGATGGATTGCAGGGAGGGATTTTTCAAGCAATGCAGGCAAGAGGTGCTGATGGAGGAGCCCTGGCTTTCCCCATGCTCGCACAGATGGAGCTGTCAGGAAAGGCTCCCCTTTCAGAAGGGACCAACACCCTTCAGCTGACACCTCTGACAGCATCCCCTCTGCTTGAAGCTCCACGTCTCCACACCTCGAGCAGAGACTCACTCCTCACTGTGAGGCCATAAGGAGAGAGCTTGGCAGAGATGCTGCAGAGCAGCCTCGGCCCACCAGGCACTCTCGCCGCCCTCACCAGCTCTTCCAGCGAGTTTACAGGATTCCTGTATTCACACTGCAATAAATGACAAGGTTGCCACCTTGCTTCACCAGGACTTTGTTTTTCAGCCCCACAGTCCTACCCCCAGAACCACGAGTTCAGCAGCCCAGAGGCAGGGGAGATGGAGGTGCCACCAGGCAAGCAGTGGCAACCCACTAATCGCACCCAAGCCCATACTTCCCCAGGGCTGCACCAACAAAATCATTTTCACTGGTAAGAGACTCATGGGCATCAGGGAAGCCCTGTCCTTCCAGTGTGCAAAACAGGGATTAGTACTGCAGCCTCCCTCCTGCTCTGGGAAAACACCAGGGCTTCATAGAGATGTTTCTCACTCAGAAACATCCTTTTCCATCCTGCATAAATAAGTGAGAAATCCAACTACAGCAGCATGACTAGAGTAACTGCACCTCACAGGGTTATAGGATTACAGCTCTCAGCACACACAGTTTCATAAAATTTCTAGGCTTTTTTATGCATGTGAGGAGAGTGAAAAATAGTAAAATACAGTGTTGCACCGAGTTGTCTTCTTTTTCTACAATGGATTTTTAAAAATGTAAAACAATATTGGGGTCACAGAATTATTTTATTTTACTTTAAATTAATCTTGTTTCTTTCCCACATTATTTAACCCTTAAATGGTCAGTCTTGAGGAAACCTCAGAAGGTTGTAAACTTTCCCGTCTTTGGCGGGTAGGGGGAATTACAAAATATCTTGGAATATGTCTCTCATGGAACAACTGGAAATGCAATAAGATAAAGTCTTGGAAGAAAGTAAAGCTCCCCAGGCTATTAATTTATTTTTGGGGGGAAGGTGGGGGTTTCTAAAATTGGGAAAATACCTCATTTTGCCTTTAAATCCAACATTGGTTTTTGTTTGAGGGGATCCTGGTCACTGCTGCACCTAGGCCAAAGTTTTCCCAGTTTTGTCAAAGCTCTGTGGATTAGAGCAAGCCCATTTTTTTCTTTTTGCATGTGGAATAGTTTGGACCAGGTATTTACAACTGAGATTGGAAGGGACTCAATTAATCCCTGTTATAATGACACACACCAGAGGGGGACGGCAATCAGGTATGGGAGCTGGAGAGTCCTGCCGTGCAAGGTGACCAGACCACACCAGAGTTGCAGCTGAAACTGACCAACAATACAAGAATCACCAATGAAATGAGGAAAAAAACCCAAGTTTGAATTTCTTTTCATCAAGTTACAATGCGGTCCCCCTGGGGCCGACCATCTACGTTGAGCTACAGTTAGTGATACCCTTAGCAGGAACGTGCATTCTTTGTGCTGTAAGAGATGTTGGAGGTTCTCAACCAAATCCAGAGGGATTTAAGAAAATTAGGATAAAATTCACTGCCTGCTTAGATCAGCCCAGATTGGGTATGCACGCCTGAATTTACAAGCGAAGGACGCTGCTACCAACTCTAATCTTAAACTACGCCTTTCTAAAGCGTCGCTCTGCCTCCCTTTCTTTATTTCGATCATTTTCAAGGGCTGCGAGCGCTGGCCCCAGAGGCCCCGGTCGCCGAGGAGAAACACGAAGCCCGCGAAGGCGCTCCGCTCACGGGCCCGGCGGCTGCGGAGCGGCAGCGCCGCCCAGCGGTGCCGGAGCCGCGCGCTTCCCGCGGGCACGGCACTGGCACCGGCCCCAGGGGAAAGGGAGCGGGAAAAATGAAAAAAGAAAAAAACCAATTGATTAAAGAAAGGTAAAGGCGGAAAGGAAAATATATAAAAGGAAGGAAGAAAAAAAAAAAAGAGAAACAAAGAAGAGAAAAAGGGAAGAAAAAAGGAGGAAAAATGGAAGAAAAAAAGAAAGAGAAGTGGAGAAAAGGGAAGAAAAAGGAAGAAAAAGGAAGAAAAAGGAAGAAAAAGGAAGAAAAAGGAAGAAAAAGGAAGAAAAAGGAAGAAAAAGGGAAAAAAAGGGAAAAAAACTGGAAGAGAAATTGAGGGGAAGAAAAAAAGGAAGAAAAAGGGAAGAAGGGAAAAGGAATCAAAAAGAAGGAAAAAATAGGATAGAAAAGAAGAAATATGGGGGAAATGGGAAAGAAATAAGGGGGAAAAAATAAGGGGGAAGGAGGGAAGGGAGAAAAAAGAGGGGGGGAAGGAAAAGAGAGGGAAAAGGAAAGAAAAGAAAAAAAGCAAGCCCTAGAGTATAAACACAGAGGAATTTCTTTTGCAAGGACGTGAAAGGCCTGTATTAATAAACCCGGACTTCTGCACACACCAGCTCTCTCTCAAGGCGCAGTGGGAGCGCTCACCTTGCACCGGTGCTGAGGCAGGCACCCTCCGCTGCCTGCAGGGCAGGGAGCTGGGGCTCCCGCACGCACCAGAGCTGCCCCAGGAGATTGTACCGGGGGCCGGGACTTGCTGGAGGCTCAGCTGGAGGGAGATGGAGCTGCTGGCAGCCCGAGATGCTCCTCTGAACACCAACGTTTAGAGGCTGGGCGCCGGACCTGCCGGGGCAGCTCTCACCCGCTGCCCGCAGATCCACGGCCTCCGGCGCCTCTGTGCAACAAAACAGGGACAACTGGTCGGGCTCAAGGGTGGAGCTCTCTGCTGAGCAGAAATTTCAAATACACGATTTCGGCCCACGCGTGAAAAATACGCATAGTCTAGAAATGGGTGAAAGGAGAGGGGGATGCTCAGCGCCCAAAGAGCAGGGGGCGGAGGGGTTTGGCCGCGCAGGACGCGCCCGGCGCGCCATCGCTCGCTCCGCAGGCGCGCTGTGTCCCCGCGGCAGCACTGCCACCTGGTGCTCAGGGACACGCTCACAGCCGCGCGGGCGACAGCAGCCCCTCCTGCCACCCATCTGCGGCCGGCACCAGCCCGTGACCACACCCATCCGAGGCCGTTTCCAAAGGCAGGGGTTTCCCCAGCTGTACCTCGGCTGTGCCCCTTCCACGGGGCACTACTTGCTCCCAGTGAAGTGTGACAGCTCCTGCGTTATTCTTAGCAGGGCTTTCCCCTCCATGTCACAAGCCTTTGCACGCGTGGCATCTCTGCAGCAGAAGCACAGGTGCCCTGTGCTGCAAGTGACAGGTCAATGAAATGATCTTTCTCATCATCTCCACGTTTAAAAAAAAAAAAAAAAAATCTGCGTGTGGTCTGACCAGTCCGTTGAATTTGAGACATTTTAGAGTGTTAGTTAAAAAAAAAAAAAACAAAAACAAAAACCACCAAAAAACAACAACAACAACAAAACGAAACAAAAAACCCCAAAACAAAACAAAAATAACCACAAAAAAGCAACACACAAAAAAACCCAACCAACCAAACAAAAAACCCTTGGAAAAACTGAAAAGAATATTTATTTCTCTGCAAGTCAAATGCTTGCCTGTTCTTTTATCCACGAAGCTTTATTCTAAGTCTTTTTAACAAGTTTAAAACAGAGGGTATTTTTTTCTGTTGGAGTTCTGGATTAAGCATGACAAATCAGTTCCTTCCCTACAAACATTCTGGCACTACACAAACCCCCAGATCTGTTGTTCTCCCAGCACTAAGTTAAACTGCCTTTCCCCTCTGCACAAGGCAGCCTTTGTGCTCCGTACCTAGCAAATCCAAGCGCTAGAATTGCTTGCTGTTAAATGTAAAAGTCTATCACTCACACTGGAAATGCCCACTTGCTTCCACAAATCTTGCTCTGCCTTACAAATCTCAAAATCTGAGTGCACACTAAGGTAACCTTCACTCCCTGCTGAAAATGCAGCCAGCAACAGGGCAGAACAAATCGCCTGTGTAACAGCAGAGAGCAGCACCCGCAGTGTCCCCGCCACACTGGCCAGGGGACAGCACCGCAGAGGAGACAAGGGACTTTTGAGCAGCCATAGGCAGCCAAGTCAGAAGCTGACCAGAGCCTTGGAGTGGGCATTATTAAACACCTTGGCCTTGTTCTATAGGTAATGAGAGAACAAATGGGTTCAGTGCTTCTTTCCACCCCTTACACACTCCTTCCCCTCCTTCCTGGTCCTGCTCACTGCAAGCTAGAACTCACTCAGAAGCAGGAGGCAGCTGCCTAAACCTGGACCTGCCACTTTTTCATGCACAAAATTTACAAGGGAAGCAGCCTTTACCCCTTTCCCATCTGTTTTAGCACAGTCATCCTGTACAAAGACAAAAGAGGGGAAGCTTAGATTCTGCACTTAAGCTGCTTGAATATACATGCAGCAAAACCTGGGGAGCATCTCTGGATATACTGCCAAGCTGTAAGGGACACCGCTCACACAGATGTACTAAGGCACTAGGTCTGGGTATTACCACCTGCAGGGTAATGTAGATGCACAGATTAAAAAGAAAAACATTAGCTAACTAGCTTGGCCTTAGCCATACTGCTTGTTCATTTGTCTGCAAGCAAGTTGTGTTCATTTGTCTAGGGCTAGATCTGTTATTCATAGCTATTTGTTTGTGTTGCCTTGAGCAGTTCTCAGTCTGCCAGTCATCCAAGCCCAACATTTGTAATTTCTCCTATAAAATAGGAAATTAACAAAGGAAAGAGGCTGCATACAGCTTTCCACCACAGCATTAATGTCAAGCACTGTATTCCATTTTAACAGAATAAAATGGGTTTTGCTGTAGGGGCTAGTCACTCGCCTGGGAAAAGGCAATTTTCATAGTTGCCTTGGTCCCACATCCTGACCCCACAGCAAGAATTGAGAATAGATCACAGGGGCAAATCTTTTAAGTTGTTCTTTTTTTTGTCCCCTCAGGAAACAGATCTATTCAATATTTGCTCTTCATATAATCTTTAAAACTTGCAGAAAATGAACAGAAAAAAAGTCACAAATGCAGCTATTCCTGTCTGAATATCCACTTCTCCTAGTCAGAGAAAGGTGCTGGGTACTGCTTTAGCTCACCACAGAACAAGTACTGCAGAGCCTCGGTTTAAATGAACTTGTGTTGTAAAAAGCGATACCTTTACTGCTATCTGTTCTCTGACTGGCAAATGTATTACAAAGTGAGAATGTAGCAGTCACTCATATCTCTGCCCTATTTAAATAAATCTTTGAGGTTACCTTGCCCAACAAAATCACACTGATAGAGCCCATTATTTCTAATGCATCACTGCTGTCTCTCCGGGGTACTGTTTTCCTTCCCAGTATAGCCTATTTATACAATAAGGCATTTCCTACCCTGGGAAACGGCCTTTGCAGTGTCATTGATCACAGCAAATAATAAGTACACACAGGATGCTGCAAAGTCTCGGTGGGCCAACACCAAGCTCTCCTCTTAGCAATTGTTCCAATAGATTCTGTTTTGAACAAGGTGTCAGAACAGCCAGAACAGCCTCCTGTGTATCTGCAGCACAGCCCTGGGCACAGCATAGGTTAAGATTAACTCCATTTGGAAAAAAAAGACTCAATAAGAACACTGCTAGTGCTCTACCTTGTTACTTTATGCTAGGAGAAGTAATTAAGGTTTCTATGAGATAGCTGCATTTTAGAAGATTCTTCCCATTTTCTTGGTATGAATTACAAAGCCTTCCCAGCCAATGCCTGTTACAATAATGTGGACAGCCAGCCACTTTTTGTTGGAGCTGAACCCTGGCTCAGGCACATGATGCCCCACCAAAAGCAAGAGGTGCAAATGCTGTTCTTACTCAACGCTGAAATCTGGGGAATCACCTCAGGCTTAGAGAGGGGCTCCCAGCAGCAAGCCAACCCCCACTCACATTTCTCCTGCTGCTGCTGTGTCTGGTGCTGGCAGCCCCAGTGCCATGAGTTCCTGCACGCTCACCAGGGACAGCCCCAGCACCCAGCCTGCAGCTGGGCACAGCCCCACGTGCCCAGCCCCACGGGGCCGTGTCACCTCAGCAGCAGGACTGCAGGCACAACACAAACCAGCCTTCCTAGGACTCATTCAGGTAGGAACCACAGAGGTATCTTTATCACATCTTGAACACAAGCTGGTTGTGGGCTTCCCGCTCCTCCTCTCACCTCACAATACCTGAGCTGATGGTTTCTGTCTCACAGCAGGGAAAAATGTGTCCTGCAGAGCAATAAACCCCTGGTTCCTCTGTGTGTCTGCACAGCTGGAAAAACATGGGTGCAGGACAGCTTTGCTTTCTGCAACACAGCGCAGCAACCCAGGCTGGCTCTGGGGGTCCCTGGAGGTTCATGCTCTGTGCTCGCTACCTCTGTGAGCTCATGGCAGGCTGGCACAGTGCTCCAGCTCCCCTCAGTGCTGCCTCCCCCTTGGGGAATGGGGTACTGGCCTGGCAGGAGCTACCAGTCTGACAGGCTCTGGGGAGGCTCTGACCCAGCGTTCTGGTATGGAGCAAGCCCCTGTTTCACTGCCATGGTTGTTTTCCTGTGGTCCCACAGGCACCTTCTTGCAGCCAGTGAAAATTCAAAATGACTCTTAGTGAATAATTAATTGTCCTCATCCTGAATCATCTTTAATGAATGAAAAGGCTGGAAACCTGCTGGGCACAAGAACATGGCTCTGTGATTGGAGCACAGATGTGCATTTTGCATTTCTGCACGTGCTCCTTGGTAGAGATTCTGGGGCTGCTGTTTGAAATGCCTGTGCATTATCTCCTCTTGGGACCCAGAAACCTGAAAATGCTGCAGGAGAAATGTTCATTTTCACTGAAGAGGTCATATGCATCACAAACTGGGCACAGAAAATGCATTTACCTGTGAAAAAGACGTTTCTGAGATGGGTGCAGAGAGAACAGTCCAAAGAAAGAAAACAGGCCGAGCTTGGCAGATATATTAAGTGACTTCTGTTTCTGCACACGTTTTTGGA
This sequence comes from Picathartes gymnocephalus, assembly GCA_013390045.1. Lineage (NCBI taxonomy): Eukaryota > Metazoa > Chordata > Aves > Passeriformes > Picathartidae > Picathartes > Picathartes gymnocephalus. The sequence goes on from WEKY01007744.1 coordinate 268,740, forward strand.
GCTCCCTGAGCCACATGCCCATTTTCAGGGCATCCCAGGGAGACGGGACTCTCAGCCACCCACCAGCTGCCATCACTGCAAAAGAGGGTTAATCTGTCCCTGCCACCAACGCTGCAGAGTGCATGGCCCATTTATCCCTGCCCGGGCTGCTGCAGCACTGCCAGCTCTGCCGGGGATTTGGCGGCAGAGTGAGAGTCTGAGGCTTAGGGAAGGGCTGATGAGGGCTTCCAAACCTGTGCGGCTTTCTAGCAGAGGCAAGGATTCAAAAGGGAGCAATGAATTTCTTTGCATCTTTAGAAGACAAGATACTAATTTAATCAGCAAAATCTGCCTTTAGGAGCTCACCTTCCCTGCCCAGTGCTGGGCTTTGTAGGTGATGGCTGCAGCCCCAGAGGGCAAACTCACTCCAGTTCCCACCCACGTGCAGCTCCCTGCAGCCACAGGAAGCATCCAGGGGATGCTGTGGCTCCTCATTAAACCAGGATAAGGGAAGAAAGACCTTGGGCACAATTACTTTAATGAAGCTGGCAGCTCTGCATGCTAACAGCACCTGATGCCTGGAGTTTGAAGTGCAGCTGCACAAACACTACCAAAAGCGCTTCCAGACCCCTGTAAAAGCATAAGCACACAGCAAAGCAAATACCTGCCTGAAAGGAGCCTGGATACCCACGCTGCAGAGCAGGTGGTGAGTTTGCCTCTTAATTAAGCATATGTTCGTGGAAAGCATCTGTGCACTGAGAAGCCTGTCTTTCCCTGCTTCTGCAGAAAGTGGCTGTTCCTGCCAGCAGCTGCCTCCCAGCTGGGTAATGATGTGGGTGACATTGGCCTTAATGCCCACGGGGGATCTGCATGGTGCTGCCAGACACAGCACAAACAGTAGTCAGACAGTGAATGGTGAGGGGTTTTTTTTAAATTTCCGACCTTCAGAAAGCACCAGTGACTTGCAGGTGATGAAAAACTGCAAACTGTAGAGGAAAAGTGCAGCAACTGTTCTGGAGAGCAGAGAGAAAAGGAACGTATGTTCTGCCTGGCACACATCTTTTGGACACGGATTTTGTGTTGTGCATGGCTGCATGTCAGGCTGGTGAGCTCAGGTAGCACTGTGACGTATGGCAAGGAATGTTTTAAAGCCATGGCTGCTGCCACCCTGCTCAAACCCTGTTTGCAGGCAGGAGGTGAGGAGGCTGCTGCTGCATGGGCTGAGTGAGCTGTTGGCAGTGTTGATCAGCTGCCTCGCTGCAGGATTTTCTGCTTCATTATGGAAATATACCAGGACACATTCAAGTTCAGTCTGGCTGTCACAGGACATTCTTCAAAACTGGCTTCATGGGCCTCTCCTTCCTGGTCATCACAGGAATTCACTGCAAATACTCCCCACCTGCATCTCTGCTCCCCATATTGTATGTACTTTCATTCCCTACACTGGTATGTAGATATTTCATGGTGTCAGAAAAAGCAAAAAGAGCACAGAATTTTGCACAAGTGATTCATTCTGATAAACACACAAAGCACTTTAACAGCTATCACAAAATTACATTAAAATGCTCTTTTCAGTTCCTTATTTTGTTTCACTCCATGAATATTACAGTACAAACAAAAACCAACAACTACATAAAAGGTAGAAAACAGGCTGGTATATTAAGGCTGTGGATTCCTCCAGGAATATCTGTCAGTCTGTATCACTAATTTTCAAGCTCACTGAGGGTTATCATTAAAGGAACAGGCCCACACACGCATCTAAACTAGGCTGTGGTTCGTAAAACTATCTAGCAGATTTGGAGATGTATCTCTTGCAAGTTTCAAGAATAAATAGAAATTGAAATCCAGTGAAGAAACCATAACCCCAAAGTTAAGAATATTTTATAGAACAGAATTTGGCCACGCTTTTCTGTCATGTGAAAATATCTGACATTCTCTTCAAGTAGTAGAAGCTGGGCACGTTAGGGGCTTGGCTGAAAATAGCTGGGTGCTCAAAATTTTTCTGTTCTAGGGATGATCACATTAACTGGAAGAATACTAACTACAGTCCAACACAGGAGTAATCCTGGTGTTTCTTATGGGATATAAGTTTAACTGGTAAGTCCCATGGAGCATGGGTTGAGATGGAATGTTACTGAACCTATCTGAAGGTGTATTTGAGTTATTGGCAGGCACATCTAACTATGATCTATTTATTTTGAATGACAAAAATAGCAGAAAAAAAATCAAAATGCTTGAACTGCAGAATAATTTATACCAGCACACTGGCTGTTCTGGTTATGTGCTTATGTGATGAACATACCAACACTGTTACTGCTGCAGGACCTAGCTAGATGAAAGAAAATTTTGCAAATCTCTGCTCTGCAAATCCCCAGATTCACTACATACATCCTAAAGGTAAAAAAAGAAGACTACTACTACAACAAAGGTGGGGAGAGGTATGAGTCCAGCAATTGCTAATGGACACCCCAAGAGCCAGCATCATTGTGAGATGTTACTCACAAAGGTGACTCACCCAAGGAGGGGACAGAGGTGACAAAGAGCCCTAAGCTGGAGCTCTGAGCTCTGAGTGAGAGGGACTGGTCAGGTCTCAGTGTCTGAGACTCCAAGGATGCTGTCACTGCTGACCTATGATCACACAAAGCAGCATAACACAACAAGGCTTAAAGAGAGGGCAATGTAACCACCACAACTGACGGGGCAACAGCAAAGCCTTTCTTGTAACCACGAGGGGCCAATACTCCCACACAGCCCTCAGGCAACAAACGTGCCCTGCTCTCCTAACGGGACCACTCACGGTCAAGGGAGTTCCTACCCCACCACAGCACCATCCCAGGTCTCTGTCTCTTCTCCCATTATCAGCCCCCTGTCAGTGGTTCAAAGGACTCCAGACAGCTCCCAAGAGCTGTAGGTCTGACAAACATCCTGCTCCTGGGGCACTGACAAACTCTCCTCTGCTCTGTGTGCTGTTCAAAGGACTGAACCACACAACAGATATCCTGCACTCCTGTCTTTCCAAACCATATCCCACCCCTGTCCAAGCTGGGGAGGCATTTCTGCTAATGCTACCAGGCTTATGACACAGAGAGCTCACCCCATGCACTACAGGCAGTGGGAACACATGAACAAATACACACACGCTCACCTGTCATTCATTTCCTGACAGAGTATGACTTGTAAAGCACCAATGCTCCTACATCCTCAAACACTTAGGGAAAGACTTTTTCCATCAGTCAAAAAGCACCCACATTTTGCCAGAGGAGAATTAGATGTAAAAAATACCCTTTTTTTGGAAAGATCCTTCTTTTTTCAGAAGAAATGTCACCTTTTCCCCAATGGACCAAGCTGTTCATCTTTTTTCTTTTTTTCTTAAGGAAGTTCTGTTGTCATGGGGAAAAAACCAAACCCAAATCGAAATGTTGTCTTCTTCCAGCTCTCCCCTCTGCATCACACACTGAGGCAGCAGTTTCTAAAGAACTTTTTGAATCTTTGGGAGCAAAACCGGAAAGCATGCCCCATGCCCTGCAGACTGCTGGGCTCAAATTATGTAGTGGATTATCTCTTTATGATTAAAGGATTTTGGCTCATGTTCAGAGATGTTACAGTCCTTCCCATGAGGAGTCCTGTTTATTAAGCTATATCACCAATTGATGCAAGTGTAAATGCTTGGAGAAAGAGGGACTAGGCATTAGTTTGGGTCTGGTCCAGTACAGTCCCATGAAAAGCTGCCAGGCCGTGGGGGGTTTGGGCATAGGTTGGCCACAAAATAAAGGAGAAGCACTCATTGACTTGTTTTTTACCTCATCAGTGTATTTGTTTCCTGAATTATATGAAAACAAAAAAAAGCCTCATGTCCAGAAGGGGTATAAGAAATAATTGATTCCAACAAAGTCATAGAACTGTAGAGTTGGAAGGAACCCATAGGAATCATTGAGTCAAGTCCTCAAGGACCTTCAGGCAGAAGCAAAAGCAAAAACATATATTTGTACTTCTGATGCATCTTTTCTTAACTCAGCAGCTGTTCTATATAAACATATATCCTACAACTCTGGCTGCTCTGGAAGAACACAGTAAAACACCACTTAATGAATTCATTTTAAACTAAAATCAAACAACGTGCTGCATCTACTCAACTTACCAGAGGAGGACTTTCAAGCCCTCTCTCACAAAACCTGGCAGAGGTGGGGCACGGCTGGTTATCCTCCCAGTCTTGTCACAGCCCAGGGATTTTCTTTGCAAGGCACAGGTCATGTGGGCAGGAGGAAGAGGGCTCTCATGCTCCAGAGCACCCATCTTCCTGGCTAACACTTTTCCAGCCCTAATAGGATGGGATTCATAGCACTGCATGCCCTGAGCGTAAAAATAACCACTGAAGGTGGTTAGAAAGATTTATGCCTTTCAGCAAGTATCTTGCTTCCTTCCAGCCTGTGTATGAGTGATCTCCTGATACAGCACAGAAACATGTTTATTTTAGGAACAGAGTGTCGTCACCCTTTTCACAAGGGCCATCCTAAACCTGATCAGGTGCCTTTGCTCCACCATTTGTCTCAAATGCCAGGCTAATCATGCAGCCCCAGTGACCAGAAAGCTCCAGGCTGCCAGGTTGGCCAGGTCTCCACAGCCCACTGCTGAGTGTAGTTTGGGGTTTTGCTGGGATAACTACACTGCAGGGGTAAAGTGACCTTGGTTTGCTTCACCGTGTGGCCAAATGAAGCGACTTGGGAGATCCTCCACCTGGCATTTTGCATTTGTAACCATTTTGCCCTTCCAGGGGGCAGACAGAGCTCCCTTTAAGATTCAGGCTGCGTGCTGGTGAGCGCTCCAAATGCGTGAGAACTTGCATTTCCAATGGAAAATGAAAATGCCTGAGTCACCATTTTATCAGGTGCTGAATAAGAACAGATTTATTTTTTTCATGCCTATAATTATATGTTTGGAAGGGGCTGGAGCAGCTCTCAGAATGAGGAGCGAAGATGCTTGAGCAAGCTGTGCTGATGGAGAGGTCCCTTGTTTGGACAGAGCAGAGGGAAGAGCAGTGCTAGGGCCAGCAGAAACTGATGCTCCCTGGCAAAACATGTTCTGCTTGTTCCTTTCCAAAGTTCTCCCTCACAGCACAATAAATGTTTGTGCTTTAGGAAGGATCAGAAAGACTGGGCAGGTGAAAAACAAAGGTTTTGATGGGCTTGGGGGACATTTTGGAAAGGATACTACATTCTTTTAATTAAATAAGTCCCAACCCAGGCCAGGAACGAGCAAGTACAGACAAGAACCATCTTCCCCACTTAAATTCATTAACTTTCCAGCACTTCCTAGCTAGCAGACAGGCCAAGATTGACATATTTAATGTCTCATCCCTAGAAATTGTTTCTTCTCAACAAGGAGACAGAGCACAGAAGAAAAAAAGAAAATACACTGCTGGTATAATTCCTGACATGTTGTATCTGGGCGTTTGTTCTTAGCAGTTCAGTGGCTGCTACATAGCACGACCCCTCCACCAGGCAGCTGTCAATACTGGGAAAATTGAGTTTACCCTTAATGAAAGGCCACAGCCAATAAGTAATCAGGCAGTGTGTGCTCTCCATCCCATCATTAATGAGCCAGGGGATATTTGTCTTCTGTATACTGCCATGGCTCTCCCACCTCTGCAGCTGCAGGTCTGAGTCACACGCCAGACTGGAAGGTACACCTAATCTTTAGATTTGAGTTAGCTGTACCTCAGCATGGAGAGCATTTTGAGACCAATGAATGCAATGTGAATGTCACCAGGAGCGGGGCAGTGCCCTATTGCTTCAAACCCAGCTACAGCTACGTGTGAGTAACTTCAAACAGGGGCAATTCCACCCATTCCTCTCCCTCCCTCAGGCTACACCTTTCCTGCTGATGCCCTCCCGACCGCAGCAGCTCTTGAGTAACCACATGATGACTTGGGTAAGGCTGCTTCGATTCAAAACAATTCATTTTTAAAATACCAATAATAAGAATAGGTTCATTTCCCACTGGCTTAACCCCCAGCACCAGCATAGGGAGGGAATAAGAGTATGTACCCACAGAGGTTGAGTTCACAAGCTCATTCCCTTCTCTTACCTAGCAGTGAAGCCACTGAGGAACCATGCTCCTACAAAAAGGACTCCAAGTCAGCTCAAAGATGTCTTGAGCTGACATGCCCCTCAAATCACTAACCTGAACCAGCTTCCCTGAAGGGAATACTCTAGAGACTCATCTATCTTACCTTTCTAATTCATCACGTTTGAAACAAAGCAAAATGAAACAATCCCACCTTGTCACCAATAAATATCCCCTGGGAGTACAGGTTACCTTAGGAGGGAGTAAGAGACCTGACAGATGAGAGCTGTAATCCTTTGTGCACACCTGGAAACTACTTAAATATTACTATGGCCATGTAAGAGTCTATAGAGTTGCCAGTGAGATCTGACTCTCTAAATTGCAAGATCAACAACTTAGATGAAAGAACCTCTTTTATGTTGCATTAAGTGGACTTGAGAAGGAAGCAGAAGGGAATAATCATTCTCAGCCTTTTAACAAACACCTGAAAGTGGAGAGGTAAGAGATGAAAGGATATCAATAAACATATTACCAAATTAAACTTCCATGGGTAATATTTAGACATCATAGAAGTTGGCACCTTAAGGAGGAGAGAAAACAAATCAGAAAAAGACAGAAGTCTCCAACAGTCTGTTCTCAGATGGCCATTTCCAGTGCCAATCACGCTAATTGCACACACAAATTAGGCAAATGATCATGAATGTACTTTTCAAAATCAAGCCCCATTTATGTTAGTCTCACAAGAGTTTCCAATCAACAGTTTCCAACTGCAAATACAGAACAGTTTAGTCATCAAAAAGCAAAAGGATGAAGAATGTACTGAACATGAAAAGAAAACAGTCTCTTCCCCCTCTTTCCCATATTTCTGTAACCAATTCCTTCTGAACATTTAGAAGAACATTTTCTATTGACACAAGACATAAAAATACTTTGATTTAATGAGCTCTGCTCATCTTAAAATTACAGAGATAAAAATGTAAATGCACAATACAGTATTTCAAGTAGCTTTGAGGGGGTTCTTATTAAAGTATGAACATGGCTATCAATCATCAGACATACTGACTGATAGTAATATTCTTCATGGGAATGTAAATAATTGTTTCAAGGCATAATATGCCCATTCATCATTAAAATCACTTAGATGTTATAATTCACCTAGCTCGAGCAATGAAAATACAGTCAGCTTGCTTTCTCTGAATAAGCACAGTTTTAGCAAATCACTTAAGCACAGGCTTAAAATTAACCAGCTGATTGAGGTCACAGCCCACTTTGCCTATGCGTTAGCACACTGCTGCAGGTAATGTAGAGAGGATAAGCAAACCCCAAACAACAGTGAGAAAATCCTTTTTCCTCTGAAATCTACCTCCTGAGAAAGCACCATTAACCTTTAGTATACAGAAGCCGTTAACTCTGAGCCCTTTAGAGAGCCCTCTGTGCTTTTGCTGATTCAGCATTAGAAACCTTCACTGAGCAAGGCTCTCTTTGGAGGAATGGATGGACAGAGCACTCGTTATCTGCCACTGAGCTATTCCAGCTGCAGGCCTTGGCTTACCAGGTCATACTTAACCCTTAGAAAGCAACTGCTCTCATCTGTTTCTCTTAATAGCCAGCCAGCATATTCTCCCTGGCAAGCTGCACTCCTACTGAACATTAAATACTTTTATGTGAGAAATTTGTAATGTATGTGCTTTTAATGGGAGCTTACTGAATGGCTGGGAGTCTCAAATGCCTCTAAAAGCCTCAAATTAGGAGTTTCAACTGTACTCTAGAATTCTCATGGTGCATCTTCTGTTAAATACCTAAAATCCTAGCCCCTTTTGCCCAGTTCCAGTGTACAGACAAAGTAATATTAAACAGCTTTGAGACTTACAGTCCTTCAGTTATCCACATGGGTCCTGGGTTAGTCCCACAGGTACTTTGCTACGAAGGCAGCATTGTCTCCATGCTACAGATGGGCAATAAGGCAGAGGGAGGTGTGGTGGCACCCAGGGTAGATTCATGTGCAGGTACCCACAGCCTAAATGTCCAATTGAGCAACTCTCCCTGGCTTCCCCTACACTTGGTGAAGATCTTGTCAATGCAATCAATGGGGTTTAAGCTGCAGCTCATCCCACCATGCAGATGTATCCTAAAAAAGGAGTTGGATTTCCAGGATCCTTGTTGGTCCCTTCCAACTCAGGATATTCTATGAAAGGAGATCAGTTATGCCCCAGGTATCCTGGTTTTTCGCCTCTGCCTGTGAGGGGCAGCATTCACATCAGAGTGGAACCAGCTCCCCACTCTTGCTCTGTCCATGGGCAGCCAGCTGCCAGCACAACTCATCATGCAGAACGGAGCTCGAAGCATCCAAAAGCTGAAATCGTGTCTCAAGGTGATCCCCCACGCTTCGCCACACACAGTTTCCGGCACGGCCATCCTCATCTCCTGAGGTGGCTAAATGGCTCACTGAGGCTGTGTCCACCCACAGCTTGAGATGCCACTTTAATCACAAGCTTGTAGGGACTGACAGCTACAGAACTCATCATTTGGCCATAACAGCCTACTCACCAGCCTGCTTTTCTTTCTGTACCCCACATGGCAACTGCTGTCTCTCTAACTGAATTGACCCCACTGGTTTAAGCCCCTGGGCATAAAGAAAAGCAATGGCTCACTTGAGGCAAGTGTGTGCTGTTGTGCTCCCCTCACTGCAACAAGAATTTACTAGAACTGGGAATGGTTTAGAGATAGGCAACAAGAAGATCCAAGACTCTTCAAATTGTGAGAGAAAACTTAGCAGGAGTATGCTTGTGGTCCCTGCAAACACAAGTAGCATGAGAGGAGGATGGGGTCTGTTATTCACTATCTTTTTCAGTACTAATCTCTGGGAAGCATCAACCCAAGCTAGCAGGAATCAAAAACAAAGGAAAAGAGGGGTTTCCTCATATAACAGGGGTGGGGAAATCCTTTCTGCAGGACACTATGATGCTAAAAATGTACGTGAACTCAACAGGAGACTGGTCAAGTACACCAAAGAAAAATCCACTAAGAATTTTTACATACATTGAACCATGTCTGACTCAGATAATTTTCTAAGCTGAAAATACCTAGCAGCTGGGAGAGCATTTGGGGGACACATCATCTTGCTGTTTTCTTACTTTTTCCTAACTGTTTGATGTGGATGGCGAAGGCTACTGGGCTAGATGGATACTTTATTCTGGCCCAGATTAATTGCTCTCATATTTTTCTGTTAATTGATGTGACTTCCCTATATCTTTCTATTGGTGACTTTTTCAGAGAGGTTTCCTTTCTAATATATTTTCAAATTATTCTTTCCAGGCTACACTAAAGCCAGTGAAGATCTGTCTCTGTAACACAACACCATTGTGGATAAAGCAGAGATGAAGTAGGGAGTAAGACACATTGTCTCTTAGTCTCAAAGCTTAACGAGTGATTATAGAAGTGCTAAAACAGACGACTGACTTTTGGCAGTTAGTGGAGCAACATGTGCTCGCTGAGTAACAAGTACATCATTCCTCTAACGTTTAATCCCAGAAGCGTTTTACCAGCCACATGAACAACATTCCCATAAATAATAGAACTACAATGCCTTTCTCTCCTCCCAAACACTGTGCAGTCCTCCCCTTCTACAGACCATGAGCAACAAAGCAGCAGGGAAAATTTAGTGAGTCTGAGACCTGGAGTGAGTCTGGAGCTCACACGAGTGAGCAGGGCAACAGGAGAGAAAGAGAAGCGATGCCTCTGGGCTGAGTGAGCAGGATTTACCAGTCCTTTGTCCCTGCTCTGGGTGGGAATTAGACTCATAACTGTCTTCCCAGCACACTTCAGGGCTCTGCATTTCTCTCTCTGCACCCTGTCAGTCCCTTGTCAAAACACGGCTTTCTTATTGAAACCCTTTTCTTCAGTGGCCACGCACATAAGCAATGAACTCTTCCCACTGAGTAGATACACCCTTATGCCAGGACAGCCCTTAGCACAGTCCCCAAGAGGCACCCGTGGCTATTTCACCAAGCAGTGTGCCTGTCTGGAGCTTTCTGCCAGTTTGGAGTTGTTTTTTTGTTGTTTGGGTTTGTTTTTTTTTTTTTCTACTAACAAAGAAAAGCCTCTGGTTTGGGTATTTTTTATATTTAGCAGACTATCATTTAGAAAGTGTATTTCCTGACCTTCTCTGGGAGGTGGGAGCATCCCTTGCCAAACAGTATGTTAGACAGAAAAGTATCGACCCAAAGGGCATGAGCTGTGGATGTGTAGGAGAGAAACTCTCATGGGAGCGCTCTCAGCAAGACCCACCACCTGCCAGAAACACCAAACAAGTGCAAAATTCATTCACTAAAGTGTTTTCTCAGGAAAGGACATGCTCCCATTTAATTGCCTTCCTTATTCATGCTTCCCACACCATCTGAAGAAATTTGATTGTTCTAACTCTAACCTTTCCTAACCTCAAAAACAAAGCCTCAAACCAACCCTACAACACCGTCACATCGCCTTCTCAGCCAAGGTGCTGTGAACGAGCTGCAGGGCAGGAACAGATCTCCAGCTAGATGTTTTCAGATGTGTGTCAGCCATTTAGCAGGGAAGACGGGGCAGGGAAAGTGCATTTCAGTGTTGACTAGCCTGCAAGCATCTGGGAGCATGATTTATATTCCCACAACTGCCTCTTCAGGTTAAGAGTGAGCACAGTAAAGGATTCATCACAGAAACTCCAGCAAACACAGAAACAGAGGAAAAAGCAAAGCAGGTTTCTTTGTCTTATCCATTAAAGGTAAATTACAGTTATTAGAGAGAAACACCCAAGCATAGCCACAGGACATTAAGCCATATGTTAACATTTATATACATATTTGTCTGATCAACCAACTGAATATTTACAAAGATTATACCCTGCTTGCACTGAGCATAAATACCTGGGGAAATCAGCCTTTCAGAAACGACACCTAGGAGTCCCTCCAGCCTCACAAATACACCACCCAGGATACCCCTATGCTATTTCTAAACTGAAGCAGCAGGGAAGTAAAGGGTCTGGGTACACAAAACTGAGAGCAAGGGGAGCACCACGCACTGGGACATAAGAAGGTGTCCCACTCTGTCAGGGTCTGTGCTTAAATTTCACTGCTGTGATTTGACATAGGCTCATGTGCCCCTCTCTCCGGCACCAAAAAGCCACAGAAGAGGAGAAACAATGACAACACTAAGTCACAGGAACTCGGAAAAGTAGTGGCAGCATGTTGGCTATCCAGTCCCACCAGCAGTAAAATTATTATTATTATTATTATTATTTTCTTTGGTTTGGTTTTCATGTCATGTTGCAACAAAAGAGGAAATCCAGAACTTGAGAAGAACCTTGCAGCATGGAGGATGCTGCAATACCATTCCAGTGGTTATCTGTAGACACGCCAACATCACAGAGCGACTTGTGCATTGTGAAGTGTCATGGACACTTTTGAGTCTTGTGCTTTTCCAGTTTGAGTGCTCTGTAAAAGTATGTCCAGCTCCACCCCCGGCCCCATAAAGAAGACTGCTATTGCCTGTCCCCGCCTCTGGACAGGCAATCCTAGATGCTGCCAGCAGACCTCCCCATCCTGAAAATCAGTAAGGCAGAGGAGGGAACACCAGATTGGGTACTCCTATCCACAAAGCAATCACATCATGTTTAACTACATTTTTAAGCCAGTTTCACTAGAAGTTCCCCTCTCTCCATTCCTCTTTTTCAGTGCTCTCAGCTCCTTATTCCACTCCCATGCTCATGTAGGCCTCCCACTCTGTCCATGCCTTTTCCACCCACTGTATGTTAAAGTTTTGAATTTTAATCATTTCTATATGCTTCTGGATGCCCACACACATGCATTTTCCTACTCCTGGACCTTTCTTCTGCAGGACCCAGCATTTCCTCTGCATCCCACCCACAATCCCTGCAGGTAAACTTGCACAGTCCACAGCACACCAAAGTCTATTTGAGAAGATAACCTGAAACAAGGGCTAAAAGCTGGGAACAAATTGACTGTTTGTCACAATCCCAGCACAGGGCAGGGGCTTTTGTCCTCTCAACACCTTGTCCTATCTCCCAGAGGGCCAGCAAGTGGGCATCAGGTATAACACCCTGGAGATCAGGCCAGTGCACTCCTCAAATCAAATACTCCTGACCTACAGCAAATGGATGCCCCAACTGGTCCCACACACAGCTGTGGCTTCATAAAAACACTCGCTGAGAAACCAGTGAGATAAATAGAGGGACAGCAGAAACTCCCCACCTCAGCTCTGCCAGAGCCAAACAATGACTTCAGTCAAGTTGCCTCATCCTACTGTACTTACTGTTGCCCTCCCATGCCCCTGACAGCACAAAGCAAACTGATTAGGACTGAGCAGCCACTCCTGGGCCATGCACAAGTGAGTTTTCAAGTGAACAAATGGTCGTGAGTACACATTAAAAGCAGGAAGAGAAGACTAATAAGGAAACAATTATTTCATGGGGTTTTTTTAAACAGATTTTTTTGCTATTCTTTGCTCTTATCTGGAACAAACAAAGCTTTGAGGGAACAAATACAATTCCAGAGATAATCCACGCTTTGGATCCTGGAAGCATTTGTACCGACTTCTGGAAAACAAAACAATGATAATGACTCACACTGGGCCTGGGGGTGGCTCGCCACAAATTTAGCAGCAGCTTCCATGCTCCCAGCTGAGATTGGCTTTGCTGGGTTGTTTTCACAGATCCCCAGGACTGCAATTTAGCACATGCAAATCGGCCCAGCAGCCAATCGCAGCCACCATGCTAGAGAGGCACAGACATGCCATTTAGAAAAATGCTTTGCCATACAAAACATGATTACCTCCTTCCATGCTACGGGAAGAAACACTATTTTTATTATTAAACATTACACATCTCTTTTCCTCCAAGGGGAAGAATTATTTAAAGGCCTATTAAGCAACATCTATTTGCACAATTGAAAGCTTTGTGCACTACCACTGCATCTTGGGAGGTGATCATCCCCTGTACTGCACACTTACGAGGACACAGCTCAATTCCTGCATTCAGTTTTGGGTCCCTTACTTCAAGAAAGACACTGAGGTGCTCTGTCCAGCTCCAGAACAGAGTTGGGGAAGAGTCTAGAGAACAAGTCCTATGAGGAGCACCTGAGGGAACTGGGAGTGTTTAACCTGGAGAAAGGGAGAATCAGAGGGGACATTATTGCTCTCTACTACTCCCTGACAGAAGGTTATAGCAAGGTCAGGGTCAGTCTCTTCCTTTAAGTAACAAGCATCAGGAAAAGAGGAAATGGCCTCAAGTTGCAGCAGGGGAGTTTTACATTGTATATTAGGAAAAATTTCTTTACTAAAAGAGTTGCTAAGCATTAGAACAGGCTGCCCAGGGAAGTGGTGGAGTCACCATCCCTTGAGGTATTTAAGACATGCAGATATGGCTCTTAGTGGTAGATTTGGCAGTGCTGGGTTAAGAGTTGTACTCAATAATCTTAGAGGTCTGACAACTGAAAAAAATCTATATCCTACAAGAAATCTCATCTAGTTTTCAGACCATGCTGAACTTTTGATGGTATATGTATAACTTGGACTAAAAAATTTAAAACTAGCATTAGTTTGGTAAAAAATTAAACAGGTTACTTCTGGAAAGCAGCAGAAAGGGCTATGGGAAGACAAGTGGCTTGGTTTTGAGATGAAGTTCAGTGAGCCAGAAGTAGATCACTCTCACAAACAAAGCAGGAAGATTTAAATTTCTTTAATGAACAGGGCTTTCCATCTGGGAACTAATGGCTATGAAATATCTCCAGATGAATCTGCTGGAAGCAGAAAACAAGCCTACTGTCAATGCTGTGTGGACGGGGAAAACAAAAAGTATTTTAGGGATTATATATACTACTCAGCTAAAACAATGGTTCTGGTAAGTATTCAAGCATGTGACCATCTTAAAATGGGACTAGGTGCATGCATAGAGTTAAATATGCACTCAGATGGTCCAGTGAGCTGAGACCTGTCTCTGGAAATACTCCTTGGTCTTTGAGTGGACATGATCTAACAACGGTCACGCTGTCTTAAGCTGAAAGTCATCAACTTTAAATATCTGCCTTTGACCCTGGATTCTTTTGTTAGTCTTCAAAATGAAAAACAGCAACACAGAAGACAGTATTTTATATACACAGTCATTCAGAAAAAACAATGGAAAAGCTGAAAAATTATTTCATTATATTGCTAGTTAACATTTCCCATAAAACTTACAGTTTATAATGCATCACAATTCTACATGGTGTTAAATCTCAGACGAACTCTTTTCTTGGCTGAGATTGGGAAGTGAAGGAAATTAAGCTTTATTCTTTACAAAACCATGCAAACCTTCAGGTGAGAAGTGCCATAAACCAGCCAACCTCTGCTTCAGAGTACTATTTATCATCCTGATTACAGGTTCAAATTACTCTTATTTTGCTTGAATTTGCTCATTCACAGAAAGTAAAACATTTTCCAAACATGATTCAATATCAGTGACACTCTGGTAGGATCCAGACAAGTTTCAATATTCAGAAGACCGAGTGAAGATCCAGCAATTCCAGATACCCAGCTCCGTAACCTCAGACATCTGGCTGACACCTCTGCATTGCTAAACCCACTTTACACCCAGGGAGTTCCTGGACCTGCATTTCTTTTGAAGATTTATGAAATACTTTATTGCAAACTGAAAAATAAAATCCTGCATAATATCAAAGACTTTCCTGTACATAACTACACAGAACTGGCTGCAAGCACTTTAAAAAGTTATATGCATATAACTAAGTTCATTATCGTTTATATCTCTGGAATTTTTGTATTTTGTATGATAGAAACCAAGTAATTCCACCAAATAAAAACGCTAAGAAATTCATCATTTTTAGCTTAGTCAGAACAGATTTTTTTACAAAGATGCACAGGCACTATGGGCTTCCAGGAGAGATGCTTAGCCAACGTCTGCATGAGTGGGTTACTTCAGAATAAAGGAAAGTATGCATTTAAAATGCTATAGCTATTCTTGAATAATACCCCAGAGGAGTGCTCCTGTTATATTAAAAAAGATTTTTCAGAGTTTTGTTTAATTCATTTCCCAGGTGAATTAAACTAAATCAGACAAAGGTATTCTTTCCACTAGCATATGAATGTCAACAACGGGCTTTATATCAGAAAGCACAGGTACTTCATTTCCACTGGTCAGCAAGTGTTACTTTTCCAAAAACACAAAACAGGAAGAGGGAGCCTGAGCAAAATATGTGCAGGAACAGTGGCACAGAATGGTGAGCAAGACACCTGGTACAGAAAGGAAAATGCACTGATGACCCTCAGTCAGATTCCAGTGCTTCTTCCGACCCACTCGCAGCTCCAGCTCAGCACCACTAAGCCACCGTTCCCATCTCCCACCAGCCAGGCACATCCACACCCTGAGCTGCCACAGATTAAAGCCTCCTGCTCCCTGAACTCAGCAAGGAACTGCAGGTTTCACTATCTGTCCATGCACAGAGCTGTTGCTTCCTGTAATGTGAAGCTGAACTGTGCAGTATTTGCTGTACAGTGTAACTTGCTGTTTACTTAATAAACAGCAGAGGGAAAATTTTCAAGAACTAGTGTATGTAAATAAAATGTAGACAGACGGATGCACAGATGACTGCATAAGCAAACCAAGGAGTGCCTGTTCTGCTCATAAGTCAAATACTATTCTTGAATATGCAATTGTACCTCCTATGTGTGTGATTCTATTTGCATCTGCAGATGTCTTGCAAGTGCAGACACATTATGACAGTGCCCCAAATAGTTTCAGGGCAAATGCAAAGATGTGTATGGGTAGTAACAGATTGGGTAATGGCAGAGGCACAGCCTGACCCTGCCTACCTAGACAGAACGTTTGTTCCTGTTGCCTGAATATCAAACTTAGTGTTGTGATGCCTGGAGAAACATGAAGACCTACTGTGACAGACATCATTTTAATTTGCCATAAAGCCAGCATCAATCAGTATATTTCCAGGAGCATCTCCAAATTTCACCAGTGCGAGACTCCCATGGAAGCCAAGTTCAGGATTTACTTTCAATATGAGCTTAATTTGTACTGAAGGCATCAATTTGCAAAATAGGGACTTAAACTGAGAAGTACTCTTATAAATGTTTGAGAATAGATCAGTCTCTAGATCCAACCAAACCTCTACTGCTGAAAATAAAACTGAAAATGCATTGCTGCTGAATGCTGTTGCTGGTTGATGTGAGAAGAATCTGTGGTTTTAGCAACGATGCATCCCACAGGAGAGTCTGTATAGGAGCCAAGGGGAGGACAGGCATGAGACAGAACCACTCATGGAGCCAAGTAAGAAATCCTTATGGAGGAAGACTGAAACCTTCACTAGAAGAAATCTCCATGCTGCTATTATGCAGTCTATGGATACAGGGCCTTTTGCATCAAAGTGGCTGCAAACCAGGTACAGGTCACCCAAAATATTTTTTCACAACTCTATTCACAGCTACAATACCAACTCAGTCATTATTTAATGTTTACCTTGAACTTAACAGTGTAGTTCATAATTTTGGCTAGGAAGCCAAAAGCAAAAAAAAAAAAAA